>CM077299.1:41439328-41631828 GCA_039654925.1 Anguilla pacifica
TGAAGGGAGGATGGGGAAGGCATTGTGTCCCTCGCTCGCTGGCTGCCCCTCTGACAGACTCAATTACACACTGACAGCCAGCGGGCCCTGCAATAACACTGCTTTACCCCTAGGGGGCCACCAGGCTGGCGGTGCGGTCACAGCCATTTGAACTGTGACAGTTCCATTTCTGGATTTTCCTGGTATGATTTCAGTTTTTGGTACAGGTATTTGATTGGCCGAGGCAATATCTGTGTGCACTGCAGGATATCGCAGATATTAAAAGAAAGGTTAGGACATAGGCTCATTTTTGATTTTGGAACATTTTCTCTAGCAGCATGGGTACCTATGATCATAAAAAAGATGTTGAATATATGCATATTTATTCAGGGAAAACATTTTTTTAATGACCCCATTTGTATTATTGAATTCATGATCTTGACTTTGTTTTTCATCAATTTAAAGACGTTTCTGATGACCGGTTAGCTGTGCAATGGCTGATATAGGAGCATTCTGGGTCATAGACTAAACCAAGAAAATACACTTCAAGTGACAGCTTGTGCAATGATGTAATTCTGAACATACTCACCAACACACACACACGCACGCATAAACACAACACACACACAGACATGCACACACATACATGCGCGCGCGCACACACGTGTGCATGCACACACACACACAGACACGCACACACATGCACATACACACACACAGACATGCACACACATACATGCGCGCACACACACACGTGCATGCACACACACACACAGACACGCACACACATGCACATACACACACACAGGTGCATAATAGAGGGAGATTGAGGAGATGTGATTTTAGTGATGTTTTTCGGTATCTAATGATTGCCCCTGACCCCCCCCCCTTAGTGACGCTGACGTCCCTGCCGGCCCTGGCCATGGCCCCCCAGGCTCTGCAGCCCAAGCCCGAGTCGGTGGGCGTGGCCAACGGGCTGGACGCGTCCGAGCAGCGCACCTGGGCGTACCTGGAGGAGACAGCCAACGCCCTGATGAGCACTGTGCAGCAGCTCAAAGTGCTGATCCAGCAGGCCAAGCAGGCCAGCCACGCCCACAGCAAAGGCCCCCGCCCCCCGCAAGGACGTGAGTCCCGCCCCCCCTCTTAAAAGGGGAAACTTCACGTTTTTTTTTTTTTCTCACACGGTCTCTGTTTGAGCTTCGGCCGTCCAGGTGGGTCTCGCTGAGACAGGTAGGAGCCCGGCCGTGGAGGCAGCATCATGAGCAGTCACAGAGTGTAAAAACAGCAGCGTGTAATTTAAAAAACAACGGCCACGCAACAAAAATAGGCTTCATGTGTTTTCACAGGTCACCAGCACCTTGTCTATCGAAGCAAGAACAAGAACAAGAACACGTTTTTTTTAGTTTGTAGTAATATATAAGTCATTAATTTCTCCTGATCATTGTGTGAATTCAGTCATGTGTATTTACACCTTCTAATAATAATCAACGTGTGAATGAAATACAATGATTATTTATTTTCTTTTACTTGAGATAAGTTATTCAAGCTGAAACACATAGGCGAGCCATTTTTCTTTAGATTGTTTTGTTAAGCTTACTGAGACTGCGGTCTCCCCCCCGCAGTGCATTTTTGGGGCACAGTTGCCTTTCAAGAGAAGTTTGCCTGGGGGAGGATCAGCCAGGGGTTGGATGCCGTGGGCTTATGGGTAAAATTACACCGTAGTGTTTGTTAACCATGTGACCCTGAGGCTGGTTTGAATCAGACAAAGGGGTTAGCCTCGAGCGGCGCGTGTTTTTTATTGTTGTTTACGAGGAGGGAGTCTGTCTCTTAAACTGCCGCTCTGTGATATTTTATGTTTTTTTTGAAGACGGCTGATAGGTGCTGTTCTGCCTACGAGGCACGAGCGCTAATTTAAGGCAGCTTCCGAGCAGACGGGTAAGAGGCGGTAAATGTGTGGCGCGGTAATCTGTCAGAACGAGAGGGAGCGAAATCGTTTTTTTGACGAACGTACAGGTAGAAAGAGCGAATGAATCGGGAACAGGAGGAAACGACAGACCCTCAAACCGCGTCCAGCCCCGACGCTCTTGTCCTTCAGCGCGAGGTCATCTCGACCTCTCTTTTTCTCCCTCCCCCCCCCCGTACTTCCCCATCTACCTCCTCCTCCTCCTCCCCTGTCTCTCGCTTTCTCTCTTGCATTCTTCTCTTTCGCTCTCCTGTCCCCCCCCCCTTTCTTCCCTCAATTTTATCAGTTTCTCTCTCTCGCTCTATCTCTCTCTATTCCCCACTCTTTTTCTCTCCCGTTTTTGTCTGTCCTTCTCTCCCTTTCTCTCTCTTCCTGTCATAAAAATATCTGACAAGTATTGGCTGGGTATTGTAACTGAAGTTATCCCGCTACTGCTGTAAATGGAACAATTAAGGTTTTGTTAATTCAAACTCTGTCTTCCTGTCTATATCTCTTTCTCTGTCTCTGTATCTCTGTCTACCCTCTCTCTCCTTCTGTCTCTCTCTCTCTCTCTCTCTCTCTATCTCTCTCTCTCACTCACTCACTCACACACTCTCTCTCTCCATCTCCCTCTGCAGTCCTTCCAAGGTCAGATGACCTTTCAACCCTCTGATGACCCTGATGGGAAACACACTGAGGTTATCATTAAGGCAAGTGGGCAGGGTCAAATTACCCACAATCCTCACGCTCACAAGTGTGTGTGTGTATGTCTGTATGAGAGAGTGTGGGAGTGTGAGTGTGTGTGCGTGCGTGTGTGCGTGTAAGAGTGAGAGTGCGCTCCCTTGTGCGAATACCCTTCAGCCCTGTGTTAATGTTGGAAGATTGCTTCAGACAGCTGTGCTTTAGAGGATCAGGAACCATCAGCCCCGCAGCTACTGCACACTAACCTCTCCAAATGAAGCATTTCACACCTTCCAGCGCTTCCCCGATATGACAAACTGGAATACACAGAGGAAATGCTCCACTGTGCCTCTGGTTTCTCCTCTGCGTCTGCGTGTGCGTGTGCGTGTGTGTGTTTGTTATGGGTGTGTGAGTGAGTGTGTATGTGTGCGTGTGTGTGTTATGGGTGTGCTATGAGTGTGTGTGTGTGAGACTGTGTGTGTGCGTGTGCATGTGTGTGTTATGAGTGTGTATGTGAGTGTGTGTAAGTGTTATGAGAGTGTGTGTGTGTGTGTTATGGTGGTGTGAATGTGGGTGTGTGCGAATGTGTGTGTGTGTGTGTGTGTGTTATGGGTGTGTGCGTGTGAGACTGTGTGTGTGTGGTATGAGAGTGTGTGTGTGTGTGAGTGGTATGAGAATGTGTGTGTGTGTGGTATGAGAGTGAGTGTGTGTGTGTGTGTGAGTGACTGTGTGCGCGCGTGTGTGAGACTGTGTGTGTGTGTGTGTGTGTGTGTGAGAGTGTGTGTTATGAGTGTGTGGTATGAGAGTGTGTGTGTGTGTGTGTGTGTGTGTGTGTGTGAGACTGTGTGTGTGTGTGTGTGAGAGTGTGTGTTATGAGTGTGTGTGTGTGTGTGCGCGTGTGTGTGAGACTGTGTGTGTGCGCATGTGTGCATGTGTGTGTTATGAGTGTGTGTGTGTGTGTGTGTGTGTGAGGGTGTGTGTTATGTGTGTGTGTGTGTGTGTGTGAGACTGTGTGTGTGTGTGTGTGTGTGTGTGTGTGTGTGAGAGTGTGTGTTATGAGTGTGTGTGTGTGTGAGACTGTGTGTGTGTGTGTGGTATAGGAGCTGGGTCCTCATCTCTCCTCCTGGTTTGTTTTCCTGCAGCAAATGTGTGTGAATTGTGGCCGGGAGGCCAGCAGCGAGTGCACCGGCTGCCACAAGGTCAACTACTGCTCCGTCTTCTGCCAGAGGAAGGTAGGGATATCGCAGTAAGCTGCCCTGTGATTGGACGAAGAACATGTACCGACTCTCCTGATTGGCTGTCCAGTGGTGAAGGAATAATAAGGTTAATGACAATGACAATGGTTGCATTTATTGGCAGCTAACCTCCATCGACAGTTGCGCACGATTGGCTGTTCCAAATTGAGGCGGGAAGTGGGTATACTTGTCCCTGTGTTGGGGCCACCAAGATCATTTAATAATCATAATTTTAAAAAAACAATTAAAAAAGTTAATGCTAAAAATAAAGCTTATGAAACTATGACCTGTGTTGCTACCCACACACTGATCCTCAGGCTATGCTACACTGGCACATTGCAGAGTCTCTCTCTCTCTCTCTCTCTCTCTCTCTCTCTCTCTCAGTAAGAGCTGTACTTTTAAAATCTTCTTTAAATCTTTAAATTATGGGATGGGAATTTATATCCCTCTCCGCTTTTCCCTTTTGCGTCTCTCTCTCTCTCTCTCTCTCTCTCGCTCTCTCTCTCTCTCTCTCGCGCTCTTCTTCTCTGCGTAACTTCTCCTGAGCGAGGAGGCGGATGTCTTTAAGCACGACTCGGCTGAGTGAGTCTCTCTGCTCGGTGGGTCCTGCTGAAGGGTCCCTCACCAGGGTGTGGGTCCCTCTCCAGGGTGTGTGGGTCCCTCTCCAGGGTGTGTGGGTCCCTCACCAGGGTGTGTGGGTCCCTCACCAGGGTGTGGGTCCCTCTCCAGGGTGTGTGGGTCCCTCTCCAGGGTGTGTGGGTCCCTCACCAGGGTGTGGGTCCCTCTCCAGGGTGTGGGTCCCTCTCCAGGGTGTGTGGGTCCCTCACCAGGGTGTGTGGGTCCCTCACCAGGGTGTGGGTCCCTCTCCAGGGTGTGGGTCCCTCTCCAGGGTGTGTGGGTCCCTCACCAGGGTGTGGGTCCCTCTCCAGGGTGTGTGGGTCCCTCTCCAGGGTGTGGGTCCCTCTCCGGGGTGTGTGGGTCCCTCTTCAGGGTGTGGGTCCCTCTCCAGGGTGTGGGTCCCTCTCCAGGGTGTGTGGGTCCCTCTTCAGGGTGTGGACCCTTTGGTGCATTTTAAGCTGATGCTGATGAAGGAAGCGTTTCCCACTCGGTGTGCCGCTAAACGCTTTCTCTCCCGTGTGAATCTCCCCCGATGTCTCCTAAGATCAAAATAAGTTCTGCATTCCGTCCTTAAATGCCTGTCTGTGTCTCTCCCCAACTCTCCCTTTCCTTCTGTCTGTCTATCCCCCTCCCCCCTCTCTCTCTCTTCCTCTCTCCCTCGCTTTCTCTCTCTCTCTCTTCCTCTCTCCCTCGCTTTCTCTCTCTCTCTCTCTCTCTCTCTCTTGCTCTCTCTCTCTCTATCCCTTCCTCTCTCTCTCTCTAGGACTGGAGGGATCACCAGCATACCTGTTGCCAGCCAGGTGCTGTGGTCTCCATGCAAGAGGAGGTGCAGGGTGGAGTGGTGGAGGTGGAGAAAGTCAAAGCCTAGCAGGTCTCTCTGTTTCCCGGGCAACAGAGACTCAGGGCCCCTCCCCCACGCACGCACACACACACACACACACACACACACACATATGCACAGGCACGCATGCACACACTCACACACACTCACACACATGCACACACACACACACACATACACACACAGAGTCTACAGGCTTGGTCTTCCTGCAGATTGACGGACTGCTACCCTGACCTCACCTCCAGAGATGAAATAAAACAGCTTTTAAATGCTCTGGGATTTCTCTCATAGCAACCATCTGACATCCGTTTATTTTAGGTTTGAACTGGGGGGGGGGGAGATACGTCCTTCGGACCTACTCTCACGCTGGGAGACAAACTTCTTCAGCATCTTTTTTTTTTGTGTGACTACCCATCCGGAGGCATGAAATTAAAATTGTGTTGAATGACGTGCAGTGTTTGGCGGATTATTTTGTGTCCGAGAGTCGATTTGTGGATTTATTTTTATTTATTTTCTGGACGCCACACTGATGGTTTTATTGTCTTTGAGGTAAATAATTTGATTGATTTTATTATTATTCTTTTTATTATTTTTTTTTTCAATCGGGGATTTTTTTGATGAGTTTTTCCTCCCCTCGGTCAGGGATTATATTCCCCCCCCCCCGCCCCCCCCGTGTGCGTCAGTGATGTCGATTAGTCCTGGACTGAATCGCCCGGCCCGTGGCGGGTGGCGACGGGCCGAGGAACGGCGATTCTCGTCACGTTCCTGCGCCCCGCAAATCCCCGGGACTGCGACTCTGATTAAACGCGCGCCTCGCTGGGCCCGTGCATCGGGCCGACGCCGCCAGCCAGCCGCCGCGCTCGCTATCCAGCATCCGCTCGGTTTGCGGCGGCAGCGGTGACGGCTGCGGCGGGGGGGGGGGTCGATTTTATAAACACGGCCTTCTCGCACTGGCAGAACCACCCTTGTTTTTTTTTTTCCTCCCCCCACTTCTCCGGCTATCTGGCGGAAAAACACATTTTTGGAAACCCCTTGTCCTGGCGCCTCCGGTCTTTATGTTCTCTGTGGTTTTATTAAATTTATTTATTTATTTGTTTGTGCTGTGTGTGGATTATTTTCCTGTGTTTTTGGGACAAAGGGAGCTGAGGAACCGCGTGTGTGCTGGTGAAAAGGCGGGGGGGGGGGGGGGGGGGGGGGGTAGAGAATGTGTGATAAAAAGCAAACCGGCGCACAATTCTGAAATAAAAGACGTTTTGCGTTTTGAAGGCCGCTCTGGGTGAGGGGGGGGGCCTAACTGTCATTGGTTTAAGGATGAGGCCCGCTGATGAGATTAACCCGGCCTTTCTCTGGGATGTAGCTGCTGGTTTAACTCCCACCTGGTGATGTAATCCTGGTTAATCCCGCATCGGTTTCCCCTGGGATCACGCTCACGGCTGACCTTGCCCTGTCTGAACGTTTCCCCCCACGGCGTTCCTGCAGACCCCCCTGTGCCCATCAGCCTGCGCCCATCAGCCTCGCAGCCTGCAGCACTCTGACCCTGCGAAGGTGACACCTGTGTGCAGTACGTCTGCCTGACTTCTGCCAATGAGGTTTTGCTAGTAAAACAAAAGCTTACTTCTTATTAGTTATTCTAAGGGATCCTGTTTGTGTAGGTGGCACTACAAGTGGAGGCGAAAACTCGGGCACACTCAACCACTGACCCTTTAACGTAATGTTGGCTAGAATGTAGCAGGACCAATCGGATCGCAGGAAAACCTGCTGCAGCCTTCTTCACGAACCCTGGAGAATGAGCGTGGCCCACGTGCGTGCTAAAAGGCAGGGGGTTGCCGTGTGAGAAAATTACACCACCACCTCTTCTAGCCTTTTAGCCTGAACTTGTGTGTGGGGGGGGGGGGGGGGGGGGGGGTGGAGAGATGTGTCCATTTCTCCCCATATATTTCCGCTCATTAGTCATGACCCGTGCTGGGAAAACCCCCATTAAATTGGGCGAGAAGGAGCAATTGAGGAACTGAGTGCTGCTAACGCGGGCGGTAGCTTTGACAGCTCCGGGTCCTTCTCTGCCGATTTTCGGGAGCGTCTGCGGAGACGCGCGTCACCCCGTGGCAGGGGAAGGCTCCCTCCTGCGAAACGTCCTGTCTTGACAACCTGTCGATGGTCCCCATGGCGATTAGCTGGAGTTTAGCTGAAAGGCGCCCTGACTACTGCTGTTACCCTGTTTAGGCGGGGGACCAGGCTTTGTGGTAATTTTCTGTTCCCCCGGGGGGGTACATCCTTGTCTTGTGACTGTGTGGGCCCAACACCAGGCTCATGCTTCATTAGATGTACATTAAGGCGTTTGTCAGGTGCCCTGATCTGGGCAAAAAAGTGCACGCACAAAAAAAAAGTGCACGCACAAAAAAAAGTGCACGTACAAAGGCTTCAGGAGACGAGCAGAGATCTTTCCAAGTACATCGCAGTGGCGCAACCAATAGCAGTGCATGAACCTGCAACATCATTTTAGTCCTTTCGACAAGAATGTGTGGGTGGGGACATGCTACCCCTGTCCATTTTGCCTTTGAGACTCCAAGGTAAAAGTCACAAAATTAGCACACAATCCTGAATTTATGAACTTGTGTACAGGTGTCAAACTCCAGCCCTGGATGGCTGCACTGTCTTGTTTGTTTTTCGGGGTGCTTTTGGCACCAGTGGTTGATTTAAGTGACTGATCGGCTAGTGAATCCATGCACCTTCTTCTCAAGGCCTTGATCGGCGGCTGATTGAAAGTAAACCCCAAATACCGATAGGCACTGCCGCTCCCTGTGAATTGTTTTTTTTTTTTTTCCCTGGGAATTGGTTTGATACTATGGTTCGCTACCAATTGCGCAGTCTGCCCACGTGAGTGAGACGGCTGCGTGGGGCATGCGCAAGCATTCGTTAGGCCCTTCGGCGTGTGAGCGTGTGAATCGGTGTGCCCGCGCCGCTTGATGAAAGGTAAATAATATTGATCTGTAAAAACCGGTATTATTGTCTGTATTTATTTTCCCACTTAGGCATTTCTCTCAAGGTACCGTGATTATTAATAATTGAGATACAACGTAGATCCATTCAGTAGACCAATGGATGTGAGCGCAGCAGGTTAATTGGCTACAGGTGTTTTTTTTTTTTTTTTTTTTTGCTGTTGGCTAACCGCTGTGATCGTTTGCTTGGGTGAGAACGTTGTTTAACCTTAAAACACTTGCAAACAGCTTTTGTCGCTTTAACAATGGCGTAACTCTCAAAGGTCATCAGAATTATAATTCCAAACAGTTACCACGTTGATGGATAAGTTCAGGGAGCTCTCCGAGTGTTGGTTGGCTGCCTTGCAAGCAACGCTAATACCTTTCCATCTAAAGTCTGGCGGCCTCTTTAGATAAAATTAGGCTATTTCTTTTCAAAATTCAAAACTTGAGAGATAACTTCGCTTCTTGGTAGAAAGAATTTATTGTGAACATGCACCAACGAAAGCACCCCATATCTGGCGGAATCCGTGTTTTTCTTACTTTTCGGGCAAAACTGTGATTGGAAATACGTCTGCGGTGCGAATTTACAGTGCCTAAGGAAAGCAGGAAGAAACGGAACTGGCAGAAGATGGCGTTCTTTGAATGTTTTCTGCAGCAACTGGAACGAGCCGTAATGTCAGACCAGCAGCAGGTATCTTGCCCGTCAGTCTTTCCACTTCAATTCATTAATCAATTCGTTTTTAATAAATATGTTTTTACGTTTTACAAACGTATTTCACAAAAAAAAATTAAACTGTCCTCCATTTTAAAATATAAAGCCCAGTACGAATGAGGCACAAGTATTAAACTGCTGCATTTCAGTTTTCACTGCAAGACTATAGTGGAACCAGGAGAGTATGAACTACACAAATACAATTACTCAAATTAAGAAAGGTATTAACCTAAAAGAGTTTGCTGGTCGACCTAGTGCAGTCAACTAATGTAATGCAATGTAGGCTACACCAAAGCTTTCGCAAAGTATACATAAAGAACTAACAACTACGTGAAGTGTTTATAAAGTTCTGCATCTAGCAGTGAGGTGCCCCCCCCTTCCCTGAGTCCCCCGCCTGCGTCCCCCAGTCCCTGTGCAATAAATAGTCTGAGCACAGCCCTGTCTTGGACTCCAGTAAAATCCTGGCAGATTACTTGGATGATAATGAGAAACTACATACTTTCTCCATGATTGCATGATTATGGTGCTTTAGGTAGTAAGGTTTCCCCCCCCCCCGAAAATTGCTGCATTGATCTGCAGGAGCGTTTTCATTTTTTATTTATTTATTTTTTTCACCAGCATCTGACGAACTAAAGTAGCTGAAGTGCGTCATTGACCCAGTTGTGCCGCTGCCATTCTGATTTTCTCGTAAGAGGACTGGAGCCCGTTCAGGGTTATTAAAACGGAATCGGACCAGTCCGGGGCGCATACGTGCGTCAGCGTTCGAAACCTGAACGAAGCGAGCGGCGTTTCTTTAAACGGCCAGTTTACTTCCTGCTCGCACCTGTCCCAGACTCCGGTGCAGGTGGGTTGGTGTCCAAGGGCATGCTGGGAAGGATCCCTAGCAATACGAGGGACGGCTTCCTGCCATTTCAGTCAGGGATGTAATCAGTGATGTCATCTCTCAATTTAGCTGCACATGAGAGCTATCAGGGCACTCAAGGCTGGGTTTGAACTTAACCACCTAATTCAAGTCTCATTTGTCTGGTTTGAAGAAGAGGAACTGGCTGATTGGCTGTTGAGTTATTTGAGTGACACAGACCAGGCCCCGCCTCCAAATGAAGGTGCTGGCGATTGTTTTGCGTGTTAGCCTCGCTCTCTACCGATCGGAAACCCAACACATGATCCAAAACGGCACCATAACCATGTGCTGTCATTCCTGTGCAGTGGCAAGAGCACCATGACGTGTGTGTGTGTGTGTGTGTGTGGCCTGTTAATGCATACATGCTTTCAGATAATGAACTGTTGGCGGGGGGGGGGGGGGGGGGGGTCGGCCTCTCATTTCCAACACGTCTCTCTCTCTCTCTCTCTCTCTCTCTCTCTCTCTCTCTCTCTCTCTCTCTCTCTCTCTCTCTCTCTCTCTCTCTCTCGGACGCGTTCCAGTGCCCGAGCGTTGCCAGGAGGGTGCTATCGCAGCTGTTGGTGGCTCTGAAAGTGTCGGTTTGAATTCGGGAAGACTGAACTACCTTCTGTGTACTGTGGGACGTGGAGGCTGTGCTGTACTGTGGGGGCGGCGCCTCTGACTGTGTGCCGGCTCACGCTGACTCTGGATCAGTGGGAACGCTGACAGGTCATCGGGGAGGTCTCTCCGCTGTGGCGTGTCCTGCTGTCCGTCAAACCACGTACCGCCTCCCTGATTTCATTCATTTTTTTTCTTTTTTTTTTCTTTTTTTAAAAGCTGCTCTCGTTGTGCGTGATTGGTGGACGCGGGCCTACGAGTAACAGTGTCCTTAAATGACGGAGTGTCTTTGTTCCAGACCGACTCATCCGGTGAACAGCTCTTGCAGTAACAAAGGTTGGCCACTAGAGGAGGACAGGCAAGGTCGACGCAGCCATTATTGATTTAACTGAGCCTTTGTGAAGTACTTGTTGACATTTTGGCAGTGTCTGAAGTGCACGTCCTTGCTCTGAAACTCTCCCCCGGGCTTAATATGAATCTGTCACCGTGCCCTTGTGTCTCTGCAGATGGTGAAAACTTAAGAAATTGAAATCACTTTGATGGGGGTCTGGACAAAGACAAGAAAGAGTCCCTTGTCATTCTGTCCTGGTGTGCGTCCTTCCTTTGCAGATCCAGTTCATAAAAATGTTTGCGAAAGACCCTCCATAAGTGCTCTGTAAGGTCTTTATATGCAGTACATGGACATAGATACCAAGGTCATTAACAAGAAAGCAGTCTATGGTATGTTAGACCATTCATAGACGGTTGTCCTAGTGTAACCCTTGTGTAGTGTTAAAGCACCCATGGGCAGAGAATCCTTTCTGGCAATCTTATTCTCTTCTTAGTTAAAGCCTCTTTATGAATACTCATTATGAGCCAGCAAAATTGCAAAGCTTCTGCTGTACCAAGAGAGGAACCTGAACTTCAAGTGTTATGGCTCTGGAATTTTCATTGTTAATGATCCAGAACTTTCAGTGATACGAATCTGGAACTTTAATTGTTGAGGATCCAGAACGTTCAGTGTTACGGCTCTGGAATTTTCATTGTTAACGATCCGGAAACTTTCAGTGTCAAGGATCCGGAACTTTCAGTGTGAATCCAGAGCTAACCTTGTTGTTATCTTGTCTTGGGCACAGGTGGGCAAGGAAGGCCGTATCGGTTTCTGGATTTCTAACTTCTTTTCCTAATTATTCAATTAGCTCATTCATTTATGTGTTCTGACATTTCTGAGAAACATCATCTGCATGAATGTAAAGTGTTTTTTTATAACAAATGTTTTACTGTGGTCTAATATGCAAGGGAAGCAGTGTTTGTATGTCGTGTTAATTAGCTAATTGAAACGGGGTAATTGGTGGAAGCAAAAACCAGCTTACACCCTCCAGGAATGGATCTGCCCCCCTCCCCCCTCCTCTGGGCTTGGGTGTCTGTGGCACTCTATGTAACCTTGGGTTCCAGACGGATGTCCCTGTAGCACTTCTGTTCTAAAGGCCAGGGTACTGGCTGACTCGTACGAACAAACTGAACAAACGTCTCTGAGATGGGATAAAGAAAAAAGACCTTCAGTAAAAAGCACCTTTTTCAGGTCGTGTTCAGGTTGGGGTGACGTCTCTGATGGAGCGTGTTCAGGCAGAAATTTGGAAAGTGCCTGCTTTGGATCCCCAGTGGCTGTGCTTGGTCTGCCAGTTCTAATTCAGATTTTGCCCTACCTGCTGTGCAGCCTGTGGCAAGATATCAGGCCAAAGGAAGGGGAGAATATTCAGCAAGATTATCCCCTTAATTTCCTGTTTGAAGACGATGGCCTCTACTGCACCCCCCTCCTCCCCCACTCTCACATCCTTTGCACTTATTCGGGTTATTAAAGTAATTTTAATAGTTTTAGGCAGCATTTTTGTGTTTTTTATGTTTGTCTCCTTCGGGCTTGTTAAGAACGTAATCTGTATGCGTGCAGAATGAGCACTTTGGTTCTCCGTTAGCCTTGTTGACTCGCGCTAATGCTTCAGAGACGGTGCATCTTCTGGGTTTTGGGAAGGTTGTTGGCCAGACCGGGCGCCGTTGCCCATATTAACGAGGGGGCCGTGCCTGTGCTTCTCCGGCCCTGTATCGGCGCAGCTGCTATATGAGCCTAATAGTCCTGTTTTCACACGCACCACACAGCTGGAGGCAGGAGCTGAACTACTGCGGACCGGTTAAAAGATTAAGGGTTTGTTCGGTTTGTGTTGGACCCGAGCGTCTGTCCGTCGACACCTTTGTCCCACATTTGAGCGTTAAGGCCGCACGCTGTTACCTCAGAAGAGAAAATAATTCCGTTTGATTGCACAGAACAACAGGGCTTCTCAAACCACGGTCCCGCCCAAGAATTTTTAACTGGTAAATTCCACTCCGCTGTTGCCTTTGACCTTGATCTCCTGCTTAATCTAGCCCCGTTGGTTAGGTTGCTTTTAGCAGCCTGTTTTTAGATGTCCGGTTTTCAGAAGCATAATTGAGGCCTAAATCTGGAGCCATACATACTGACTGTCTTTGTCATTAAGAATGTCTGAGTGTTGCACTTGATTTAATGATTAATTGAAATCGGCCATCTGTTGAACATTTCTTGCTTCATTAACGGTGGGTACACACCAGCTAGCTGCAAGCATTACTGTGTCTGCATTTATTTGTATTTGATTGGTTAATGGAAGCACTTATCCAGTGCCGAATGACCAGAGTTTGACATTTATATTTCCTTCATTGATACAGCTGCATGTTTTATTGAAGCAATTCAGGCAATTAAGTTCCTTGCTTGGGGGACACGCAATGGCAGTGCCCCTACTGGGATTTGAACCTGTAACCTCTGTAAGCCCGAGGCCAGATCCTAGGCCATTATAGCACACTGCTGCTTGTCTTCCTCCATTTTCACTCGGGGTGAGTAGTGATGTGGGCCCGGGGCCAACAGAAAGCAGAAATCAAGAACGTTTCATTTCTTCTGTGGCTAGCTGAGTTTTTTTCCTCTCTCCCTCTTTCTCGGCCTCTGTGGATGATGACGCACAATTAACTCAGCCCCCAGAGGGGTGCCCAGTCCCCCCCCACCCCCCACCCCCCAACCCCCCCATGCTGCCTGCTGGCCCTCCAGCGTAATCACATCTTGCATCAAAAAACAAATTGGGGTACAGGAGCTTTGAATTTGCCCTTGAATTTGCTCTCTTTTCCAGCTATTATAATTCTGCTCTCATTTTGATACATTTCTGTGCTGCCTTTGAGAATCACAGTGGGAGAATGTGCACTTTCTGCAGCAGATGGCTAGATAAGGAGAAGAAAATGATGCGAGAAACAATCCGTGGCTGAAGAAGACTCTGCAGTAGAACCTGTGGCTGAAGAAGACTCTGCAGTAGAACCTGTGGCTGAAGAAGACTCTGCAGTGGAACCTGTGGCTGAAGAAGACTCCGCACTGGAACCTGTGGCTGAAGAAGACTCTGCAGTGGAACCTGTGGCTGAAGAAGACTCTGCAGTGAAACCCGTGGCTGAAGAAGACTCTGCAGTGGAACCTGTGACTGAAGAAGACTCCGCAATAGAACCTGTGGCTGAAGAAGACTCTGCAGTGGAACCTGTGGCTGAAGAAGACTCTGCAGTGGAACCCGTGGCTGTAGAAGACTCTGCAGTGAAACCCGTGGCTGAAGAAGACTCTGTAGTGGAACCTGTGGCTGAAGAAGACTCTGCAGTGGAACCCGTGGCTGTAGAAGACTCTGCAGTGGAACCTGTGGCTGAAGAAGACTCTGCAGTGGAACCTGTGGCTGTAGAAGACTCTGCAGTGGAACCCGTGGCTGTAGAAGACTCTGCAGTGGAACTTGTGGCTGAAGAAGACTCTGCAGTGGAACCTGTGGCTGAAGAAGACTCTGCAGTAGAACCTGTGACTGAAGAAGACTCTGCAGTGGAACCTGTGACTGAAGAAAACTCTGCAGTGGAACCTGTGGCTGAAGAAGACTCCGCACTAGAACCTGTGGCTGAAGAAGACTCTGCAGTAGAACCTGTGGCTGAAGAAGACTCTGCAGTGGAACCTGTGACTGTAGAAGACTCTAGAGTCAGAGTGCTTCTGTCAATCGTCTAAACTCATTTGCTCATTAACACACCAGAAGGCGTTTTTTTGGAGCATTCTTAAAAACCTCTCTGATGACTTTAATACATTTGTTTTATGCCACAGTAAGTTTAAGTGTCTACTTGTTAAGAGAACTTGGCAGCCATCTTTCTTATGACCTCACACGCTCTGTTTGGCTTTAAGTTTGGCTTTGGTTTGGCTTGTGTTCATGCCAGAGAACTGTTTTATAAATATGTGTTGAGTTGCTAAGCAACAAGGTAACTTGCATTTTTATTATTTTTTTTCTTGTTGTTGGTGGGCATATTTCCATTCTGCTGGCTATCATCTGTCATAACTTGTCACATTGTTTCACATTTCATTCAAAACATGAAAAAGGCTAAAACTCCACCCCTCGCCCCCCTAAATATTTTCACTGATGAGAATCGGAGCACCTCTAAATTTCTCTGTGTGCCTCGTTTTCCATTGTTTGTTATTTTATCTCCTGAGACCCGGTGGACTGGCAGGGTCTGGTCCTGGCAGATTGCTCTGTGATTGATGCTTCCTGTTCCTGTTTCTGTGCCGGTGTTCCGTGTCCCCTCCTTCGCAACATCATTTTTTGTGAAAAATGTTTAATTTTTAAAAAAATGAGCGGGGACCTCTGTGTTATTAATATAGAAAACAAAGAACCTGCCGCAGCCTTTCAAATGGACCGACAATACTTTGTTTCAGAGTGTCTTTTTCGGAAAGTGTCTCGCATACAGAAATTTGAGAGAGAAGAATGGCTTCTTCGAACAGACTGCCGGATAAACATATTGCTGTGACGGCATAATTAAGCATTGTGTCAAAATCCAAATTGAGAGGTACAGAATGAAGTCAAATAACATACCGTAAGCAAGTTTTAGTCTGCATTTATACAGGTACTCCTTTATTTGTGATGATATACAAAAATGGTTGTGCTTTATCGATTTTATTGAAAATATTGGTGCCCAACTTGGAGCTGAACGCGTCCGATTCCCGCCCTAATTTGGAACATCCCAACGACTTGCAACCACAGTCGTGATTGTGATCTTCACCGCCTGTTCTGCAGAGCGTAGGCATCCGCGGTTATCCTCCAAAAATACGGCGCTGCCAGCTTGCGTTTCGCTTCGCAGACTAGAGCTAAGGTGGCGCAGTGTGGAGTCTGAGGAAGACCTTTCAATACGCAGCTTTGGCGTGCAGTCCACGGGGTGGCCAGGTCGACCAGCAGGGGTCGCTAGAGAAAGTTCTACGCAAGGATCCCAAACCGACTGAACCTGGGTGATGCAACTGCCAATTCTGCGTTACCCTATGGAGCTGCTGGCCACAGTCGGCTCTGGCGCGGCCCGAATTCGGTCCAACACCGCGTCCACACCCCATGTTAACTGGACGACGAGCCCCCCAGCAGCCCCTAGTTGTGCTCTTTTTTTTTTTTTTTGGATCGGCGACCGTGTGAAGTTGCGAAGCCCTGAAGCCGGTCCTTCAGCAGAAGCTGTGCAGAAACTTCTGGAAGAAGCCGCGGAACTCGGTGTTGAAGACGGTGTAGATGATGGGGTTGAGTGCGCTGTTGACGTAGCCCAGCCAGGTGACGATGCTCATCTGGTGGGGGGTGATGTTGCAGGACCGGCAGAGTGCCCGCATGGTGTGCACCACGAAGAAGGGGGTCCAGCAGAACAGGAAGGCACCTGGGGAGGGGGGGTGGGGGGGGGGGAGGGGGGTTGGAGAAAAACAGTATGAGTATCTGGCAACCCACCACAGATTAAAACTGCCCAGACAGACGACCCCGCACTCAGAAGTTTTCTTTAAAATAAAAAAAACTGAAACAAAAAAAACATCAACATCTGTTTCACAGACACAGACCGAGCCTAGTCCTAGACTGAATTCTTGTTTGAGTGGAGATTCTCCATGCAGAAGTTAAGACTGAGCTTAGTCTGTGTCTGTGAAACCGGCCCAAGAGTGTTACTGAGTAAACAGCTCAAACGCTCAGGCAGAAACCCTCTAACCCGCCTGCCTGGGGACGTGCGTTTTCTGTCTGGGTAGTCACACCGATCTGCGGTGCGTCTCCTGATTTGTTTTCTACGGGCGCTTCTCCGTCGCCGGTGTTCCCGGGAAGCCATCCTTCATGTTTCCGCGCGGGTGTCAAGGTAACGCACTTAACTGTGTCACGCCTAATAGGCCTGCCCGCAGCTCGGCGACGGCTAGCGTAGCCGCGAGGCTGGGGAAACAAACGACCCCCTGCCAGTGCTGTACGTGCCGGTCGGATGTACCGCCGGCTCCCGGCTCTTCGCGGGAGACGCGAGGCCTCCGGAATGCTGATGGGTTTTTATATAAATACCTGAGGGAGCGGTTGGGGGGGTGGGTTGGGGAGGGGGGAAGGGGGGGAAGCAACTGATTAAGACAGCGGTTGGGATCTCGGGGAAGTGCGAATCTCCTTTGGCGGAACGCAGATGTTTTCGCCTAACGAGGTTAGCGTTCGGAGAGAGAGAGAGAGAGAGCCACCGTTGCACAATTTCGTCAGGACGAGGAATAATTCATCCCCCCCCTGCCTGTCCGCCCCCCCCCCCCCCCCCCCCCCGTGCGTCTCAGAGCGGCGGCTCTCTCCCTCCCCGCTCGCCGATAACCTGGAAAGCGCCGCAGGTGGCTGATGTGGAACGCGGTGAGAGGCGTTCGATTACCGGGGTGCGGTCGCTCGCCGGCGATCCTTAAATAACGCAGACGGGCGGCGTCCATCTTTAAACGCGCCGCGGCGGTTAGGCTAAAAAAAAAAAACGTTCCGCGGAGAGAGGAGAGCGTGGGACTGCTCTTTCACACGGGTATGGGGAGGGGGGGAGCGCCCCCCCACCACCAAAAAATTTTGGGGACCCTCGTGGCACGTGACCGGACCTCCTCGTTGGCACTTGATTGAGACCCCGAGGCACACGCTCGTCTCCGTGAATACGCGACGGCTCTTTAATGGGCGACCTCCGCGATGAAGGTTGTAGCAGCCATTTACCAGACGGGGGGAGAAAGAGGAAAGAGATGAAGACTGATCGATGCTGACATGGCGGGGACAGTGCCACCAGCACGCTTGTCTCTGAAGCAGTCTGCTGGGTCTGCCTCGGCACCGGGCGGCTCCTCTGTGGTCTGCGCTAATCGCTCGGTCATGTGACGCCTGCTCAGATCGCCCGAGGGACTCCTCCACTGGTGAACGGTGGTGTGTGAGAGCGTGTACCTTCACTGGTACCCAGGCGCAGTAGTACTCTCATTTTGTGTTGGTTTTGTATTTGTGGCCTGCTACCTCCTTATTTTTTTATTAATGTATGGGTCCACAACCCTGGTTCTGGAGCACCAGTGAGCCTGCTGGTTTTTGTAGTTTTTTCGGCACATTCAGCACGGTCATTTAACCATCTCTAGTACCACAGTTTCAGAGCTCCATTTTTATGAAGTGAATAAATGGGTATCACTCTAATGCTTTGACAGAAATGTCCTCAGGGGTCTTCACACACTGCACATGTGAAACCACTTTGTGTAACATCCACGCATCATTTCCTGTCAGGCTGGGATTCAGTCTAATACCACGTCTAGCCATTTTTAAATCAGCCAGTCGGGGCTCCTTAACAACCAGGTGAGCCTCGGCCAAATCTGTCCACCCCCCACCCCCCCCACCCCCCCCATTCGGGGCATGTTGTGTTAGGAGCTGGAACACCTAATTCCTCGGAATGTTTGTGCTTCCCTTTTAATTGGCTGCTCCAGCGAAGGCCGCGGAGAATGGAACCGATCGATTCTGATCACGTGACTCCAGCCCCACTGCGGCCTGTGACTGAACCGTTGCTCTGCAGACGCCATCCGTCATGGAGCCCGATGCTTCGCCCTGTGTGATCAGTGACCCACTGATTTATGTAAGCCAATCATTTTGGGTTTTGCAGCAGCGAGCCGGGCCGTTTTGTTTCATTTGTTCGGATAAGTCTCTGATTGACAGCTCAATGAAAAAGCACCACCGTTATAAGAAGCCACCCAGCCCCCCCACTGCACCCCTCCCCACCCTCACTAGATGCTCGCTGTTCGTATGTCCAATGTTTTTTTTTTTTTTTTGTTTTTTTTTAGGGATTTGGGTCTACTTTTCTGCTGCATAGGAATGAATCTGTTCTCATCCCGCCCCCCCCTCCACTTAACCACCACCACCACCCCCCCCCCCCCACCAACTGTAGCATCCAATTTCACTCCTGCCAGTCCGTGCAATTTTTTTTTTTGGCAGGATCATCCAACGCAATTTTCCCGCCTTGCGCTCTCCTCCCGTGCCCCCCCCCCCCACCCACATGCCCCCCTGCAGAACCCCCCCCCCTTCCCCCCTCTGAGCTTGACAAACTGTGGCGTAGGTTCGAGGGGTCAAGGACGAACGCAGAAGTCTCATCAGGCCTTTCGGGGCGAAGAAAGCGGCGTTCGGTGTTTTTTTTTCTCGCTCATTCTTTTTATCGGAGCCATCGCTAACGTGCTAACGTGCTACGCCCGCCGCTGCGCGACTGTGATTTATCTCTTCTGTGCCCTGCGGACCTGGCGGGGGGGTTTGTGCTCGGAGTGCAGAACGTGCCCGGGGAGGATGCGGGAAGTAGATTTGTGCTGCGCTTGACCGTTTTTAAATTACGGCGATATTGGTCTTAAACCCCCACAGGCTGAGGAAGGCTTAACATGCGGGGGCTGCCCAGGCCTGTTCCTGGAGATCTGTCGTCCTGTCGGTCTTCATTTCCAACACTAATTTGGCGCACCTGGGTCTGCTAATTAGCAGCTGAAGGAGGTCTCTGGCTGTTGAAGCAGAAGAGCCGTTGAGGTGTGGCTTTGTTAGGGATGGAGTGAAACCCTACAGGACTGTAGATGTCCAGGAACAGGGCTGAGCAGCCCTTCTCTAGCTGTTGAATGAGGTGTGGCTTTGTTAGGGCTGGAGTGGAACCCTACAGGACTAGATGTCCAGGAACAGGGTTGGGCAGCCCTTCTCTAGCTGTTGAATGAGGTGTGGCTTTGTTAGGGCTGGAGTGGAACGCTACAGGACTGTAGATGTCCAGGAACAGGGTTGGGCAGGCTAAAAGCCATATTCTTCATCTCTGTTCTCACCAAATGGACAAAACAGAGCTTGAAGGCAGTGGGGGGAAAAAAAGCATGAATTGAAGATAATCGAGGAAGTATTTAGCTGCAGGGAACGTTTTCTTTTTTAGAGTACAGTTATTTAAACTGCTCTGGTGAGTTTTTTTTTTTTTTCATCTGCTTGAAAGCACTGACAAGGAACAGTTCAATCTAAACCTCAAATAAGACTTGAAGGGCTCAATTATCCTCAAAAGCGGGAAAGAGAGAAAAGTACTGCTCTCAGAGAATCTCGGCAGTGTCCATTTGAGTTCAGTGAGTACTCTAGTTGAGTTAAAAGTACTCCCTCTCGGAGTTGATTCTACACTGAACGTGCTGCTTGTGGTTCGGCTGCACTGCCTTTACAGGTTTACTCCTGAAAATAAGCTGGATCCTGAATTGTAGAGTACTTCTGACTTCCTGCTTTTTGTCTCGGTTGGGAAAGTCTTGGCAATTAAATTGGGGTCCATGCAGGTCAGATTTTGGGGACCATATTGGTTGCCTTCATTAGACTAGCAGTGAGAAATGAATGAGACAGCAGGGAAATTATTATTATTATTATTATTATTATCATTATTATCATCATCTCTCCCTGCAGGGACTGGCACAGGTCCCATTTATACAGTAGGCTTCATTCTCTCTCTCTTTCCACACTGTTGTCAGTAAGCTGCGGAAGTTTTACTGGTGTCTAGAGGGTTGAAGTATTTCTCATTGATTGGCCTTTACAGTATTTTAGCAGATTAAGCTTGTCTATTCAGTACACAGGTGCATTGGCCCAATGTGTTTCACACTCGTAGTCTTCTGGTGACAAGCCCATCTGCATATCCACTCCACTAGAGTATTTTAAACTCTGGTAGTGAAACGTAGTAGGTCACTTTTGGACCCTTGGTTAGAAAACTCTGTTAGAGTTGATTCAACACTGTGAATTTTTCTTTGTAGACTGTAGATTGGTGGTTTTCACCCCTTGGCCAACTGGATCCACTTTTTGGGGAGAAAAGTTGTGTAAAATCCCGCTGTACTTTTTTTTTTTTTTTTTAAAGGAAAAAACAATGAGAGGAGAAGTTTTCCAGTCTATTGATTGGTCTGTATGAAACGTCAGAGAGGTTGAGAAATTACCCAGTTGCTTCAGCTGCTTGGCTGTCGATCGCAGAGCTTTC
This sequence comes from Anguilla pacifica, assembly GCA_039654925.1. NCBI lineage: Eukaryota > Metazoa > Chordata > Actinopteri > Anguilliformes > Anguillidae > Anguilla > Anguilla pacifica. The sequence continues at coordinate 41,460,100 of CM077299.1, forward strand.
AAAGTGAGGGTGGACTGAGGTTGTGTGCTTGTCCGTCACCGGGTCACTCTGACCTTTACTGTAGGGAGGAAAAGTCCAGAGGGAACTTTCTGGAGTTTTTATGGGACAAAGCACTCGCACCGTGAACCGATGGGCGCAAGCCAAAGTACAAGCCTCGTTCTCCAAACTTTTAATCGTGTTGCCGTCCCCCTTCAGATGAAAAATAACACCCCTGAATCCTAAAAGGCCGAATTCCTGAGATGCTGTGAACTGGCCCAGGTCCTTTCGTAATTGGCCCTACAAAGTTGGTTATGATATTTTATTTACGAATGATGTGCGATGTGTGGTGTTGGCATCAGAACTGAATGATATGAAGGGACTCATAAATCTTAAATGGAGAGTTTCTGACGGCGGTCGGCAGTGACCTGCCAAACAACAGAAAGTTCTGCACCGCGATACTCTGAGAATACTCTCTATTTACTTTAAGTTCATGAGCAGAAGACCTTATCCCTCATCCAGAATGACCTACGCTGCTGAATTTTTTTTTTTTTTTTACATCCATTTATGCAACTAGATTTTTATAAAGCTAGATTCATTTAGACAACCTGAATCGATTCCGGTTGAGAGCTGTGCTCAACAAGAGAGGCCCCACCTGGGAATCGAACCCGCAACCTTTGAGAGAAAATCCCGTTGCCCTGCCGTACTGCAGTGACACCTGTTACAAACGCGCCCGCGTGTTTGTTTTCCGTTAGGAGGGCTACTCACCCACTACGACTGGCAGCACCTTCATGGCTTTCCTCTCCCTGCCATTGATTTTGGCCCTTTTCTTTTTGAGGTGGGCGTGGCCATGAGGGTGGGCATGGCCATGACCGTGGCCGTGGCCGTGGCCGTGGGCGTACCGCCTGTCGGGGTAGGCCAGGGTTTGGATGGGGCCGTCCTTGTACCCCGCGGGGAAGCGGGCCAGCTCATCCAGCCTGACGTCAGCGGGGTCGCGCTGGACGACGGGCGGCGGTGGCGGCGAAGGGGGCGGGGCCTGGGGCGGGACGGTGAGGTGGGGGAGCGTGACGGCGCGCTGCAGTTTGGTGCGCGCCTGGACGCCGCCCCTCAGCTTGGCCTTGCGCGCCTCCTCCCACCTCCTCAGGCCCCGGAACATTCCGCAGTACAGCAGGAGCATGATGGGGCAGGGGATGAAGAAGGAGCACACCGAGGAGTACACCACGTAGTTGTCGTCCTCCAGCTTGCAGGTGGACGGGTCCCGCTGCGGGACGTCGTTGATCCCGAAAATGACGGGCGACGCCACGGCCAGGGCGGAGATCCAGGTGGCGGACAGGAGCAGCACCTGCCGCTGATCCACGTGCTTCCGGTTGTAGTTTAGCGGGATGGACACGGCGATGAACCTGAGCAGCACAGGCGAGGAGCAGACACATGGAGCAGCGATTCAAGCAAACGCACAAAGTACGCAAAACGCATTTCAGTATTATCAATCAGACCTGGGCCAAATACGTATTTGTTTTGGATTCAAATACTTTTCTACGCTTTACTGATCTTGCCTGGTGTATTGGAATACCATTGGGAACCAATGAAATACTCTCAAAAAGTACAAACCCCGCCTTCTGGTCATATTGGCAGGCTCAATTATACCAGGCAAGATCAACAGAGCACAGGAAAGTATTTGAATCCAAAACAAATGCGTATTTGACCCAGGACTGTCATCAATACAGGACAGGAGAATCAAAGGACCACAAGAGGAAGAAATTCATTTAAATAAAACAAAATATCTAACGAGGTTTGGCTGAAGTAAACTAACTATTGTAACATGACCAAAACTCTTGCTTCAAGTGTTGGTGCTCTTCACAGCAAAGTGTTGAGTGTAGAATCCATTCTGACGGTGCTTATAACTCTTGAGTGTGTGCATTATCGCTGGCTGTGTTCGAAACTGTGTACTTGTGTTCTCGTGTTGCTGTAAGAACACACCTCCAGGTACACTTGCAAGAATGCACTTATCGAGTGCAAGAACGTGTAAAATCTGTTCAGTTTGCTACAGACTTGTACTTTGTCACCACTACTGACAGCTAACCTTAGCAAGAAACACATCGACACTCCAAAAATCCGGAAACTAAATGAAATCCTCCCTGCCTTCTGTCGCCCACTTTCTTGGCTGAGTAAAGAGATTCTTACTCGCCCTCAAATAACGAGCCAAAAACGCAATGGCTCCTGGGAAGGGAAAGCGTGGGTAATCTGCTTCGATGTGTACTGTGTTTAAGCCCACCCACGAACACAAAGAGAACTTCCGGTAAAATCACACATTCTTGCCTTGTAGCGTTCTTGAGTGTTGAACGCAATTGATCACATGACCGTTTTACACCTTTGCACACCTGCTTTATGCTCTAGAGAGAACACAAGTGTACAGTTTCGAACACAGCCCCTGCTGGGACTCACGCAAACACTATTAGAGCTGATTAAATGCTGTAACAGTTGATACAGTACTTGAAATGTGTAGTAATCAGTTGTGCATCAAATTGTGTACCTTAAACTTTGTAATCTCTTTTTAGGATTAGTGATCAAAATGTGTACAGTAACCTTGATAATCTCTTACTAGGATTAGTGAGCAAATTGTGTACAGTAAACGATGGTAATCTCTTTCTAGAATAAGTGAGCAAATTGTGTACAGTAATCTTGGTAATCTCTTTCTAGGATTAGTGAGCAAATTGTGTACAGTAAACGATGGTGATCTCTTTCTAGGATCAGTGAGGAAATTGCTTGCAGTAACCATGGTGATCTCTTTCTAGGATTAGTGAGCAAACTGGTACAGTAACCATGGTGATCTCTTTCTAGGATTAGTGAGCAAACAGGTACAGTAACCATGGTGATCTCTTTCTAGGATTAGCAGTGTGTCTCTCGGGTTTCGTGTTTTATGACGCGGTGTTTATCGATGTTTGTCGGGACTCAGAGGCTGAACGGCTGCAGCTCCGGCCCGGCGTGTCGGATGCCTCCGAGCGGCGGCGGCAGCTGCTTATTATGATGGATGCGTGGCGTCCCCGGGGTGTGCTGCGTTCCGATGGCGCGAGGGGCGGTCACCTCTGCTCGGAGGCGCAGTTATTTAGTCCCAACAGCCCCTGCCTGAGGGGCGCTCGCCATTCTGAAAAGCGCGAGCGTACGTGATCCGTCTCCCGTGGCGACGTGCTCCCCCCGTGGTCGTGCTGAGGTGCGCCCCCCCCCCCACCCCACCCCCTCAATTCAAGGAGATCTGGGAAAATCCACAGGATCCATGGGCGCCAGTGGTAGAAGGGGGGCTCGTTTTAAAACAAGGCAGTATACGGGGTAAAATCATCACCTGTTTAGTGTTGAAGTGTAGTATAATGGGTGAAGGTCGCAGGTTCGATTCCCTGCTAGAGCACTGCCGTCGTACCCTCGAGCAAAGGTACTTAACATGCATTGCTTCAGTATATATCCAGCTGTAATAATGGATGCAATGTAGATGCAATTGTGTAAGTCACTCTGGATAAGAGCGTCTGCTAAATGCCTGTAATGTATTGCAAATTAATTTTGGTCATAGAGGATTAAGAAAAGTGTGATTTTTGGGGGGTGTACCATCCCAATTATCAGCCGCCATCATTTATGGGCCCATGCTGCATGAAATCAGTTCTACACAGTGAAATGTCCAGTGTTAATTCAACCCTCAACAGATAACATACGGTCCCACATTTTAGAGTATTAAGGGTTGAATTAACACTGGATATTTTACTGCGTAGATTGTTGGGAGATTTTTGCGTGAGTAACATTGTCAGTTCCTCATAATAATCTGAAAACCCGTGAAACTAGACAGAAATTTTTTTTTTTTATTACTTACCTTTCCCTTTAATTATAACTGCCTTAGGATAATGGTGACACCGCACGCGCCGTTGCGCTGAGCACAATGGGACAAGTATGCAGGCATTTAAGACGGAAGCTGACCTGTCGATGCTGATGGCGCAGAGGTTAAATATGGAAGCGGTGCACAGCATCACGTCCATCGTCATCAGTCCATCGCAGATAAACATGCTAAGGGCCCACACGCCACCCTGGAACTGAACAGAACGCATACACGCGCACGCACACGCGCACAGTCAGACACACGCATGCACGCACACACACATCAGTCTCGAATATGATTTTAATGCCCACTTCTCCGTCACGCGGAGCTCCCGTCGTGTTCCGATTTAGACTGGCTGCTGTGAAATCGCGATTTCCTCATTAGCGGGCGGCACCATTCCCGCCCGAGGGCTAATAGAAAATTACAGGTCCTCTGCTACATGGTACATTTCACTCCTGAACAACTGAATGGGGGAGGCGACATTGCCCTTATGGGAACCTCTGATTATTAGTAGTATTTTTATTAATATTATTATTAGTAGTATTATTGGTTCAATAATTCATCTTTGTCGTCTTCTCATTTTACATTAGATAGGCCTATATTTGAGAACGTGATGATCCCATATACGAGCGCACCCCCCCCCCCCCCCCCCCCCGCGGTCGATCTGAGGTCAGTATAGCGACCATTGTTTGCGGAAAGGAATTACAGTACAGTTCGCGCAAGTTCTGTTTCCGACTCTGTTTTCGTGGTCTGTAAAAGCACAGGCACTGTGCTTTTGGGGGCTCAGTGGTGATCAGGAGACAAATGTCTATTGTGCGCTGGGAGCTGGAGCGTGCGCTTATGCGGGGAAGGGAGGCGCGCACGCGGTCCCTCGCTGCGGGTGGCTGGGGTCCAGGCCCCGAACGTCCGGCGCGTGGGGTCAGATTAAGTTCTTGTTGACTATTGTCTCCTGGGGTATTTGCGCTGGTAAGTTATATGTTGGAGCAGTGTTGCGTTATGCAATGCAAATGACATTCACGTGTCACATTGTACTATGACAAAAAAGGTGCATTCAACTGATTGTGTCGGCCTGTCTCGCGGTGGAAGAGTATATTTTGAATGTGCCGAATATTAGCACGCAACAGGCTGATTGATGTCAAATAAAAGCCTCAACGCGCGTCTTCCTGCAGGAGGCAAATAGACAATTTCACTTAAGGAATGCACGCCACATTACATGCAACAGTAACTAGTCTATTACCAGAGGAAATATTTGCCGCCCTCCAAATGATAGGCATTCGGCCTTGGCTTTAATTGCATTGAGAAAAAATGGGGCTCCCAATGGAAACGTGCTTATTAAAGTGTTGTTGCTTGCTTATTTATTTTGCCCAGTTGTTGTTGACTCGGAAAAGTAGCACAAACTGGTGTTTTTCCTCGAGTCGTATACCAGTGCTACATCCTGCTCATAAAAACATTTCGAACATATTTCGATTAACAGAAGGTCGGTGTGGAATTTACGGGCTGACTAATATATTTACATAAACGAGACGACAGACCTTGTGTGCGTATACGTTCCAGTGTCACATGAATGAATCTCCTCTCTGCTGGTGCGGTCGAAGCGCGCCTATTTCTGCTAATACAGACTAATATTTTAAGTAGCTACCTCTTAATCAGCGTCCCATATTCTAAAGCACCATCGACCTCTTGAATTCTCCCTACCTACATCTCTCTGTTGTTTCTGCGTTCTTGTCCCACGTGGGTTAACGCAGAAACGCGGGACAGTGTGAGCTTGAGTGACTACTATCTTTGAGCGGAACGTCCTCATTCGTTCTTTGCCATTTAGTTGTCAAATGTCATTTTTAATGAGAGTTCCCAGTGAAAGGACAGGTATTGGGTAACTGGCAATCCGATAACAATCGCGGCTTGATATTGCTATTGCTGATCAGCACCAGGAGAAAAGATGTTGAAGCGATTTGCCCGTTCTTTTATAAAGAACGGAACTAAAACATTTTACAGCGAGCAACGCATTTTATCACAAAGCAATTATTCATGGGTCGTGCCTTTTCGGTCACAGACGTTCTTTGCAGAGTAGTTGCATGGAAGCTACCTTTCAGGAGTGAAGCATAATCGCAAATTGCTGTAGTGATTCATTCAAATCAATTATCATTTGAATACAAAGATCGAGTAGTTGCTATAAGTACGTATAAATTATTCTCAATATGGTTGCGTTTGCCATTTCCAGTGTACAGGCTTGTTGGTACTCACCTCCGCGTAAACGAAGAGTGGCAACACCAGTACTGCCAACAACAGGTCTGCAACAGCCAAACTGACTATGAAGTAGTTGGTTGTAGTTTTTAAAGCTTTTTCCGTGTATACACTAAGGCACACCAGCAGATTTCCACAAATGATAACGATGATGAGCAATATCCCGAAGACCAGGGCGGGAAAGTTGTAGTCAGTGTTCGGGGGCACGGTTTGGTTGGAACCGGTGAGGTTGGCTGGCATGTCGGCGGTCAGCCGTCCTGTCACTGCCCGGGGATCCACAGTCTCCCTCTAAATCTCCTGGTCCGAACAAAATCGCCTTCCTTGAACAGAGCATCTAGGCATCGTTTCAACAAGTCCGGTAGGGGTAGACGTTTGTCATCCGAAACTTTCAGCCCGGCGTGAACGCCCGCGTGCGTCGCGTTTTCTGTGAACCCGTCTTCCTGGTTTTTGTGCTCAGCACCACCGACTGTGGACAGTTCTCGAGCGCATCGTAGAAAATCTGCCTCTGATTTATAAGAAACTTTTAAGACGCAGTCATTTCCTTTTCGGTGCATGGAAGATTATAAAAAACCGAAATTAAAACTCAAAATAAAGAACAAGAACTGCACACCAACAGTACATCGGAATATAAAGAAAGTCGAAATTATGCATGAAATCCGTTCATTTTTTGCATGGTACCTTGAGGTATTGCGCGCTGGCTTTTCAGCCGGTTCCCTTGTTATTCAAGTGGTTCTGCGTAGATTTATCCGAAGCACGGCTCAAAATCCAGCGGCGTAAATCTCTATACAGCTGGACTCGCCCTCCTTCAGAGTGAAACACAGATAGGCATTTGGAAACCAGCGAAAGTAGACTATTATTCATGACAAAAAGGGCTATACGGAGTTATCGCACAGAATGAGTGGGTTGAGAAGAGCTTTCTTGAGTGTGATATAAACTACTAGACGCGTCGATGTAGTCACGGTATGTGAGGAGCGTCAAGATCGGGGGGCGGGGGGTTTCTTCCCGTGACATTAATCCTTTCCATATAGCGCGCGGTGCGACGGATCCAATACATGATGTCATTGTTTTATGGAATGTCGGCTATTTGGTAAACGGAAGAATGATAATGACTTATTTATTGAAAAATATTTATTGTACTGTATCGCATATCTGCTATTGTTCTATTTTATAGGCGTGCATTTTAGGTAATTAATATCGCAATATTCATATTAATTAACAATTAAACGGTGTATAAGTATGTTCATCGAGGATTGCTTTGAAACGTACATAATTGTGAATATATCTGAAGTGGTTTTTTGTGTCTTTTGTTAGTTTCGAACGCAACGTTTGCAATATTCATAATAATTAACAATAGGCTGTCAACAATGCAAAGGTCTCCAAATTGGCTTCTTCATCGATGATTCTTTTTTAAAAGTACATAATTTTGAATGTATCTAAATTGTTTCTTTCTGCATCTTTTTGTTTGTTTCAAACCCAGCGTTTGGCTAAGTTAAAATAACAATGCACAGGTCTTACCATTGACTCTGTTAGCACAGTCTCGGTAAACCACACAGGTTGGAACTGAGCAACACAATAGCTGTGAAGTCGCAGCGCTCTGAAGGGCAATATACCTATGGGCTACAAATGATCACGCGCACGTTGAACGCGCGTGCCCTGTTTTATTCTTCGAATGTCTGCGGTCCAGCACTTCAGCGCGTGGTACCTCTCGTATAAAGCCTTTATATTTCGTAGTGTGAATACATCCGTAGACAATTGCTGGGAGAGGACAAGGACATATCTTGCACTATAGGCTACGATTATTTAGAACAGGCGGCTTACTCGGAACTACGCCAGTTCACCTGAAGTAGACTATATTTATCACGAGTACGCAAAGAATCTGTACTATTCTGTGTACCTTGCGCTCGCACGGTTTTGTGGTTCCATAATGCCAATATGTGTTGTCTGACTTGCGTATCGGTACAAATATGTTTTCATCAGGGGTTCTCATTGTAATCGCCGAAGACTGGAACAAAAACATTTTACGTGGCGCACTGTCACACTTGGACCAGCGGGTTCAGTATAGATTACAATTGGATATGATGATTCACACTTTTACCGAGGGAGTCAGCGACACCTCCACATTTTTTTTAGCATAACGAAGCTTTATTTGTTAAACATTGCTGACCGCGCTAGAGATAGGCCGTCCATCTGCTTAAGACCTCACAACTTTGCCAAACAACAATTTGCCATTTTAGAACTTTGAAAGTGTTGAGATGGTCGTCATGGTCCTGGAGAGCCCCAAAGTTTTGAAAGTTGACCCAAAAGTCAGAACCCAATCCTGACCAGAGTAACCAGTTGAGGTGAGCTAACTCTGTAATCAGCTACTCTAACTGATTAAGTGCAGAGCCTGTGGCTTCCCAGGACCAGGGTTTCTGACCCCTGTGCTAGACACACACAGCCTATCACTATGCGCGCAGGTTCCCAGTGAGCACAAGCCCGAACATGGACGGAATCTACAAGTCTAGAGAGGTGGGAATCTAGGCTGAGAGATGTTTTGGCATAAACGGACCAGGTTAGTTCAATTTAGCCATAATTTTAGCTCCGGTTTTACCTGGATATTGCCTTGTTACGTCCTAGCCGGCTAGAAAACTTTAACATTTAATGGAAATCTAGCCGGGTTTTCACCGAACGTCAAGACGGTTGCCTATATCGTGGAACGCGAGGTCAACAGCTCGAGGTCTGCGAGGGCACCCCCACCTATTTGACCTTCAGGTTTGCCTGTGACCTGACCTAGAACAGTTTGTGCGAAAATCCCACGAGTGAGTTCTAAGTTCAGCAAATATGTTGAAGTATTAATTAATATTCTGCCTCCCTCCTTGGTACGCACCGACTGTATTAGATAAACATGACTTGTTCATGTTGCTGTTTTGCCGCAGGATTCAAAATAACCTCCGGGTATGCAAGTTATTCAGTGATTATTAGGCTGTGGTGTGATGTAGCCTAACTTTCGACTATAAAACCGCACGTGCAATACAGATTAATGGCGGACTGACGTAAAATTACTGTTTTTTTGTCGATATGTTTCAATTTAATTATTATACGGAATAGGACATAGACCGGCCAAATTATTGTAGTCACTCTGATTAAAATGAATGTAATGTAAGCTCCACAGCAGCTAAACGCATATGCAAAACCGCTGTTCCCTTGACCTCCTCTCTAACGCGCGATTCTTTTGACAAGGCAGTGACTACAAAATGAGTCTGTGACATGGCATTATTTTACATAGTTTTTGAGCGCTGTGAGTGGAGTACCATTATGCAGTGTAGTGTTGCCCGTGAATAATTTTGGCACCACGTGACCCTGCAATGATATTGCTGATAGATGCATTGATACTGCTGCTCATATGGAGCAATTTCTGGCTCTGGGAGCGCCTTATTATGACGATGATGCTGTATTTTGCCCTGACGGCTACTGCTGCATTTTTTTATCAGTTTAATTTTTTTCAGTCTAGTGCCAACTTATGTGGTCGACTATTCTGTACCTATAAAAAGATAAAACTTACAGAGCTTCACAGACACTCTAGCTCCACGTGGGGCTCAAATCACAACGAAATAAGGGGCCAGGAGACTTACATGGCAGGTGGTTGCGTCTGTATTAGCCGACGTTTCGGTCTACAGACATTTTTAGAGACGTAGGCCTACAAGGTACTGCAGACAGTCATCTGCTATGTAAGCCTCGCGACTTTTTTCCCATTGTTTTTGGCGCCTATAACAGTGAGTTGCTTGATTTAGTTCGCTACCATTATTGTACCATTACGTGCTCTACATTCCAGTGTTGCTCCCGTGATTAACATTTTAATCTATTCTGCCACAGCAAACTTGTAAGCCTCTCCCGATTAGAGATCAACCGAGGAAATAATTTGGAAGCTATCGGAAGTATTTTTTGGCCGTAACAATAAAGGAATGGCTCTTAAATTCTGTCTGGTGAGCGACGGGACTGTCTGGCATCTTAACAGTCGTTTTGTATCGAAACCGACTTGAGGCCTTGCTTGTCTGCAACCTGTAATGATATTTCTGCCCTGAATGCACCCGGCGCCATTAACTTTTATCCGCTCTGATGTTTTTCACCCGAAACGAATAATAGCACCCGTCGGCTGCGTCCCCCCGCCGTGATGAATTATTTTGCGTTCCCAGCTAAGGCTCCTGTGGTTTCCCTTCTCAAAAAGTTTTCCCGAGCCAAAAATGGTCGTGGTAATATTACGCTTCCTTGGAATTTGACCCCATTAATGCGTTTGGTTTAGGCCACTTTACAGCATGGTGCGCTTTGTGATGCGTTGCTAATTTATTAACTTTATAGTTGGAGACGCCAACGCGAGTGTTCGTGAAACCAAATATTGCCGGCGCTGCTGTGATTCACTGATTGGAGCCTGTCCTCCTGTGCGCTGCTGTGTGGACTAAACCGTTATGATTGGCTGAAACGAATCGATGCTCATTGTAGCGTCTCCCAGTGTGGGGCTCATCGAACGCCTCACTGTCTGACGACTTTATAATACAGTTTTTAAATGCCTGACGGGGTTCTTTCCCAGCAGTGTGTGTGGAACAGGTGCTTTTGGAAGACAGAGGATGGTCCCTGGATAGGACTGCTCTCTCCCCCGATGACCATCTTGAAAGGTTACAAGACCAGCTCCCTTGCCCATTGTACTGCATTGGGTTAGGAGCTGTGGGTGTATCGTACTCCTCACACACACACACACGTCCCGAGCTGAACCTGCCGGCTTACTGCACTCCTTCTGCAAGAGTGTTTATTTGGTATGTGGGTGCACTCTCTCCGAACTCCTCTGTTTTTCTATCTTTCCATTTTCCCCTCTCTCCTCCGGGCTCGGAGTTCTTCCTCTCCCTGGAGGTCTTCCTCTCCCTGCGGTTCTGCGGGACCTGAGTTTAGCTTCTCCTCAGTTTAGTTTCTGCTTCCTCGTCTAATTTTCCTCCTCTGCCGAAAGATAAAGATCTTATAGGGCGATGCATATCTGCTTTAAAAAAAAACACTTATTAAAAACGCTTACTTTTTCAGTTCTCAGATAGGGTGGCAGGCGATGGTGGCATAATGGATGTTCTTTGAGAATTATTGTTTCTGAATAACAGTATTTCATCAGGAATTCATAGGAAGGACAATGTCTGTTCTAAGAACCTGTTGTTCCCCATTCTGTCTTGGTTCCCCCCCCCCCTCCTCTGTCTCTCTTTATGTCCCATGAATCATCTCGAGACAGGTGGAGCCCCCGGTACCTGCCACCACAGCCGCTGACTCACAGCCAATCCGTGCGTGCGTTTTTAATTTTTTAAATTTTAAATCCCTGCTGCCCATGCTGTACGGTGCCAGCACCCTGGCACCAGGGACAGGGAAAATTTCCTGCATGTTCTGGGGCTGTTCAGTAACAGAATGAGTGACGTGACTGTTAGTTATTTAAAAAAATAAAGCTTTAAATAAATACATTTATTTATCTGCTTGCTTAAGCGAGGGGCAAAGGTCAGTACGAGAGCTGGCATCGGCTCAGCGGAAGCAGCAAGAACAAACACTGACTGCCTGAAGGGAAAGTACTGACCAGTGTTTTTTTTATAAGACTATTATATAAAATAAAATTTGAAAAATCAAATACGATCCAAAGTACCTGCGACTGGGTTTTTTTTTGAAAACTTTCCTGAGAACACAGATCTTTTGGATGTGGACATGTTCTCTCTTCTCATCACTGACACACGTGATTGATAAATCGGTGATAAACCTGATGTCCTGTAAGACTAAGAAAAACGCTTCTCTGTCAGAGTCGGTATAGAACTAAGTGACACACTTGTCTCAGTGTTGGTATAGAACTAAATAACACACTCTTGTCTCTCAGTGTTGGTATAAACTAAATGACACACTCGTCTCTCAGTGTTGGTATAAACTATGTGTAACACACTCGTCTCTCAGTGTTGGTATAAACTAAGCGTAACACACTCGTCTCTCAGTGTTGGTATAAACTAAGCGTAACACACTCCTCTCTCAGTGTTGGTATAAACTAAGCGTAACACACTCGTCTCTCAGTGTTGGTATAAACTAAGCGTAACACACTCGTCTCTCAGTGTTGGTATAAACTAAGCGTAACACACTCGTCTCTCAGTGTTGGTATAAACTAAGCGTAACACACTCGTCTCTCAGTGTTGGTATAAACTAAGCGTAACACACTCGTCTCTCAGTGTTGGTATAAACTAAGCGTAACACACTCCTCTCTCAGTGTTGGTATAAACTAAGCGTAACACACTCGTCTCTCAGTGTTGGTATAAACTAAGCGTAACACACTCGTCTCTCAGTGTTGGTATAAACTAAGCGTAACACACTCGTCTCTCAGTGTTGGTATAAACTAAGCGTAACACACTCGTCTCTCAGTGTTGGTATAAACTAAGCGTAACACACTCGTCTCTCAGTGTTGGTATAAACTAAGCGTAACACACTCCTCTCTCAGTGTTGGTGTTCGGACAGCGCAGTCTCTGTACGCCGGGTTGCCAGTCAGACGCGCGCTCAGGGGGAGACGTGCGCGGTCACTCATGAACCCCTCGCTGAAATTGGCCGTTTAATCAACCGCTCGTGCTTTTCAGGGGCCAGATTTCATTTGGAAAATCTGCTCACCCAATTTTCACTGGCATAATATCTCTATTACTACGCTCACTCAATTTGTGATATTGCTGTGATTTTTTTTTGGAGGCTTGGGGGGGGGGGGGTTTGGTTGGCGGACGGAGGGATAGTTGCCTGAATTCTTTTTGCTGAGTCACATCCTTTATCGTATCTCACATCCTTTATCGTATCTCACATCCTTTATCGTATCTCACATCCTTTATTGTATCTTCCGCTGTCTGGTTTTTTTTTTTTTGTCGCGCCTTTTCCAGGTGTTGCCGTGGCGACACCTGTGCCGTCTTGCATTAGCGCTCGCACGCGCATGTCCTGTACCTGTGCTGCTGTCGTGGCGCGTTTTATTTTAATGGTGTACGTCCTGCCGCCACCGCTGCTGCTACGCAAACGTAGGGCTGAGTTTAACCCTGGAGGAAAAACGTCTGCATGCTCAGTGTGCCTACGCCCATCGCTGAGTGTGCCTACGCCCATCGCTGAGTGTGCCTACGCCCATCGCTGAGTGTGCCTACGCCCATTGCTCAGTGTGCCTACGCCCATCGCTCAGTGTGCCTACGCCCATCGCTCAGTGTGCCTACGCCCATCGCTCAATGTGCCCACGCCCATCTCATCTGGCCAATGAGCGGGGGGCTGGCTGCCGTGTGTAATAGACGTGAACGTGATGGACTCCTCTGAAGACCCAGCGCAAGCGAAGGGTCACGCCAACGCGGAGGTCAAAGGTCAGTCTCGGCGGTCCGCGAACGCGGCAAGGTCACGCGGCGCTCTGTGCCTTCTGACCCCCGGCCCCTGGACACGCCCCCTCTCTTGCTGCCATGGCAACGCGGCAGATTGCCGATGGCGGCCATGGTTGCCGATCGACGCATCGGCTCTGCTAGGTTGTGCTGCGGCCCAAAGGGTCATTAGCCTGGGCTCTGGCCCATTGGCTGCTCAGCGGAGCGGTCGGCTAAACTCATTAACTTCCTGTGTCGCGACACCCTGGGGAGGAGCACTTTGGACCCCTTTGAGTTTACTCCCTGTGAAACATGATTACATGGAAAAAAAAAAAAAAAAAAAACCCAGCGTAGCAGCCAATCACGTCGCGGTCTGCAGGGCAGCGGGCCAAACCCCTGCGTGGTTGTGGCGATGGTTCGATCCCCTGTCACGCCACCCTCTGGGCTGTGATCCCATCTCTATCTGTGACCCTCTCTGCACTGTGATCCCATCTCTATCTGTGACCCTCTCTGTACTGTGATCCCATCTCTATCTGTGACCCTCTCTGCACTGTGACCCCATCTCTATCTGTGACCCTCTCTGCACTGACCCCATCTCTATCTGTAACCCTCTCTGTACTGTGATCCCATCTCTATCTGTGACCCTCTCTGCACTGTGATCCCATCTCTATCTGTGACCCTCTCTGCACTGTGATCCCATCTCTATCTGTGACCCTCTCTGTACTGTGACCCCATCTCTATCTGTGACCCTCTCTGCACTGTGACCCCATCTCTATCTGTTACCCTCTCTGCTTTCCCCCTTTTTGAATAATGATACAGGAAAGGACGGTGGAGTGTCCATTCCAAAAAATTTTTTTAATTAAATAAAGCATCAAAGGGATAAGTTTGTCCTTAGTATTCATGTCTTCCCTCTGTCAATTATTGTGCTGATTCAGTGTGTAAGTTGCTCTCTGGGCAGCGAGAGCGGACCGGAGGTTTTTCCAGCCAGAGGAACTGTACGTCCTCCTTAAAAGTTGTTCTTTGTGGAGTATTAATTACTCGCGGCATCAAAGTGATTTATGGAATGGCAGCGACGGTGGGGGGCTCCTCACGGCTCGAACCTGCGGGGAAATCAGCGCTCCTTCGTGTCACGGGAGCCCAGGATGAAGCGCTGACAACATCGGAGGGGCCTAATTGGTCATTGTGAAGTCAGAGGAGGATAGACAGGCCGGAAAAGTCCATTTGAGTGATCGTACGGGAGAATATTTGTAAAATGGGGGTGGAAAAAAAGAAAAGAATTTCAAATAATGCAATTCACGCTATCAGTCGTGTGTGTGTGTGTGAGTGAGTGTGTGTGTGTGTCTGTGTGTGTGTGTGTGTGTGAGTGTGTGTGTGTGTGTGTGAGTGTGTGTGAGTGTGTGTGTGCGTGTGTGTGCGTGCGTACGTGCGTGTATCTGTGTGCGTGTGCGTGTGAGTGTGCATGTGTGTGTGTGAGTGTGAGTGTGCGTGTGTGTGTGTGTCTGTGTGTGTGTGCGTGCATGCGTGTATCTGTGTGTGCATTTGTTTGTGCGTGTGTGTGTTAGCATGCGTACGTATTTTCGCGTGTGTTTGTGTGTGTGTGTGAAAATATAATTGTTCAGCCTGCTACCATTGGATTTCTTCACTGTCTTATGGATGACTTTTTTGATTTATAGTAAAGATATAAAACATTTATAAACCTTTGTCACCTGTCTTGGTCATGTGTTTATGTCGCCAATCTCTAAGCTTAATGCTGCTTAATGGGGCTTTTTCACGGATGTTTTAGTATGATATACCAAGGTTTCATTTTATTTTATGTAGAAATGATTAATGGTTACCTTTCTTGATTATTTAAAATAGTTTTTTGTGAGGTAATATCACGGATAAGACTTATGGCCTTGCCTTTTACACAACCTCTACCTGTGAGTGTTCATCCTAAGCCCATCGTCCCGAGTCCAGCTTCTACTGGCTTTGAAGACCCAGACTGCAGGCCTTACTGCTCGGTTCTGATTTGGTTCTCGGACCCATTTCAGATTCATTTTAGAAAGCAACGCAGCAGTACTGCCAAATGCAGAAGGACGACATTAAGCGGTCACATGGGGGAGTGATGTTGGAATCGCTTAACAAGCACACCTCTGATTGGACAGACAGTGCACTTCTGCACCAGTCCCAACTTTGCCCCACCCAGTGCGTAGACTGAACAGATTTGAACATGCGTGTGAATCACAGGCAGGTTGCTTGGCGACATATTTATCTGCATAACGATGTAGCAGCAACTATAAATGTCTGTGTGTCTGTGTGCGTGCATGCGTGTTTTTAAATTTCTTTACGTTTTTTTTTTGCTTTTCACACCATATAGGGTAAAACTCTGAACCCTTGCTAACTGGCAGTTTTATCACATCTGATATATTTGTCTGTGAGATGCATTCGCTACTGGCAATTTATGTTGTATTTAATATGTGAGTTTTTGACTTGGCAGGATTTTACACTAAGGTATTGATTTTTCTTTTTATTATAATTTGTTGTACTTAAGCTTTTATGGGCTGTGTACTTTTGAGTTTAGCCGAGTTAAGCAACACAGTATTAATTCTGCGCTTCAGTTATGTTCCCTTGATGCTTTGAGGTCAATATGTCCACGGCTCTCTGCTAACTGCCCATCCCAGCCTAAACTTCCCAGATATGAATGACTCTCAGCTCACATCTGGTGAGTGTTCTGGCACAAAATGGCTGCCGTGTATCATCCAGGGGGGTGTGACTCATTGGTGGCGATTCAGTTTCCACCCTTTACGGTGAAGTGATTTTTATTATTTTTAAAAAGTGAATTATTCTTATTATCACAAACAGAATCAGAATAAATATACCTCTCATGCTGCATGTATCTCATTGCAACTGCACTTCCACTTTTAGTATTTAAGAGTGACTGGTAATGGTTCGGGATCCAGATTGGCCATCTTGCAGTATAGGAGCCTGTATAACGGACTCCTGTGTCATTGTTGAATTTATTTATTTATTTTTTACACAGTGAAATAATGCTGGGCCAGTGTCACTGGACCCCTGATGTTTTGGCTGGGCCATTTCTGGGCCCATTACAGTAACCTCGTTTCGCTTGTCAAAAGCGGTTAAGGCCTGTGAAAGAGGGGCGTCTGTGGCTGCCAGAAACTGTACATCACGTGGGGGTGGGGGTGGGGGTGGCGGCGGTGGGGGGGGGGCACATTATAAATAACTGCGCTTTCCCGACATGTGCCACATACCACTGCAGACGGATAAAAAAGGGGGGCATGGCATGATGTGATGGAAGCTCATTAAAAGGAGGGGGGTGGGGGGGTCGGCGTGTGAACCAATCACTCGATTCTTTCGCTCATCCCTCCCCCCCCCCGCCGATCGGCAGTGCGTGCCAGAGACAGACTGCGGCGCGGCTGTCTTGCATTGTGTCGCTGTTTCAGTTCCAGCCGCGCGGCTCTGTCTGAATGTCGTCGCTGTGTCCGGCCTGTCTGAAGCTGGACCGGGGACAGAGACTAATCTCCCCTCCGTGTGAACTCTCCGCGGAAACGTGGAAGCGGTCGCATTGTGGCTAATTGGCGGCTTTCACCTATTAACGTTTAATTGGCTGCCAGGAGTTTTTTAACGTAATTGCAGCTGCTGAAATACTTCCATTTAGAATTCCACAGCAGTTATTCGTCCTTGATTATTACTGTAGAACATTGTTGACCTTGAGGTAGAGCAGCTCATATCTTGACCCCCGATCTTGGCACCCAACTCATAATTAATTGTCATGGAAACAGTCATTTGATTTCTTGACTGTCATGTCAGTGTGGACTTCAGTGTTTAGCGTAGTCTTTACGCTGTGACTTTCTTCTCGATATTTAAACGTGCCGTTCCAAGTCTCTTCTGACGTCTCAGGTTTGACCCGATCTTTGCTCAGAGCCGCCGATTAGAAGTCGTTCCGTTCTCCTCCTGTCAGACACGCCGTCGAACGTCGCTGCCCCCCCCCCCCCCCCCCCCCCTTTACGAACGGGAACGATGGCAGCTGCGCGGCCGAGAAGGGAGAATTTCACGCGGGTTGAAGAAAGGTTTGAAAGAGCGGTCAGATGTTTATGAAGCGGTGTTAACAATGCGCTGAAAAGTTGCGCGTTAAGCTCCGGGAGCGAGAGCGTACCGGGCGTGCGGCGGAGGTGCGATCCTGACGTCTGCGCGTAATGAATTCGTTGTGGGCTGCTAAATCGAGCGTTCTCCCGGGAGTCTGGGGGGGGGGGGACGATCTTGACGTAAATCGCGAATCTCTCGTCGGATTGTTTCTTTCGGTAGTGGCGGTAGATCGATTTTTAAAGGCCAGCCTTTAAGGTATCACCGCTGGAAATGAGTATTTAAAATACTAAAATTAATTGAATGCAAAAAATATTAAATAAACGCTAAAATTTGAAAGTGGGATTGCTTATCCAGGATAAGGCCTTCCCCTCCTCTCATCCAAACGTTATCCTCTATGAGAAAAAAAAAGAGTAAACTAAACCTGGATCCTCGGTCCAGTTCTTGTGTTTTTTTCGGACTACGGGCACGTGAGTGCGCACCGATCGGACCCCTGTGCTCGTGTCGCAGAAGGCTCTGGAGCGTAAACCAGATTAAGGCCGTGTCATCGCGGGAGCTACGCCTGTCGAGCGGACGGCTGCAGTCCGTCTGTCCGTCCGTCCCTGCGTGCGTGCGTGCCAGCCGCTCGCGAAGCGGACTCCCTTCCCCTGGAACATGTGACTCGTCCGGCGGAACGGAACGGAGGCTGGCGTCCCGACGCGCTCTTTTTTGGGGGGGGGGGGGGAGAACTTGTGCTCCTCACGCGCTCTTCCAGCGCTCTTCCAGCGCTCTTCCAAAACATTCCTGTGGGGCGAACGCCGTGGAGCCTTTCGGATTTTTAAAGGTTGGACAGGTTCAGAGGAACACGGCGGATTTAGCGCTGTTGCGCGGTAGCGGGGGGAGGGTGCGGACACCCCCATGTGGAACCCGGCCCGGCCCGGCCGTGTGTGTGTGTGTGTGTGCCAGGACAGGATGTGCCGGGTCACTGGCGGTGATGGGGCGTCGCTGACCGTAGCCTGGTACCTGTTAGACAGATGATAGTGGGGTGAATTGGGGTTTAGACCCAGTTTGTTTGCTTGCTTTGTTTCACCTTTGGTGTTGGTCATCTGCACACACACACACACACATACACACGCACGCACACACACACACACACAAAAGCACCCCATTTTTGGGGCAGGTGTTTGAGTGGTATTCTTCGTTATGGTGAAAAGTTTTCAGCCATCAACTTTAGAGGTCTTCCTTAGCCTACCTGGCCCTTTGGGATTACTGAGCTCACCAGTGCTCTCTTTCTTAGTTATATTCTACACAGGTGATTTTGGTTATCCTAAGGTTTGGCCTATGTCTCTTGACTTTTTTTTCTTCTTATTTCGCAGCCTCATAATTGCTTCCTTGGCTTTCATTGGTACAACTCTGTTCCCCATGTTGACAAATGCCAATAACAGATTCCAAAGGCAATCAAAAGGCTAGAATCAAGGCAAGATACTGAACACTCACCTATACCTGCACTAAGGAAGCAATTGGACACACCTGACTCATCAGAAACACCTGTGAAGGTTTTTGCCCGAACATTATGGTACCCAAAAATGGGGGGACTATGTATAGCAAGTGCTGTAATTTCTACATCGTGAAACCAGGATGTATTAAAATGCCATTTAATAAAAGCTGAGAATCTGCACTTTGACCACATGTGGATTTTCTCATTATAAATCTAAAATTGTGCAGCCAAATCCAGGAAAAAAAAGAAATGACTTTGTCCCAAACATTATGCAGCTCATTGTAAGTTAGCCCACAAGCAGGGAGGCTGCTCCCCCCCCCACCCCCCCACTGTGGAGAGACCGCTCAGTCTGGTGGGACTCGGCCTAATCAGGAATGAGCTGGTTCCTGATTACCATCTCCCTGACGGGCGGGATGAAAGCCTGTCTGGAAACAACTCTGACCCCAAACAAACCCTCCCAGTGCCCGGGAGGAGGAGAGAGCCAGCCCTGGGACAGCCTGAGCAGCAGGGGGTTCCCAACCCCCCGTCCCCCGCACCCCCAGCTTTAATCATCCGGCCCGCCGCCCCTCATTTTGGGATTCCTGCGTTCTTTAATCGCAGCGCGTCCCGTTGGGGGGCCGTCTCTCTCTCTTCGGGATTTTTCCCAAATTCGTGGCGGACCGCAGAGCCGCCCGCGCACAGTATCTGCCGCGCCTGCTGCTGTGAGTTTGTGTCGGCTTTGGCAGGTGACCGTAAACAAGCAGTAATGAAGGTTTCATTTCATTACTTCACGGGCATTTAGCTAGCGCTCTCATCCAGAGCAACTTGCGCAACTTTTTTATATAACACTTGCATTGCATCTGTTTATACAGCTGAATGTATACACTGAGGCAATGCAGGTTAAGTACCTTGCTCAAGGGTGCAGTGTCCTACCTGGGAATTGAACCTGTAATCTTTGGCTTACCGAGCCATGTCCTTACCCTTTTATACTGCCTTACCCTATTTTTATTTCCCACGACACCAGCCTTTAAAAATTTTTTAAAATTTTTTTACAGCCTTTACTTCACTGTAAATCAGTACAACATTAATACAAAGCGAGTGGGCACCTTTTAAGGTGAGTAAATGAAACGTCATCGAAGGAACCTGCCTAAAATTTGTCATTTCAAAATAAAATTCCAGTACTGAGGTAGACTGAATTGCTTGTGTGTGAAGATGTTCAGGAGAATTTAGAATTTACAATGCAAAACGTTAACCTTGAGGGAAAAAAAAAGACTGAATAAAACAAATCGCTGAAATGTCTGTATTCAGGTTTGGACTCTAACACCAGTTTTACTCAAATGATCAAGCTGTCAAAATGACTGACATTTCCCCTCTACATTATGTTCTTTCAGCTGGATGTTTGATGGTCTTATATTATATATAATATATGTAATACTATCGACCAGCCTGACATTGCGTCAGGCTACAGTATATCAACCGCAAAGCCCACCATGCTTTTCCTGAAGCTTTTTCATTTCCCAGACAGTTGATTTTTTGACAAATAGTTTTCAGTGTCTCTCTGCCCCCCCCGTCCCCCCCCGTCCCCCCTGTCCCCCCCGTCCCCATTCCCCTCCTTCCGTTTTCACTGTTAGAGGTTCTGACATCGATCGATTACTTCTTGCCCGGTGTACCCGGGCACATTCACCGTCTTGCCAAGTGTTTCGCATCCAAAGTTAAAGCTATTTTACAAAAGGGGGTTAAACGGAATTCATGGTGGTTGCCCAGTTGCTGTTTTGGATTTAAGAAAAAATAAAAATGTTTGTCTCCACTGGGCTCTGGGACAGGCGATGCCCAGAATCCCCAGATCGTTATATTCCCTAATCGCCATGGAAACCCGACCCTTCCTCCCCCCCTGCTCTAACCCGTGTTGCACAGTAACTCCGACTCCTGTGGCTGCAGCTCTGTTTGTTTTGGGCTGAAAAACCTCAAAACCAAGACTTTGCCCTTGAGAGGAACTCCACTCAGAGCACCTCCGGCAGTGTAGTGTAATGGGTAAGGGGCTGGCCTTGGGTTCAGTTCTCAGCTAGGACACTGCCGTGGTAACCCTTGAGTGAGGTGCTTACCCTGCATTGCTTCAGTGTATATATAGGAGTATATGTATAAATGGATGTACTGTAAAGAGCTGTGTAAGTTGCTATGGATAATGTAATATGGGTGTTAGAGTGGTGGTGGTGTATGTGTTGGTGGTGTTTGTGGTATGTACGGAGGTTAGTGGTGTGGTGTGTATGGAGGTTAGGGTGGTGGTGTGGTATATATGGATGCTAGGCTGGTGGTGGTGTGTGTGTTGGTGGTGTTGTGGTATGTGTGGAGGTTAGGGTGGTGGTGTGGTATGTTTGGAGGTTAGGGTGATGGTGTGGTATGTTTGGAGGTTAGGGTGGCGGTGGTGTGTGTGTTGATGGTGTTGTGGTATTTGTGGAGGCTAGGGTGATGGTGTGGTATGTTTGAAGGTTAGGGTGGCGGTGGTGTGTGTGTTGGTGTTGTGGAGGCTAGGGTGATGGTGTGGTATGTATGAAGGTTAGGGTGGTGGTGTGGTATGTTTGAAGGTTAGGGTGGCGGTGGTGTGTGTGTTGATGGTGTTGTGGTATTTGTGGAGGCTAGGGTGATGGTGTGGTATGTTTGAAGGTTAGGGTGGTGGTGTGGTATGTTTGGAGGTTAGGGTGGCGGTGGTGTATGTGTTGGTGGTGCTGTGTTATGTATGTTGGTTATGGTGGCGGTGTTGTTGGTGCTGTCCTTTATTTGGAGGTTAGGGTGGTGGAATAATCTTGGGATAATGTGACTCCATACGGGTTTGTTTATGATATTATCCATTGCCTCCCCCCATATGACTTTATTGAACACATTTTGAATTCCGCAGAGATGTGTTATTGCGTAGGCTGGCTCGTCCCGGTGCGGAAGATGACCCTCTTTATTCCCTGATTATGCTCGAATCTGGCTCACTTCAGCTGCGTTGGGTTCGAATGCCCTCAATGGGACAGATTCGTCATTCAGCAATGGCACCCCCTCTTAATGATGCCATTATATGAATACTGTTAATAAATCCCACAAACAGCGAGCCGTTGCATTTCTGTCATTACTGTCATTTTATTGTGACGACGGCAGCGTCAACAGCAGAAAGTAAAAATGACCCCCCCCCCCACACCACACAGTTTGTCTAATGCAGATCGGATTCACTGAAATGTCAGTCCTGATCTAGACTTTCATGAGAAAAGAAAAATCTTCACAAAAGAGGAGCACTTAAAAAATATATCTACATGTACTGTACATCTTTATCTACATCTTCCTGAGCCTTCCTGTGTGGATATTAGTACAGTACAGTGAGCTCTCGAACTAGGATGCTGAAGAGCTTGAAGCTCCTGCTGTGGTGTGACAATGCTTCCTCTCTCACCTGTTGTAAGAATAGCAGGGTTATTTACTCACCTGTTGTAAGAATAGTAGGGTTATTTACTCACCTGTTGTAAGAATAGCAGGGTTATTTACTCACCTGTTGTAAGAATAGCAGGGTTATTTACTCACCTGTTGTAAGAATAGTAGGGTTATTTACTCACCTGTTGTAAGAATAGTAGGGTTATTTACTCACCTGTTGTAAGAATAGCAGGGTTATTTACTCACCTGTTGTAAGAATAGCAGGGTTATTTACTTACCTGTTGTAAGAATAGCAGGGTTATTTACTTACCTGTTGTAAGAACAGTAGGGTTATTTACTCACCTGTTGTAAGAATAGCAGTACTGATGCTCTTCACTGACATGTGACTGTTTCAATGTGGCAGGGCACAGTGTCAGCCTTCCGGGTGAACAGATGCAAGATAATAAAGTGATAATTATGCATATTAATAGTGTGTAATCATTTTCCACACAATATGAAAAAGGAAATGTGTGCGGTTTGCAATCATAAAATGAACGTGGACGCACACACAGACGTGGGACAGTGGTCCTCAGGAACATCACGGTCTGCTGGCTTTTGCTCCATTCAAAACCGGGGATTAAAGGGTTCGTATTGATCAGGAGTGTTAGTGAGCGCGGACGACTGGGTGCTAGAGGGTTCCAGAAACAGGAGCACAGACCCCTGGACCCGTCCCGAGTCGGAACTCAACCAAATCCGACAAAACAGAACAAAACAATGGCCTCCCTGTTTACTGGCTGTGATAATGGGCATTCCTTCGGGTTTTAGGTAAACACGTGATTGGGTAATCTGAGTACTGCATCATGGGATTTATTTTTTTGCCTGGCTGAAAGTAAACCATTTGGATAACATAAGATTTGCCCAGTAAACCAGTTGGGTAACATAGCCGCAATGGAAATAAGCCTTTGTTGGCTTTGTTGTGTTTTAATTTTGCTGATTTTTATTTTATTTATTTTTATTTTTAAAATAATTTTGGGGCCCCCTGTATTTTAACTGATGAACAAAGAATTTAAATCAATCATTTGATCAATCAGCCAGGCCCCTGCTAGACCCAGATTTTTCCCCAACCCAGAACTTAATTTAATCACTTTGACGGTTAATCTTTGACAGTGTTCCTCATGCAGCTCCCATCAGTTACAGATGCCGTGGTTAAACTGACTTCTTGTTTGGTGGTATCACGTAGTGGCTCAGTGACTCCACACTGCCCTCTTCTGCCCCGTGCTGCTCACTGCGTTTCTTGCACATTCCTGTCCCAGCTCTGTCTTTTTTTTAATTCTTTTTTTTTTAGCTTTGCTCACCTGTTACCCGTGTAGCATCACATGTAAATATTAGCGCGTCGTTCCGCCAGGTGTATTCCTGTAGCATTAAATAAAGCCCATAAACTGGATGAGTAACACTGGGCTTTTGCAGTAGTACGACATTTCGGCTTTGCCTCACCACTGTTAGCCCTGTTTAATGGTCCTATGCAATGAAAAGGATTTTTTAAAAGTTATATTATTTATAACTAACCAAAGAAAAAAACCATACCAGACCAAAACCATCCACACACTGGGAACAGTGCCTTAACAGATACCAGACCATGGGGCCCATCCACACACTGGAACAGAGCCTTAGCAGATACCAGACCATGGGGCCCATCCACACACTGGAACAGAGCCTTAGCAGATACCAGACCGTGGGGCCCATCCACACACTGGAACAGAGCCTTAGCAGATACCAGACCGTGGGGCCCATCCACACACTGGAACAGAGCCTTAACAGATACCAGACCGTGGGGCCCATCCACACACTGGAACAGAGCCTTAACAGATACCAGACCATGGGGCCCATCCACACACTGGAACAGAGCCTTAGCAGCCACCCAGCAGCCTCAGATTTTTAATGCTATTTCAGGTAAAGGTTGTTGAGGAAAGGCTTATGAAGCTGTTCCGTTCCTCTCCTAACGGTCTAGCGGGGACCATCGCGGGATGGCGTGTCAGTGGGCATGTGCTTTTATTGGCGGTGAAAGTCCAGAAGCCCTCTGGGCAATAAAACGCGATAAGCTGTCAAATCAGACCTTCCCCTCAAACGGAGAACAGGCTTTGTGCTCTACCTGGTGAAGAAGCACCAGGTGTACCTCGCCTTTGAGTTCTACCTGGAGAAGCAGCACCAGGTGTACCTCGCCTTCGAGCTCTACCTGGAGAAGCAGCGCCAGGTGTACCTCGCCTTTGAGTTCTGCCTGGAGAAGCAGCGCCGGGGCGGTTCACGGCTGTGGCGTTTTCCGTCGTGTTTGGTGCGATTTGGATCAGAACCGGAGGCCATGGATCTCGGGTGCTGGAGACGTTCTGGCCGCACCCTCCTCTGCTTTTACCTGCTCTTCCTTCTACTCAGGGACTGTCGCGCTCAGAGTAAGTTTTTATTTATTTATTTACTTATTTATTAGTCCTTTTAAAAAATCGGATTTTACCGTCAGTTGGCTGCACTGAGGATCTAGAACGTGTGTGTGTGTGTGTGTGTGTGTGTGTGTGTGTGTGTGTGTGTGTGTGTGTGTGTGTGTATATGTGTGTGTGTGTGTGTGTATATGTGTGTGCGTCTGTCTGTGTGTGTGTGTGTGTTTGTGTATCCAGAGCCACTGCAGAGTATCGTGTGCAGAAAGTGGAATGGTGGGGGTATATTTCATGAAGCAGGTTTACTGAGTTAGCTGGATAACTGTGCTGTATAAAACCAGAAACGGCTGTTTTTACTTCAGTCAGTGAGCCAGATTTTGGGAGGGTTCTGGGTTTTACTCAGTGCAGTTATCCAGCTAACTCGGTAGCCCTGCTTGGTGAAATTCCCCCCTGGTGTGTTTCACCTACAGGGGCGTATCTAGACCATGATTTAACTCCGATAGATGGCCGCTCGTCACATGTATGCACACGGCACCCAGCCACATGCCTGCACGGTGATATGCCGCACCTGAATTCTGTGCAGCTGACCTCTACATGATGGCAGTCGATTTAAAGTGGCCCCTCTGTGTTACCATCTCCAAAGACTGCGATAATTAAAAACGTCTGTGGCACATAAAAGTGCACAAATGTCCAAAGAGTCTCAAGGAGTGCAAAAGCACTTTTGTGAAATGAGATTCTGCATTTGAAAATAAAACTTAAGACAAAAACTTAAGAAAACAAAATGTTTTATTCTCAAGTGCAGAATATAATTTAACTAAAAACATTTTTTTTCCATTCCTTGAAACTGTTTTTCGCGGGTAAATATACTGTACAGTACTTGCCAGCAAATTGCTTTAGACACCATGTTACAGTTACAAAAAAAGTTTACTCAATGCAAGAAGCTTTTTTAGAACTTTGATGTCTTTTATTCTTTTCTGCTCTCTCTAGTTTGTTCAGCACCAGCCGTAGCTTCTGTGGAAGAGAACAAACCAGCCGGCACTCCCGTTTTAAACATAACTGCGCAGGCGGGGGTGACGTTTGAGCTGTCGGTGAATCCTGGGAACTTCTTCAGACTGGAGGAGGCTGCTGTCGTGGTGAACACACCGTTGGACTATGAGGTGTGGCTATGGGCAGATTTGATTACATTACATTACAGTACAGTATTTAGCAGACACTCTTATCCAGATTGACTTTTTACATTTACATTGCATCCATTTATACAGCTGGACATATACTGAAGCAATTAATCAAGTACCTTGCTCAAGGGTACAAGGCAGTGGCCAACCTGGGAATCAAACCTTTGACCTTTAGGTTACAAGACCAGCTCCTTACCCATTACACTACACTGGGTTTGATAGTCTTCCTATATCAGTGAATTTCTAGTAATGTGACAGTTTTTTTTCTGCTTTAGGATTGGACAGATTTTCTGTGATTTGTGCAGATTTTTATTTACTGTCCCAACTCAGTACTGACGCATGTCTGTGAGACACAGTGTTGCGAAAACACAACACTTCCTTTCAGGCATTCTAGAGACACCGTTTTTGCCATTCAGTTTAGAACTACATTTCCCAGTTCCTTAGGCCCTGTGCTATATTTTAGCAACACATTCGGAGTGAAACATTTTCAACTGTTACTCAGAATAGCCTAGTGTACACACAACATAGGCTTGAAAATACATAAATGTC
This sequence comes from Anguilla pacifica, assembly GCA_039654925.1. NCBI lineage: Eukaryota > Metazoa > Chordata > Actinopteri > Anguilliformes > Anguillidae > Anguilla > Anguilla pacifica. The sequence goes on from CM077299.1 coordinate 41,486,580, forward strand.
TGGGTCTCACTGGATTAATCCAAGACCACCGGTTTGGTTAAAGCACGCAGCATGGTGCTTTAACCGAATGAGCCTTCCTCATACATTTATGAATCCATTTCACACTGTTTCATTCTGTAGCCAAGAACCAGCCATGATTGGTAAAGAGAAAAAAAAAAAAAAAAAGTCATTTTCAGTTCTGAAAATTCCTACTGGCTCACAGCTGGAAGTATTGGGGCAAACAAACATGAAGGTACCTCACAATCTGTTAATTAAGCAGTTAACATCCCATCATGCATAGGGCCATTGTGCCATTCAGTCTGGAAGGGTGGATTGGTCTCCGCCAGGCTTACTGGTGGAGAGAGCACACGCACCTGGGTTACGTCAACTGATCTGCCCAGGATTCTTAAAGGTGTGCTTCTCTGAACAGTACGGGGCTGAGACCGGGAGCTCCACGCCCTGAGAGAGAGAGAGAGAGAGAGCGAGCGAGTTAGTTTGGGAATTTGTTTGCTCGTTGGTGCACGCCATTTTCCTGACTAAATTAAACATGGTGCTCTGATTTACCTGCAGAATAGATTGTATCCAACACTGTTTCAAGCCTGGTCTTGAAAATTCAAGCCTGGTCTTAAAAATATCTGTGTTTTCTTTGTGGGAGTACTGTATTTTATATTGAAAATATAAAGAAGTTAAGTTTTTTTCTGTGATTTTCGCAGAAATTTACTGAGACACCAAAGTTGTTTCGATTTTCTTCTCCACTTGTTGATGATCATTGAATACATCACGTATTTATATTTATGGTATACTCTTTCCTCCTTTTACTAGACACCGCCAACTGAGATTGGAATTACAATTCAGTGTACCCATCCCGACCAAAGAACTCTTGTATGTATAACTGGGCTTTTCCTTTAAAAAGAATGAATTGTTTTTATGATTCATGTTGTTGTGATATTGGTTAATTTAAAATGGACTGAAAAAGAAAACGTCGGACAATATTGTTATCATCACATTATATTAATGTGATACTAACTGAAGTAGGTCACTGGCTCACCAGCTGCTTAGTGTTCATTTGGAAAATCAAGGGTAATTTCTTTTGGAATTCAACCCATTATATTATATTATGTGACGGGCCCCTTGGCATATTTTAATTTTTCTCAGTTAAAATTGAATAGTAATTTCTATTACTAAGAAGCAGTAAATGTTCAGGATAATTGCATTGTTTTGTGGGAAAATGTGATTTGGCCTCTACTGTCTCCTCCCTGTTTTTTTTCTTTTAGGCCTTACAGGTGTTCATCCTCGTGAAGAACGTAAACGACGTTGCTCCAGTGTTTGCACAGAGCCAGTACGACCTGAGCACACCAGAGGTGAGTCTCTGTGTGCTATAGTGTCCTCATTTAGCAGACTCAAAATGCAAAAGCACACAGACGCATCCTTATGAGGGTAAGTGAGCGACTGTGGTATATATCAGGATAACTACACCCCTAGGCTAGAGATGGTGTATATGCAACGTTGTTAAAATAGTAATGGCAACCTAAGGAACTGACCTCCCAATTCTGTTTTAGGCTGCATTTTCTCTTGCTCGAAACCTTGGCCATGTCTGCATCAGTGCACTTGCCTACTATGGAGTATACAAGTCGTATACAACTTATATATGACTTGTATACTCAGTAGTAGGCAAGTGCGATTCGGACATGGCCCTTGTCGTCATAAGGGCTACGTTTCTGAACCTGGCTGAGAAAGAAAATGGCGGCCAATTTCCAGGGATAACAAACTAACGTTTTCAAAACATGAGCACCCTGTATGCTGTAACCCAGAATTAAGAATTAGTACAATTATTAAAATATAAATAAATAAATAATGTGATCGCAGATACTCATGATGAATCAGCCAGCTGTTTAGCACATTTAAAATCGTGCAAACAGAGCGCTGCAAAAAGTATATCCTTCAGAGGAAACTGAAAATAATGAAAATAATAAATAAAATAAAAAACAAACAGAAAATCCTGAGTCGCTGTTATTTTTGGCTACTCTTTCTGTCCCAGAGATTTCCAAACACATTATGCGCTGCATGTGGTCACACCCATGTTCAAGGCCACACACTCGACCTAGTTATCACTACTTCACCAATATTAGTCTCCATTAACATTGAAAAGGTTTCCATAAATGTGTCATTTTTAAAATCTAGTTTTCCAATTTCTCAATATTGGATCACCCACTCGATTAAGTCCCGTATGTTTACTGGTTAATCAGCTACAAAATTTTCTTTTATATGTTCTTCTATTTTTTCCAGTCCTTGTCCCTGTGCTGCAGTCCTAATTTATTAGTCATTTGTTTTAATGATCTGTGTTTGTGTATTCTAAACGCTGTTTCCGCGTTGAAACCCCGGTTGAGGCCAGTCTGTAAGCTCATATGATGAAACATTCATCTAGACCTGTGGATGTTTCACTTCTTAAAATAAGTAATGGGTACAATTAGCCGTGTGTTGATTTCTATAATGGGTGACTTTTCACTGCTTATGTTCCGGACGACTTCTGCTTTTAGCAAACCTGCTTTCAACCGCTTCTTTAAAAGGCTAGCCTCAATCCCTCTGTCTTCAGTGTTTATACACCTATTTCCAAACTACCAGTTATTTTTTTCCCCCAAAATTCTGGAAAAGGCTGTTCACATGCAACAGCTTGAGGTGGCTGAAAATAAAAATATTTTTGTCGTTGTTGATTTGACTGTCTGTCTTGTTCAGCTGGCTCCAGTGGGTACTACTGTGGACACAGTTGAGGCCACAGATGTGGAGGGGGATCTGCTTTATTATTACATGGATCCTGAGGTAAGACCTCCATCTGCCTCGCTAGGAACGACACACCAAATAACCGCAATTAAATCTGTATTTAACGGCTTAATAACACTTAGGCCCTGTCTTAGGGACACACTGTTGAAACGGCCACTCGATGCATACTCTCTTGTGTCCACAGAATGAGTACTTCACGATAAAGGCTGTGAACACCCCCATCATAGTTGTGAAGAAAACTGCTGACTACGACGTTGTCCAGAGTGTATCGTTCAAATTAATTGCCGTGGTAAGTAAGCTTTCTGCCCGTTTGCAGAAACGATGTTCTGTTATTTCAGTACAAAAATGGGGTTACTCAGCAGATTACTACTATTATTTGCAGTGCACTGTAACATGTAGGAACTAGAATTTGATAGCTTATTTTAGACAAGACTGTCCATACATGCATATCATTTACAATGACTATTTTATTTATTCTGCAAATGCTGTTTGGCAAGAACGACTTGCATCACAAAAACATGCATTTAACATAACCAAACGCCACTAGAGGTAGCGCTGGGTAGTAATATTAAATCAGTGCTGTCACATCTTATGTCATAATGTATGTTCTAATACATATTCATATGTAATATGTTCATTGTTTAATGTAACTTGGGAACATCTGCGGGGCCCTGGGAAATATGAGACAGAGGTGATCCCAAACAACAGGACTAGTCATCTTAGGCAGAAGCACGGGACGTCCCGGGACTCCCTGGCTAATAAGGCAACCCTAATCAGGGCCGTGTTCCAAACTGTGTACTTGTGTTCTGTCTCGAGCATAATAGCTCAAATCACACTGCTATGGATAGAACACAGGTGCACCTGTGCTGCGCAAATGTTACGTTTCTCCTAAGTTACATGATATAATTTACATTTTTATGTATGAATATGTATTAAACACGCGTGATGACACAAGGTGCATGCCCCATGGCATAGCAGATATGTAGCCAGTGTCCGGCTGCAAATCGCATTCCGCGCTCAGTGCAGCTGTGACATCACACTTGTGCCATTGTGACATCACACCCATAGGACACCCGCACTCCGCCGCCGCCCGGCGTAACCCCCTTCTCCGCCACGGCAACCGTGTCCATCAGCGTTACGGACGTGGACAACCGTCCGCCCTGGTTCCAGCCCTGCACGGAGACGACCATCGGCAGCAGCAAGATCTGCCTGGGGTCCGGGTACAGGGGCAGGGTCAACCTGACAGAGAAAACGGTGCGTCATGGAAACGCCCCCCCCCCCCCCCCCCCCCCCCCCCCCGCTGTCCTGAATCGCCATCAGTCAGACAGAGAAAACTCAAACCCCCACCATTAATATGCATAGATTTTAGTGCAAGTGCGTGCACTGGATACTTACAGTATGGCGTAGATGCACTGATAATGGTCACTGCATTCTTTTTTATATTTTGTTTACTTTTAAAATACCATAACACTATTTTTGAGCAGACCTTTTTTTTTTTTGACTTCTTCGGAAGTTGTTGTTCCTTGGGGGTGTTGAGTGAGGTGCTTTTCCTGTCTTGTCTTTGGATGTTACATTTTTCAGCACTATGGACCACTTTGCAGTGCGTTGAGAAGTGGGGTGCTTTTAGGTTGCGTTCAGGTAGAAATGTACTGTAGGTTAAGATGTAAGGCGTGTTACTATGTCTGAACTACAGGAGGGAGTCTTGCCGCTGGAACCAGGCCCAGTGTTTGCCATTGATGGGGATCGGGGCAGAAATGAACAGATTATTTATCGAATTATGGGAGGTAAATCAGCTGGATTTCTTTCCTCCTTAATTTATATCTTATTCCCTGTTTAAACACTAGGGGCATGATTTACTAAGACCCTTAATATGTGCAAAAAACTTTCAGCACATGCAAAACTCATAATACAGCCAACTAGTGGTGCAAAACAAATACCATGACCAATCAGTGGTCACGTTACTGGTTTTACATGTGCTAAATGGTTTTGTACATACTAAAGGTCTTAGTAAATCCAGCCCTTACTGTTTAAATTTCACTCTGCATGTAAGTACGTGTTGGGAATTTTCTTGCGGTCCAAATTTGGTCTCACTGAGTCGCTCTTGCGTCTGTTTCCTAGGAAATGAAGCGGGCATATTTAACCTGGATGAAAACACTGGAGGCATAACCATGCTGAAGGCTGCCGATGTTGCTGGTCCTGTAGTCCTGACTGTTTTGGTGAAGAAACTTTGACCTGTTTTGTGCTTTTATCCACTTAGCCAATGCACACACATACAGCCAGCTGCTGGGTCAGGAGTAGGCACAAACGAATGAGTACCTTATGTAATGAGTACTTTACTGAGTACCCTAATGAGTGCCCTAGCGAGTGCTGTAGTGAGTGCCCTAATGAGTAAACTTGAGTACCTTTGTCAGTGCCCTAGTGACTTCCTGAATTTTTACCCTTGTGAGTATCCTTGTCAGTGCTCTAGTGACTTCCTGAATTTTTACCCTTGTGAGTACCCTTGTCAGTGCCCTTGTGACTTCCCAAATTTTTACGCTTGTGAGTACCCTTGCCAGTGCCCTAGTAAGTGCCCTACTGTGTGCCCTAATGAGTACCCTTGAGTACCCTTGTCAGTGCCCTAGTGAGTGGTGTAGTGAGTACCCTTGGCAGTGCCCTAGTGAGTACCCTAACTAGTGCTCTTGTGAGTACCCTAGTATACTCCTATAAAGAGGCGGAGCTTCCCTTGTGAGCCTCCAGGATCCCTCTTGCTCTCCTGTTCTGTTGGAATAGAGCAGTGCTGCCCAACCCTGTTCCCGGAGATGTACAGTCCTGTGTGTTTTCATCTCAACCCTAATTTGGCATATCTGATTCCACTACTTGGTAGCTCAGTTAGCTCTGTAACAGTTGAATGAGGTGTGCTTTCTTTCGGTCCGAGTGAAAATCTATGGGATGGTAGATCTCCAGGAACAGGGTTGGGCAGCCCCTGGAATACAGTGTTAAAGTTCTGCCCAGCGCAAAAAAAAGTGACTGGACCTAGGATGTGGTTTGAAACTTATTTTTCATGGAGGAAAACTTTAAAAATTGTACCTTCTCATACATGTACATTTGTGTGTGTGTGTGCATGTGTTTGCAGGCCTTGCAGTTTCTGAACAGTGACCAGTTTTCCACCACTACGGTGACCTTCGATGTGGTGATAAAGAGCCAAAACCCTCCGCAGTTCGACAAGCAGCAGTATGAAGGCTTCATATCCAGCGACTCGGGCCCCAACAGCTTGGTTCTGGAGGACAAGTCCCTAGACAAGCCTCTCCGGGTCCAGGCCAGAGACGCTGATTTCATTGACGTAAGATCATCCGGACAGGCTGTGGTGGTCTGCAGTTCTGGATGCGATATTTACTGTGAACTCCATAAATGTTTGGGGCAAAGATATTTTTTTGTCTGTTTGGCTCTGTACTCCACAGTTTTAGATTTGCGATCAACAACTCACTTGTGGTTAAAGTGCAGATTTGCAGCTGTTCTTAAAGAGTATTTTTATACATTTTTGTTTCCCTATGTAGAAATTAAAGCACTTTTTGAACATATTCCCCCGATTTCAGGGCACCATAATGTTTCGGATAAATGGATTTACAGGTGTTTCTGATTAGCCATGTGTGTTCAATTGGTTCCTTAGTGCAGTTTTAAGAGAGCTTTCAGTATGTTGACATCATCCTAGGCTTTTGATTGCCTTTTGAATCTGTTATTATGTTATTATGCACTTATTGTACCTCGCTTTGGATAAAAGCATCTGCCAAATGAATGTAATGTTACTGCTGTTAGTCAACATGAGTGAGGATGAGAGATGTACCAATTAAAGCCAAGAAACCATTATGAGGCTGAGAAATAAGAAAAAACAGACCATAGACATAGGCTAACCAAAATCAACTGTGTGGAACGTCAAGAAAAATTATCATTAAGAACACTAAAGTTGTGGAGTACAGAGCCCAAATAAATAAATTAAATTTTTTTAAAAGTCTTTGTCCCAAACATTATGGAGCTCACTGTATGAATTCCAAAAGGGCAGTTTCCAGTCTTGATAGGGATGATCGTCTGGCGTCAGTCAGTGAGGAGAGTCGGGAACCCAGACGAACGCGGGCTTCAGTCCATAATGCACATCACGCAGGGACAAGCTGCAGAAATGGCACTTTTCTGAAGGTGTAAAAACCACAAAAACCCCATCCCCCCACCCCCCCGCCCCAACCCCACCCCACCCCCCCACTCTTTCAATCCTCAGCTCGCACTTCCTGGGCTGTTCTTACCCGCTGGATGGCTTCGGGCCTCTCCGGGGACCCTCTGAGAGTTACAGCATCTCCAAACACCTGCTTCCCCTGGCAACACACACATACACATACACACATGCATGTGCATGCCCTCACGTAGGGTCACTTAGGCTGAACGAATGCGCTTGACGGGAAGGAAAAGAGACCAATAATGGACGGTGGTATAGATAAAGGTATAAAAGATGTGTGTTTTAATATCCAGTTAAGGTGTCTCCTCTGGGAAAGGCCGTTGTGGGTGAAGGCTCTCCATGTCGGCCCAGTGCTATGGCTCCTGGGTGAGCTAATGGAACATGCTAATCCCTGGTCTTTGAAGTCCGGCTTCATTAGTTCAGTCTGGTGTTTTGGTTGTGGGATGGAAGAGCGGGCCACAGTGGGCCACAGTGAGGCCAGTCCAACCCCCTGCGTTTGGGACACAGCCAGCCGGAGGAGGCACAGTTTTAACGGGCTTATCATTGGAGGATAACGGGAACCTGTGGAATAAAGAATGAATTTGACTCGTGTGTGTGTGTGTGTGTGTGTGTGTGTGTGTGTGTGTGTGTGTGTGTGTGTCTGTCTGTGTCTGTGTCTGTGTCTGTGTCTGTGTCTGTGTGTGCGTGTGCGTGCGTGCGTGTGTCTGTGTCTGTGTGTGTGTGTGTGTGTGTGTGTGTGTGTGTGTGTGTGTGTGCAGGGCATAAACCCCGACGTGCGGTACACCGTGGAGGACGGCAGCATTTTCACCGTGACGGACGAGGGGTTCGTCCTTCTGAAGACGGAGGTGTCTCCAGGAACGGTTTCCATACGAGTGAGTGGGTTCCTCCTGTTTAACACGTACCCGCTTGGAGCTGCCTGGCTGTCAGTGCGAGGCTTGCTTGCAGCTGCGTTGCGTTCACATAGCTGGCTTCTGTTTAACAGGCCTGCCTCAAATGTGTATGAGGAGTACTTTCACCCTTTGCCTGCCAATAACAAGATTTTCACCAAAATTTAGAAAAATAAATTTATGAATGTATGGTGTGGGTTTGTAATGTGAACATTCTTGTGGATCTTCAGGAGTGCCTTTTGGAGCTTTTTAAATCACAGATCTGCTTGTGCTGTACCATAGCAGGATGTGTGTGACTGAAGACTGGGGTGTGTAGTCATCCTGAGCCCGGTCACTGAGCGTCGCTGTGTTTCTCTGCAGGTACGGGCAGTGGACACGTCCAACGGGGAGTCGGGCATGACCACGGTCTCCATCCAGGTACTCCCAGGTGAGATTACCAGGACATTACATTACATCACAGGCTTTCAGCAGACGCTTCTATCCAGAGCGACTTACACAACATTTTACATAACATTTTACATTGCATCTATTTATACAGCTGGATATGCTCTGAAGCAATGCAAGTGAAGTACCTTGCTCAAGGATACAAAGGCAGTGTTCTACCCAGGAATTGAACCTATGACCTTGAGGTTACATGACCAGCTCCTGACCCATTTTACTACACTGCCACCTGCACATTACTGCCCCCGAGCTCTGTGCACACGCTGCTTACTCATAATAACCTGATTAAGATATATAAATAATAAAATAAACTGTATAAGATATATATAAAAGTGACATCACAGAGTAATAAGGCTGAATATTGTAATATGTGTGTTAAGGTTAAAAAATAACTACAGGAAGCTGAGAAGCTCTTTGAAAGGCAAATTGCCCATGATGCAAAAAGTAATCCTAAATGTTCCTTTCAATACTGTAGTCGGAAAAGGACAGTAAAGCAGGATGTCAGATGCAGCAGGAATGAAGAAGGATAAAGATGTTGCTGATGCCTTAAATAGTTACGTTGTTGAGTTTTACTAGAAAAGAGGTTGCTATTAGACTGGAAGACATACTCAATACTCAGAATCTTTAGCTGATTTTGAGATAGAGGATGTATAAATACTGAATAAATTACATAAACTAAAGAAAAATAAGGCAGCAGGCCCTGATGGCATATACCCAAGGGTACTCAAGGAGTTAGGTGAGATCATCTTTAAACTGGCAAGTATTTTTAGACCGTCAAATTGGAGAAATACCTGAAGACTGGAAGCAAGGTAATACAGTACCAATATATAAGAAAGGGGATCGTACTGATCCAGGAAACTACAGGCCTGTCAGGTTAACTTGCATCACATGTAAAATGCTGTAATATATCATTAGAGACAAGTTAGAGGTGTTTCTTAAAAATAACAGCATCCTTAGGGATAGCTAGCATGGTGTTTGCAAGGGGAAGTCATGCCTGACAAAAGCTACCAAGCACTTAATTATAACAAGGCTTATGATATTAAATGCTTAGGTATTAAAAGGCATTGATAAGGTACAGTAGGAGGTATTTGTGTGGATTCGGAACTTGCTACAGGGTAGAGCACAAAGAGTAGCAGGGGGGATATTACCTAAGCAGGGAACTGTGGGAAGTGGTGTCCCACAAGGATCGGTGCTGGGACCACTGCTCTTCCTCATTTATATCAATGACCTTGACAGGGACATAGAAAGTACATTAGTCAAATGTGCAGATGATACAAAACTGGGAGGCCCAGCTAATAGTTTGGAATCTTGACTATTGAAAATGTTGACACTTGTTGACAAGCTGAATGGCTTGTTCTCGATATTATGTTATGTTATAGTATTATGAAAGCACATCTCTTGTATTCTATTGTTGTACAGTTTGGAGTTCTTGATCACATTTATCAACGCTGTCAGTTTGGGAGAGCGCAGAAAATCGTGTGCTCTCCACTGAAGTGCGCGATGTCAGCCGCCTCTTCCTGTCACACCGCGCGGTTCACACAGACGCGAGTCAGAGGAGGACGCTTCACGTTCGGCGCAACCGGTGGACTGGCGGGCACCCAGTCAACCAGCTAACGCCGGCTGGGTGTGTCCCTGATCGTATCAGACTAAGTGCGTGATGTTAGGACTTTGAGAAGGGCTGACGGTGTTCCTGGCTGGACCAAATCCAGCTGAAAGCAGGTTTTAACCGCTGTTCTTTCAGGAGCCACCACTGCCATGCCAACTACTGAAATGACAAGTACCGACATGCCAACTACTGGTGTGGCCAATGTAACCACAGGTGTTACAGCAAGCACGCCTACCCCCAACTCCAGCGTTCCCATGACAACTGAGACCCAGGAGGGCACTGCAGGTCCCAGCACGGCTCACACAGGTAGGCCTGCGTCCGCCGTCACACGTGTGACCCGTACGGGAGGAACCTCACGGGTCCTGGGTGACGACCGGTCCTCCCGAAGCCAGAGGGACCCGGGGGGTTTGTGGGCCAGATGAATGAATGACATGTCTCTATGGTGGAGGCCTCATACCTCACCGATTTGGGATGAATGAATGACATGTCTCTATGGTGGAGGCCTCATACCTCACCGATTTGGGATGAATGCATGGCATATCTCTATGGTGGAGGCCTCATACCTCACCGATTTAGGATGAATGCATGGCATGTCTCTATGGTGGAGGCCTCATACCTCACCGATTTGGGATGAATGCATGGCATGTCTCTATGGTGGAGGTCTTATACTTCACCTATTTAGGTCCAGGGAGGGGCATTTGAGATTGTTGAGATTTGATTGAGTTGCAGGGTGGCAGTGTAGTATAATGGATAAGGAACTTGTCTTGTAACCTGAAGGCCACAGATTTGATTCCCGAGTTGGACACTGGCGTTGTACCGTTGAGTAAGGTACTTAACCTGCATTGCTTCAGTATATATCCATATATGTATAAATGGATGCTAAAATGCTATGTAAAAGTTGTGTAAGTCACTCTGGATACAGGCTAAATGCATTTGCTACGCCACTGCACTCTTCACTGCTTCAACATCTTCCTGTTTTGCCTGAGCTGTGGTTAATACTGCAAGTCATCCAAATTGAGCTTGTTTTCTTCCTTTTTCTTCTTGAGCGCTCGGTGTGACACCTCTTATCTCTGCTTCCCGCTTGCCTGCCTGCTTGGCTTGTTCTTAAAAAAAACTGCACCGCCCAAAATCGCACCCCATAAAATCAAAGTCCAGCCTGTGCTAAAAAAAAAAAAAAAAAAGTAAAATTGATAAAACTAAATCGCTGGCATCCTCCTGTTGATTGTATGTAATTTGTATGACCGTGTATTTGTTTTTGCTCTCTGCGGCTCTTGAAGAGCCCAATCTGGGATGCCTGTTTTTTTTTTTTCTTTTTCTTTTTTTTATTTATTTTAAATCTTCCGTCTGCCCGCTGTCCTAAACAGCAGGGGAGACGGGGGGGCCCCCTGTCCTGCCGGGGCAGTACCGCGAGGCGGACATGGTCGCCCTGGGCGCCAGCCTGGCCGTGCTGGTGGCGCTCTGCCTGGCCATCATCGGCCTGCTGCTTGTGCGCATCAGGAAGGGCGACGCGGCCTGGAGGAAGCTGTCCGAGGCCAGCCTGTTCCGGAGCACGGTGAGGCCCCGGCCGCGCCAGCCCGTTTTGTTCCCGCGTGCCAACGCGAGCTTTCTGCGGGAGAGAGGCCGCGTGCGTGCGAGCTTCACAAATGAACACAAAGGTTTTTAAATTATGTTATGAATCCCAGGTCAAACGCTGTACTCGCGATAAGTTAACCGTTCAGACACCAGTAGTATTTGTGTAGATTACTATGCCATTTTGCAAAGAAATCATCCAAAGAAATGTGACCTGCGTGATTGTAGAAAGCCACATTCTGCCAAAAAATGTTTTCAAGAATTTTACGGGCAGCTCAAAAGTTTAAAGTATTTCAAATGCATATTAGACCCAGGTGTGGTGTTGGGAGAGGTCTGTACCATGTAACCGATCGCCCTGCTGTAGTCAGGATGCTAACATGTCCACCCCCCCGGCCGGGTCTGTAATGGTTCGCTCCGTTGCGCGCAGCTCGCTCGCGGCTCTGGCGGGACGAAGGAGGGGGTGCAGTACACCAACAGCGGCTTCCAGGACGACGGGGACACCGGCAGCGTGACCTCTGACCTCCCGACCAAAGCGGACCTGGCGCTGGACGGGGCGGGGCGTGGCGTCGGGGGCGGGGCCAGGGAGATGTCGCCGGCGGTCCGGGCCGCCATGGCGGCCTCCGCGCTGCAGGAGGACTTCCTGCCCGACGGCGCCAGCCTGGCGGGGTCCGACAGGGCCGACAGCGAGAAGGGGGTCAAGCCCATCCTCACCAAGGAGAGGAGGAACGAGGAGGGCTACAAGTCCGTCTGGTTCAAGGAGGACATCGACCCCAACGCCAAAGAGGAGGTGCTCATCATCCCCGACAGCGGGGAGCGCGACGCCGACGAGGAAGAGGAAGATGAAGAGGGCTCGGTGGACGGAGAGGAGGACGTCTCGCCCCCTGACACGCCGTCTGCACTTCAGACCGCGCTGGATATGGATGGAGGGGCGGAGTCTCGTGGCGAAGGAGAGAACTCGGACCTGTAACGGCCAGGTCCGCAGCTTCAGTGTCCAGTGAGGGTAAAAGTCACAGGCGCAGGGTCTTCTCCCAACACTGACACTCTGACCCCCGTGTGTGTCTTTACAGCTTTACATCTTCACTCTCTGAGTCCCTGTGTGTCTTTACATCTTTACTCTCTGACTCCCTGTGTGTGTTTTTACAGCTTTACATCTTTGCTCTCTGAGCCACGGTGTGTCTTTACAGCTTTACATCTTCACTCTCTGACTCCCTGTGTGTGTTTTTACAGCTTTACATCTTTGCTCTCTGAGCCACGGTGTGTCTTTACAGCTTTACATCTTCACTCTCTGAGTCCCTGTTTGTGTCTTTACAGCTTTACATCTTCACTCTCTGAGCCTGTGTGTCTTTACATCTTTACTCTCTGAGTCCTTGTGTGTATCTTTACAGCTTTACATCTTCACTCTCTGAGTCCCTGTGTGTGTTTTTACAGCCTTCACATTTTAAGAGAAAAACCCCTCGACACATCTCCAGTCAAGCAGTAAAGCATATAAATAGCCCTGATTACCGGACTGAGGGAAAATTGACCTTTACTCCCTCATCTTGTGTATTTTTGAATTATACTTCCTGATCATTACTTTCAGTTCGTGTCTAATTTGTAACTTATTTTTCTGTCTGTGACATCATGTCAGAGACAGAAGACATTTACATTAAAGCAGAAATTATGGAAACAAGGAGGTTCAGTACAACACTACATGTAATTTAGCTGAATTTTTGTAAATAATCATATTTACTTTGTATATATTTTACTAGAGGTGAATTCCCATGTTTAAATTTCTATAGCAGAAAATGAGTGTACTCAAATCATATTCGGCACATTTTGTCCCATAATAAATCCAACAATGTATGTCCAATGGGACGATCTACAAGATAGGGAATATTAAAAGTTTGATTTGAGAAAACAATGTTGATTTTACTCAATAACTCACAACAAAGTTCATTTTCGTTCATTCTAAAGCAGAAAGGACTGAGAGAGAGACACCATCTTCACTGTTTATTCACTATATTCACCACAGATCTCTGGCTATAAATAGGGACAGGCTGATGCTAACTGCTGGACTTTGACCACACTTCATGCACAATAACCATAAATGTAAAACACTAAAGATGAGTAGTTAATATTAACCTGGCAAAGTCCAGGAATGTTTGGTTATGGGGTGATATTTGCACCTGGACAAAATGGCAGTAAAATAATGAAACGCACGATCATTAGTTTGGCACGTTGAAGACGTTCACATTACAAAATCAATGTATTATAATGCATTGTAGCTGATGAGAAATTTTTGTAATCGCCAACACACACATTCCCATCAGTGAGCGACAGTCCTGTAGCCAAAAACACCTTGTTAATGAGAGAGGCCAGAGGAGAATGGGTAGACTTGTTCGAGCTAACGGAAAAGGCACAGATGTTCAAATAACAGCTCTTTACAGTGGTGTGTCATTGAAGAAGATGGGCTACAGCAGCAGAAGACCACATTGGACGCCACTCCTGTCGGCTAAGAACAGGAAACTGAGGTTACAATGCGCAACAATCACCAAAGCTGGACAACTGAAGACTGGAAAATTGAATCTCGTTGGGTAAGAATTTTGCATAAATGGCATGAATCCATCCTGCCTTGTGTTCAAGGTGCAGGCTGGTGGTGTAATGGTGAGGGGAATGTTTGTGTTTGGACATATACTAGGCCCTTAATATCAGTTGAGCACCATTTGAGTGTCGTACCCAAGTGTTGCTGACCGTGTACATCGCTGTCTACCCTTCTTCAAGTGGATAATTCCAGCAGGATCATGTGACATGTCACGATCATCTCAAGCTGGTTCCATGAATGTGACAGTGACTGCAGTTCACTCCAGTGGCCTGCAGGGTCCCGAGATCTCAGTCCAATAGAGCGCCTTCGGAATAAGGTGGAACGGGAGGTTCGCAGTATGAACGTGTGGCTGAAAAATCTGCAGGATCTGTGCGATGCTATCGAGGCAGCATGGACCAAAATCTCCAAGGAACGTTTCCAGGACCTTCTTGAATCCAAGCTGTGAAGAATGCAGGCGGTTCTGGAGGCAAAAGTGGTCCTACTCCTTAGTACTAGATGGTTGTACCGAATAAATTGGCCATTGAGTACACAATACATTAGTGTTGAAGATTTCCAGGCTGGCTCGTTACACACCTTTTTGCGTTTATTACTGGTTTTATGACCGCCTACATCAGAAAATACATCGGAGTTGGAAGCTGCAGCATGATTGCTTTAGCAAGTATTTAACTTTTAAAATGGAGGTTGTTAAAGATAAATGAATTGGCTATGATGGTTTCATCAGTTTTTTTTTTTGCGCCATTTTCTCCCATGTTCTCCCCAATTTAGTCGTTATACCAATTCCCTGTGTGTATCACTGTCCTGGTTGATGCACTATCTTCTGTCGGTCTGGGGAGGGTGTAGACTACCACATGCCTCCTCCGATACATGTGGAGTTGCCAGCCGCTTCTTTTCACCTGAGTTGTGGAGGAGTCGCTAAGCATTCCCATCAGGATTCCCACCCGCAAACACTGCCAATTGTGTTCGTAGGAACGTCTGACCAAGATGGAAGTACCGCTGCCAGGGATTGAACCCAGGTCTCTGTGGTAGTAGGCAAGTGCTTCTACCTCTACACAACGCAGTAAAAACTGTTGAAACGGGCCGCCTGGGTAATCGGATCAACTTGTCTAAATTCTCATCTTTTCCAGAACAACTGAAACATCAGTCAGAAAACCTCTTACTTCCATATTTCTACAAAATGGCAGAAAATGAACAAACTACACAAATTGAGACCCGGTAAAACAGCTTTATTTTGGTGGCATCCGATTTATTTCAACATACATTATTAAAATGACATGGGTACATTTACCAAGAAAAAAAAGCTAAAGAACTGGCAGTTGATTTAACATATCTGTACCTGTTTAAAAAAGAAAACACAAAAATATAAACCACACAAATGTCTTAAAACCAGTAATATATTTGATTAAGAATCTGCCAGTTTGCGCTCCTGGTTCTCTTTAAGCCCTCCTTCGCTTACATTATTTACTTTGATCACTTTGCTTTTAAAAAAAAAAAAAAAAATTGTAGTTATTGAAGCAGTGCATTCAAACTCCACACTGACGCATTGCTACTTGGTTTTCACTTAAAAGCAACGGAAATCTTACTTGTGTGGACTCCTTAGTAGTCTTCCAACACCCCCCCCCCCCCCCCCCGAACCCCCCAACCCCCCAACCCTTCCTCCTGAGTGGCGATTGTCAAGGTGACGCCAAACCTGTACCTACTTGGACTTGGCAAAGCCCACCCTGTCGTTCTCACGGTCAAACACGGTGTAGTACTGGCCAATGAATACATCTCCCAGAATCCACAGGGGCCCAGCAGGGGCGGGAATGTCCAGGCCCATGAACCCACTGAGGCAGATGGTCTGGCCAGCCTGGGACTCCTGCAGAGCGGACCGGAGGGAGAAATTAGGCCGTGGTTTGCGTCCATTTGCGTAGGCAGCGGAAAGCAGTTATCAGGTTTTTTCAGGTAATCGGGTAATTTCGGTTTTTGCCAAACGCGGGCTTCATCATTCCATTTCGAGGCGCATGCCTTCGCTCACGGATGAATGAGTGTGTCAGTGAGCGAAAGAGCTACAGCTTCATTTCTCATTCAGGAAAAAAAACTGCATTTCTTAAATCCACATTTCTTATAGAGTAACTGACAAAAGTTCTCATCAGTTTATCAGATTATAAAAGCTCAACGTGCGGGTGAGGAAATACTGCCATCTACAGGACATACAAATACAGTCAAGAATAAACTTTCAACGGTTAACAGTGTTTGAATTACCCTTTATTTCTTAGTCAAAAGAAGAAAAAATAAATAAATGTAGGTTGACTGCAGACCTGGCTTGCTTTTTTAAGTTTATTCTGACCTCACCTCAAACAAAACGTGATCTGAGTTATGAATGAAATGATTGTATATTAAAACAAATTCCTCCCACTGTCAATTACTAAAAGTGCCTGATTTTTTATTTCTGATCAGATTTCAGTTTCATTTACAACCAATCAATTCTCTGTCTGAAGTCATGTGACCTGGACAGCCGGGGCGGGGAGGACTCACCTTGAGAATGTACTGCTCTCCGGTCAGAGTGTAGGGCTTCCCCCCCAGGGTGAAGGTGACAGTGGGCAGGGTGGGGACCTTCTTACAGTCAACCATGTACTGGAACACAGCCAAGAGAGCAAAGGTCACATGACTGTAAAACTATCGCTCGCAGCTTCTCCTTCAAGAGACGTCATCCATTACTCTGGTCTCATTTAATCCAGGCGTGTGCGGTACTAAATACCAAGACATTTCCTGTTTGATCTCTTATCTTTTCCTCTGTTTTAAATAGCTGCTCACTAAAGCAAATGCACAACACTGACCCAAAGCCGTTCCGTACCTTCAAACAGAACGCATAACAAGTCCAAACTCACTGGATGTGACATCACAAGTGAACAATAATAAGGATAATACTAATAATAATACTGATGGCTGTTTGGTAAGAGAGGCTGAAGATGACACACACACACACGCGTGTGTGTACGTGAAGCAGCAGTTAAAGGCTCTTTAAAGCCCAGGCTGTAAGCCTGGCTGTGGGGTACCTCTCCCTGGATGAGGGGGGCAGTGGTTAAAGGCTCTTTAAAGCCCAGGCTGTGAGCCTGGCTGTGGGGTACCTCTCCCTGGATGAGGGGGGCAGTGGTTAAAGGCTCTTTAAAGCCCAGGCTGTGAGCCTGGCTGTGGGGTACCTCTCCCTGGATGAGGGGGGCAGTGGTTAAAGGCTCTTTAAAGCCCAGGCTGTGAGCCTGGCTGTGGGGTACCTCTCCCTGGATGAGGGGGGCAGTGGTTAAAGGCTCTTTAAAGCCCAGGCTGTGAGCCTGGCTGTGGGGTACCTCTCCCTGGATGAGGGGGGCAGTGGTTAAAGGCTCTTTAAAGCCCAGGCTGTGAGCCTGGCTGTGGGGTACCTCTCCCTGGATGAGGGGGATTGCTCCGATGGCCTTCTGCAGGGCCTTGACCTCGGCTGAGGGTCCGGTGATCATGGAGGTGCCGGTGTCCACGATGGCCTCGCAGCCGTCCTTGCACAGCGACAGCGAATTCTTGATGCCCATCCTGACCAATCAGAACACAGGGGCGGAGTCAGGCACCAAAGTTCACAAAAAAAAAACCTCTGCAAAAAACCTCACAACATCAAAAGTACCCTGTGCAGCACTCTGAAACACACACCCAGACTTGGTAAGACAGACAAAATAGTCCTTATAAAATACTGTACATATTGTTTTTATGTTAGTGTTTGCTGTGGTGGCAATTTTCAGGCGAAAATTTCACTATTCAAACTATTTTGATGTGCGTTCTGTTTGTTAAATTTCCACTGCAATTATTCCAACGACAACAAAAATCCTCTCTGGTGTCGAGTAACAGCGAGCCCTGGTGTGCTGGATCCTCTACGAGGCTGGAAACGTCAGCCAAAATGCCAGCATCACTGAGAGGACATTTTGATTTGGCCGAGGCAGACGGCATCTGGCTCCGTTTCGAGAGGCCCGATCATGACCGCCCGGATGATAAACTGATATTTGTCTGAGGTGTTATCGGTGTGCTATGACACAATTCTGCTAGCCTTGTTTTAGCCGCAGGATGCTTTGGGTCAGCAGAGCTTACCTCCAAACGCAGACTAAAGACTCATCTCTTCAGGCTGCACCTCTCCCCCCCCCTCCCTAGCCTATAGTTTAGCTCAATGTACCTAGTTAGGCTAATTCGAGCATGTTAGTTTTTATTTGGCAGGATTGTTTGTCTACTTCTGATCAGGAAATTGTGATTTCAGTGCTAGTTTGTATTTGGCAGGGTTGTTTGTTTGCTGAACAGGTTACTCTACAGGGTTGGAGTCCTGATCTATGTAGTCACTTCTGGCACTACAATCTTTATTTCGCTCTAGTATGTTTCTTTTGTACCTCTGCACCTGGAACTAATGCACTTGTTGCAAGTCGCTCTGGATAAGAGCGTCTGCTAAATGCCTGTAATGTAATGTAAGCTGGAAAAAAAAGCCCTGAAATGCAAGCGAAAGCCTGCAGAGGGCGCCGTCTGTGCTCTCACCCGTCCATGTGGATCTGCCAGTAGGCCTTGCGGGTGACGTTGAGGTAGTCGAAGTTTCCGGTGTAGAACTGAGGGTCGGTTCCGCCCAGCAGCAGCTCCCCACCGGGCTGGGTCTGTGGGTTCCTGTGGCAGAGAAACACAGTCACACACGAGCTTACCATCAGCACAATTACACTCACCCCCTTCTCTCCTTTACACCGTTTTACCCCCTCACCCCCCTCCTCTAAGTAGTTTTACCCCCCTCCTTTAATTCATTTTACCCCCCCCTTAAGCTTTTAACCCCCCCCCCCCCCGCTTTAAGCCACTGTACCCTCCCCACCCTTAAGCTTTTTAACCCCCCCTCTCCTTTAAGCCATTGTACCCTCCCCACCCCCTCCTTTAAGGAGTTTTACCCTCCCCCCCACCGCCCTTCACCCAATGTCAATTAAATTCCTTAATTATGTTTACATTCTGTGTTTCATCACCACAGCCCTCCTCTTTCCACCTGGGGGAGCACAGAGGAAGAGCTCTCCTCTGAGACAGGGCCTCAGGTGCGGGTAGACTGGGAGGCACCTGACTGGTGGGGGGGGGGGGGTGCTTGTGCTCGGACTCTTTGTGCTGACTGAAATCCTTCTTGATCAGGCTGACGCTAGAGCCTAATTTCATGCCTGATTTTAAAGGGTGGGGGAAGCTGTTGCGTGGGCAGACCCTTAAATAAAAATGATAACAAAACTAATCTGAATGCACTTGAACAGACCCGTGCCGCTCACCTGTTCAGGTAGAAGGAGAAGATGTTCTTCTCCACCTTCTTCTGGCTCATCATGTTGTCGAAGACGGGCGTGACTCCGTCCACAGAGATGCGGGGGTAGGCCATGCCCAGGATCCCGTCGAATTTGGCGGCGATGAAGACCACGCCCGGCTGCTTGGTGGCCTCCCCGAACACCTGCTTCTCCACGGCGAGGCCCCCGATCTGTGCCGAGAGGAGACACCACCAATAAAGACCCGTCCAGTCGCGCACATGCACGGTGCCAAGCGTTCTGGCACAAAATGGCTGCTGTGCATCGAGAGGAGGCACTGTTGCTAAAGACCTGTCCTGTCGTGCACATGCAGGGTGCCAGGCGTTCTGGCACAAAATGGCTGCCGTGCATCAGCCATCGTCGATGCGGGCTGAGGTGAGTTTGAGTTTTCATTGTTTAAACAGCCTAAATTTGAGGTTATGGCCCAAGCATAACCGTATGCAATGTAATTACATCATGGATCTGTGCCATACATCTAGGTATTAAGTACAATACAAATTGTTACACTTGTCAGATAGTTAAATAACGATTCTAATTTTTTAAAATAGTAATACCGTGCATGTGTCCTGGCTGAGGTACCCAGACAGGCTGCCAGAGCCGTACTGAATGGCAAAGGCGGTCCCGTTCTTCACGTATGTGCTGGACTTGGCAGAGTTGTATTTGCGGTGCAACACTGCAGGAAAAAAAAAAAAAAAAAAAAAAAAAGTGTCAGCACTATGATAAGAGCATACACGTTTGCTTTTTTTGTCTTAAGCAAAGTCAGGCAGAATATCATTACAAAATTTAAACAGCTGAAACTAGACTAGCATGTCTATGTCAGTGATTATAAGAGGAGAGTAACAGACAGCGGTGAGATCAGTGATTATAAGAGGAGAGTAACAGA
Source organism: Anguilla pacifica (assembly GCA_039654925.1). Lineage (NCBI taxonomy): Eukaryota > Metazoa > Chordata > Actinopteri > Anguilliformes > Anguillidae > Anguilla > Anguilla pacifica. The sequence goes on from CM077299.1 coordinate 41,506,799, forward strand.
CAGCGGTGAGATCAGTGATTATAAGAGGAGAGTAACAGACAGCGGTGAGATCAGTGATTATGAGGGGAGAGTAACAGACTCACAGCAGGCGATGTCAGTGATTATGAGAGCAGAGTAACACTCAGCAGGCGATGTCAGTGATTATGAGAGGAGAGTAACAGACTCACAGCAGGCGATGTCAGTGAGGGAGCAGTGGATAGATGGAACCCACAGGTTGGACGATCCCGTGTCGAACACCACGGTGAAGAGCTGCGGTGGAGTGCCCAGGCTGATCTCTCCGTAGTACTGGGCCTGCGGAGAGACACGAGCACAACCACGGTCAGACCGCGGTTAGCCTTCACCCCGCTCTACAGACCTGAAATAGAAGTACACGGGTTACGTGGGTCTTTCTGGATCAGTGCTACACGGATTCTGCGCAGGTGTGCTGATCCGTGAAGCATGTGGATGGGCTACACGGGTGGCTCAGAGTGGGCTCACAGTGGGCTAAAGATCAGTGAATCTGCCCAACGGGTTGCCATGTTTGACTAACTGCAGCCCCATGACATTTGGCAGCATAGACTAAAAAAATCCCCCGTCACCATTCATGTGACTTAACCACTAGTCAGAGGACACGCGCACACACACCACTTCCTTCACTTCAGTGACATTCAAAAATGCAAGTTTAGGGACACTTAGTTTTGCTTTGAGCCTAGCAGGATGTTGAAAGCTTGCCAGTGGGGCGGGTCGGTAATTCAGTATCTAAACAGGGGGAAATAAACAAACAGTTTAGCCCTCTTTAACAGTGTGGTGCAGTCTGTATGGAGTCAGGTGATCAGAACAATGCAGAGCACACACTGTACCCAGCAGTGAATCACCTGTCACAAGACAACTCTTCTACAGCACTCTGATTGGCTGCAATGGTCCTCCCCAGCCAATCACCTCCCTGAACTCTGGCTGGGAGTAGGTTTTTCCTGACAACTACAAGGCACTAAGATAAGCGAGTGGAGTTTAAAAGCACCTGTGGCTGCACTATTCCCCAGATAAAAACTCCAGGGAAGGCGACAGCTCCAACAAAACAAAATCAAGAAACCAGTCTTGCTGAGAGCACTTTCAATGGGGTTCCACTTTGCAATATCCACATAAACATCCCACTTTGCTTTCTAACCCTTTTCAGACGTTCTCATGCTGAGGTTAGAGAGATTTTCAATAATATTTATATTGCAAGTTGAATACAGTTTCTGGGATACTTTCTGCTTTCTAGGTCACAGCCCTCTGAATGCTACAGGTACACACTGAATAGTTATGAAATCTATACAGTGCAATTCAGTGGAAGGACCGTGTATGTGTGTGTGTGTGTGTGTGTATATATATATATATATATATATATATATATATATATATATATATATATATATATATATATGCATTTGTGTGTGTGAATATACGTGTGCGTGTATATATATATATATATATATATATATATATATATATATATATATATATATATATATGTTTGTGCACGTGTGTGTATATACATGTGTGTCCGTGCGCGTGTCTCACATCAAGATAGTTCTTCAGGGTCTCTGGAGTGGGCCCGTTGCTGGAGGGGAAGCCCAGGTTGTACTTGAGCTCATCCTGGCCGGCCAGCAGCTCCTCTGTCCACTTCCCAGAGTCTGACAAGGTTCGCCTGATGGAGCGGAACTTCTTCAGAGGGATCCTGCGGGGAGACGGGGACACGGGCACGCAGGTGAACACCTAGCCGTTAGCCCTCACAGGTTCCAGCCCCCAGGTGGAGACCTGCATCGTAACCTGCCTGGAGGCCTCTTAACCCAAAAACCCTTATTAGAAATCCAGCTGTGTACCAACGGACGAGGTACGGATATGTGTCAGCGCGAGCCTCTCTGGGTGAAGGGTCTGATGAGCAAATGAATGATTCTGAATGCAGGATGAGCAGATTGAGCATTGCATTACATTCATTTAGCAGAAGCTCTTATCCAGAGATACGTATACAACTTTTTACACAGCATTTACATTGCATCCATTTATACAGCTGGAGATATACTTAAGCAATGCAAGTCAGGTACCTTGCTCAAGGGTACAACGGCAGTGTCCTACCTGGGAATCGAACCTGTAATTATTATACCAGCTCCTTATCCATTATGCTACACTGCCATAAAGCAGCCTTACTCTACTCTTTCTATGCGTGTGCAATCACGCAAGACCTGTTTTGGCAGGAAATCGTAAATCAGCTGGCAGCCTGTACGAGCGCGACCACTTCCGGAGTCTAAGTGCAATACAGGTCGCGGTTTACTGATGCGTACTACTGCGGCGGAAATGAAATTCTGAAACAGAGGTAACTGGTACAAAGTACTTCGCTAAAGATTTTTTTTTTTTTTTTTTTTTTTGAGAACTCAGCAAAACACATGCGTTAAGTTATGAGAGTTATTACAAACAGGCAAGAGGAATACTATGAGAGGGTGGAACATTCCGGGCCTGGAACCAGAGTACAAAACTACTTAGTTCTGGGCCCTCTGGTCCGAATCGGGGTTGAGCCCTGGTAACCATGGTTACGAGAATTTTGCCTACAATTTCAACTGGAAATAAAACCAGAACACAGTTTGTTACTTTTCTAAATGCAATGCTCATATATATATATATATATATATATATATATATATATATACACACACACATACACACACACACATACATATCTTTTTCCCTTTTCTCATGCGAACGGTTTTATCTGTGGTTAACACTGCAGTCTGAAAGTGCGTCCACTCCTTATTCCCCATTCTTTCCATTCCCTAAGCAAAGGAGACGACCAACTGCGGTCACTTTATCCGACTACACAGTCCCAGGCGTTTTTTCTTCTACGATGATAAACCCTCTTGTAATATCCATGTGTTATGCTGAGCCGTAACTACTTTCACAATGTTAAAGCAATTTTAATGCATCGGCTAAGTTGTGCTTGAATTTGACGGACAGATTCTCGGAAAGCAATGGCGACCCATTCACGTGTTTCATGCGGTCCAGTCCATTTATTCCACTAGCCGGTTTACTAGCTCAACCAATTAGAAAGGCTGAAAATAATCAGGTTAATTGGTTTGCTGAGGCGGGAAACCCGAGTGCGGCAAAATGAAAGAGTGGCATGTTCAGAAGCGGCAGGAAATTTCAAGGATTATGTTTCAGAAGGCAATTTGTAGCGGTAGAGATTTCTTGATCTAAGATTTCACAAAGAGGCGTAAACAGCGTGCGGATCCCGCCGATTGGTGAGAAAACTAATGACGTTGTAATGTCTTACTACCCACAGTTTTCTTAAATAAAAGTGCAGGCCCTATGTATTATGTATTTCGACGGATGGTTTGTAACATTATTATTATTGTTGCGCATGTTTAAAAAACAAACAAACAAACAAAAAAAAACTCCGCTGTTGCCACCTGGGTTCCCCGCCTCCAGAATACAAATGTAATGTACCCACAGTCGCACGCTTTTAGCAATGTGGTTCTCAAACTCAGTCCTCGGGCCCCACTTGTGCCCCAGACCGACTTTTGAGATCCACTGGACTAGTCCCTTGTCCAGAGGTGTGAAGCTCAGCTACAGAGGAGTAATTCGTAAATTGGGCCAATGGGGTATATGAGAAATTGCGTAAAAAAACCTGTAGATACAGGTTTCTCCTTATCGTTCCAGTGACAAACAAGTTTGACGCAATCAGTCGGCGGCGCCTCGCCCCGAATTTAGCTGACAGACCGTTCACATTGTGTTATCTTGAATTGATTTGTGGTGATCTTATTGCAGAGAAGGCACGGCCTTGTTTTGGCACTCCGTTAACAAGTTTATGGACTGCATGGGCACTACTATACTAGATACCCAGTAATCCTCACTAGCTACATTATTGCATACTAAAAAGGGTGTAATTTTTAGGCTAGCCAGATAATTAACGCGTAGGCCATTTAGCCGCCAGCATAACACGGTTAGCCAACCACACCAGGCTGCTGACCAGCAAGCCTTGTTGTATGGCTGCTAAAGGTTACCATTAATAGGCTAGAAAGTTATTGTAGGTTTTATAGCTAGCCAACTACAATTAGTTGTCTAAATACTAGCCAATTTATGTAGATCGCAGCAATACGACTTTTCCCGTCTTTATCGGTTAAGATTGACGTTACACTGCAAACTGCAATGTACCAGCCTACTTTTAACTTCACCACCTTTAGCAGCGGTAAGGTAACACTAACTGACGTTTTTCCAGGATGTGGAAAAACCTGCGTAGCAAGCCTAAAAAAAAAATCAGAATAAATAAACAAATCAGTCGACATGTCAACACTAGCTTGCTGGATCGCAATTGCAAAACCGTCTTTTCTGCTGTAACTTACACTGTATTCAACATGAATGTTAACTAGATATCACGTGAGAACGTATCGTAGTCGTGCAATGACTGTTAGCAGATATTAGTCTAACTAGCTCGTTATTAGCTAGATATTATTCTCTAACTAGCAATTACTCATCTAGCTTAGTATGTAGTGAATGTGGCTGTATATATCACTATCAAACGCAGAATTATTATGGGTAACTGAATAAACGTTTGACAAACATATGGTCATGCAGAAACACTAGCTATGATAGCCAGTCTAATCATGTAATTCTGCCAGTTGACTTACCGGACGAGAGCGTCGGAGGTCCAAGTTAAGGCGGCAAACAAGAATAAATACAAAAACTTCATTTTACTGTGGTAGTAAGTGATAACTACCAGTACAAAAAGCTTTTGTGATTTTCACCTAACGTTAGTGATCACTAAACAATGACCCAGCAACTCCACAGCTGATAAATAGCGGACGGTTTGGTCAGGTGATAAGTTGGTGTGCAAACAAGTCATGTGATGATGACAATGCAGTAGCGGGTGTATACGTTTTTTCCTGGATCTGAATGAGTTCCGGTTGGCGTGAGAGGAAACTTTTAAGAGAGAGTTCTGGTACATGGATATACATTCAATGCGGCGGTTTCGATGTATGTTTAGGTGAATCTAACTCCTAAATGTCGTATGTTTCCAGTGGTGAGCTCAAATGAGACAAAGTGGGAGGTGGCGGTTTTTCAGGATGAATGCATGCTTTATTGCGGTATCGATTCGTTAAAGTGGATGCGGCAGCAGTCACAAATATACCGTTGGATGTGAACCACATATATTTTTAACCCACGACTTGCATTATTACTAATTACTGACTCTCGAAAGTCACTAACCTATTCTGTCCCCATGTTTTTTATTTCATAATATGAACATGCATCTTCCTAAGATTTTCCTTCTCTGTTCTTGTCGTTTTTAAAAATATTACTCAATGTGTTATACGCGATATTTGAGTACATACTATCGAACATAATTGTATCATATCCTTCATATTACTTCATGGATATTACCAGTGAGGTAATATCAAGGTGCAAGCAAGAATATAGTGTTAAACATTGAAACCATGCAGTGACATACCATCCTGTTCAAGAATGACTGAAATATAAGTGTGTGGTAAAAGATCAAGTCTAAACAGTAATGTAGGCACATTTATGTAGTCATACAGTAAATGAGGCACAAAGTGGCAGTGTAGCATAATGGTTAGAGAGCTGGACTTGTAGTGCAGTTTGTATGAATGGGTTGTATGTACAGAATGTAAGCTGGGCAATTAGCTCTGGATGAGAGCATCTTCTAAATTAGCTGATTGTAAATTGCATAATTCAGAACATTTCTTTAACAACACTTAACTGATTTTACTTATCGGAAACAGGCCGGTTTGAAAATATCTATGCGTATTTTAAAAATAAAAAAATAAAAAATTTTAAATAGTCATTCAAACTAAGGCGGAACAAACTTGCTTCTCCAGCGTGTGCTTCGATCACAAGAGCGGAACATTTCTCAATGTTTCTTCCTGTTCGCACGAGTGTGTGGGGGAAATGGCAAAGCCACATCAAAGATTGTGAAACGGCAATTGCAAGAATAATGCTTTCCTCACTTCAGCATTTGTGTCTTTGGTGCAGAGTCAGAATGAGAGAAGAAAAAAAAAAAACCTGCTGCTGTTGCGTTCATTCTGTTGATGTGTATTTGTAGACTAAAATGTTAAGAAATGTGTGAGATCTAAATCAATGCGACTGCATGATTATTGTGGTTTATAACAGGGTGTGGGTTAATTTAAAAACTGGTTTCCTCTTTTTTAACTTTTTATTTGCTATTTGAATCTTCACTTCACAGCACCTACTCCTCTGCATTCAGCGAGTGATTAAATAAGGCATTACTCCCTGAAACAGACAGTGAGTGCATTACATTACAGGCATTTAGCAGACACTCTTATCCAGAGCAACTTACACAATGTTTTTACATTGCATCCATTTATACAGCTGGATAGATACTGAAGCAAAGCAGGTTAAATACCTTGCTCAAGGGTACAATGCCAGCCAGGAATCGAACCTGTGATGTTGAGGTTACAAGACCAACTCCGTACCCAGTATACTACACTGCCGCCCATGGCACTGCCCCTTCCATCAAAGCCTTTGTAGTTTGTGTTTGACCTGCTGAACCTCTTAAAGGACACCAGCGGAGTTAAATCTCTGAACAATCAGTGGCATTAATCAATCAATTAATTATGAAGTATAAAAGTAAATCAGCAGCACTGTAGGCCTCAATTAACTATGAGGTATAAAAGTAAACCAGCAGTACCATAGACCTTGAGGCAGAGAGGTGAGTATCCCCACTTTAGTGTGTCAAACTTGTTTTTTTTTTTGATGGTGATTCAGGTCAGTTTCTCAGAGAACAATTAAGCCGGCGTGTTGGATACACAGCTCTGTGAAAGGCAGCAGGGGGATCTTGTGACTCAGTAGAAAAGGTGCATTGTAATGACGACACGTCCATCCGTGACTCAGGCATCATGAGTTGCTGAATTGGCACATTTTTTCCAAGCATTGGATTTGGCAACAGTTGCTGAAGATACAGAGAATGATCTGAACAAATATACAAACCACCAAAAATTAAGTGTCAGTGAAATCAAACTATTTTTTAAAAAAGAAATGCATGCAAAAGTAACAACGCACGTGACACTATACTAACAGTTCTGGTCACACGGCAAGCAACCGTTTTTAAACAGCTCGATCTGCTGACAGGTTTACTCTGTCTGCTGAACGAAGCCAGGACAACCTTATCAAACCCTACGAAGTGGCCCTTAAAACATCTGGCTTCCCAGCATTCAACAAACCTGGCTGTTCAACACCCTCTTTCTGCAACAAGCTTTGATCTCCGCACAGGTATTGGCCAACACGCAGTCCCATACATCCTCCCAGTTCCTCATTAGCCATGGAGTCAAAGTCCACGTGGAGAAATGCATGAAGGCGATTCGGATGCTGGTTTTGCGTTAAGCGAGGAGGGGTTCTGTCGTTCACCTGTATTGCTGGCTGTCCGATCTGGCAAAGAATATATTCATCTGGCAATTGAAGCACCCTGCAGGACCGTTACAAGCAAGCAACTGATTTACAGACTGACATACTGTATACGCGTAGCTGCACTCGGATATAATTAGGATGAATTTTTTTGAACTCGGCACATTAAAAGAAAAGCGGTTTAGAAGAAGCGATGACCTCGGAATCCCGTCAGCGGAACCTTCCGGAATAAAGAGAGAGACCCCGATAAGACGCGACCCCCCCCCCCCCCATTCCGTCTGACGGACGTCACCGTCGGAATTCCACGGGAACGCCGTGCGGGTTCGGCAGTCCGTGGTCGTACAGGACGTGGGGGCGCACGTGGGCCAGGACGGGGCCCCGGGGGGCCCCCGCCAGGTTGAAGGCCTCGTCCACCTCCAGGCCCCAGCCGCGGAGCGTCTTCAGGGCGCGGGCGCAGGCGTCGCTGGGGCTCCACGCCACCACCAGGCAGGTGCGGAGCGGGCTCCTCTCCAGCCGGAATCGTCTCCTCATTTCCCCCACGCACCTCGCAAACTCCCTCATGGCGCCCTTTGGGGGGGGGGGGGAGAAAAAAACTAAAACAGGAGTGCGCACCAAGTTTTCAAAAGTAACGACGTTCTGAAACTGTGGGTAAATTCACAGGTTACATATTTATAACAATTTCTCCTGAAAATGTTCTAAAACCATCTCGTTGGGCTGATTACATTTACAGGACAGTCCTCTCGCACTATGTATTTTTTTACTCTTTATTCAGAGAGAGGGGGAAAGCAAAGGGGCTTACAAATGGAGAACAGAACATGCCCCAGTTAGCCTAGCGCTGAGGATGGAAAGCTCATATGGGGGTTACCTTTATAGCTGTGATGTGCTGCAGCTGGATAATGCAGTTAGCCTAGCGCTGAGCAGGGAGAGCTCATACAGGGTTACCTTTACAGCTGTGATGTGCTGCAGCTGGGTAATGCAGTTAGCCTAGCACTGAGCAGGGAGAGCTCATACAGGGTTACCTTTACAGCTGTGATGTGCTGCAGCTGGGTAATGCAGTTAGCCTAGCGCTGAGCAGGGAGAGCTCATACAGGGTTACCTTTACAGCTGTGATGTGCTGCAGCTGGGTCTTGCTGAACCCCAGTTCTTCCAGAACCGGCGCCGTCTCGTCAGTCAGGCCCAGAACATCCCCCATGAACAGAATCCGGAGCGGGCCGGTGGAGTCCGGGACACTCTGCGGGTACAGCAGCGCCGCCGGGACACCTGAACGCGAAACAGAACCGCAGGTTCGACACACAGACTCACATGCGCATGCAAACAGACAGACGCACACTTGATCCTCTGCTCCTATGCTCATTCAGTCCTCTCCCTCTCTCTCTCAACTACGGGAGGTTCCAGGTGGTATCCTGAGGTTCTGGTGCCATATAACAGAACATAGGGTTCTCCCAGCACAGTGGTGCCCGGCCCCTAAATTACTCAGCCCCTCCCCTAAATTACTCAGCACCTCCCCCAACGTTAAGGGCAATACGCAGAAATAGGTGCTCAATGCATTTTCCTGCAAAAGATTTAAAAACCCAAAATCGATTCCCGTTTAAATTTATGATGCAACAAGGACCTGCTCTCTTTTTAAAAACACTTAATTTTGTTACCATCCGCTAGCCTAATTATTGCATTGGAAGCCAGTAGCTAGCATAGCAGTGCATGTGGTTCCTGCAGCATATGATCACACGTGTGATTACAATGTTAAAGACAGAAGGTTTTGAAGATAACGTAATAATAATATCCACCCAAACATTTTCACACTGCCGTGTTTTTGTTAAAATGATATTGTAGACACATCAGTTAAAATTATTTGGACTCCAACAAAGAGGGGGGGGGGACTATTCAATATAATGGAATAACCTTGCTAATATAGAACAAAAACAGACTTTGAATAACACAGTTGATGGCACTTAGACCATGTCAGTCTTCCAAGTAAGTCATATTAAACAAGGGGCCAAAAATTGGTATTAAAGTAAGTTTCTTAAAGTTTTGCACAACCCCAGTTCCTGAAATACAGCAGCCTTTGATGCAATCTTCTGGGCAAGACAAGCATTACACCACCATTTTAGCTAAATGCTTTTGCAACTAACTGATATTGTAGCTACCAATCTAAAATGCTAACTTTATATGATAAACTTATATACACACACACATTATGAGAAGGCCCTGGAGGTATTCATTGCCATTCCAAGGAGGATGAAATACAGACAGCTCAGTCTGCAAATAAGGGCCCCCCCCACACCCCCAAACAGCCTAACCCTAGCCCACCCCCATTTCTTATTCCTTTAAAGGACTGTATGTAGATGATACATATGCAGGTTGTCGCTCAGGTGAGATAAGGAGGTAAAAAGAACAGTGGCTGTGCTGTTGCTGCTGGCTATGCCTGTGAATTGTGACAGATTAGGTAACCGCTCCACTTTTCAACAGCAGGTGCATTTTGAAGGGGTGGGTGGTATGTGCCAGAATCTCAGGGTTTGAAAGCAGTTTGGAATATGCTGTGAAATGCACAGATGTTGGGTTAGCTATATTATGCTTATAAATAATAAAAGGTACCTCCTTTATGCACATTAGCATGCCTTTCTTTTACCCCCCATACAAAAAGCACTTGCTTTTTGCAGTAAGTGCCCCTCCCCCACCACCCCCTGGACAGCTTAACCTCCACTTCTCCTACAGACCCTCCCAAACAACCCGCCCCCCCCCATCAGCACCTACCCCAAAACATTTCCTGGGGGAAACGCTGAATGTACAAATTCCACAATATTGGACTGGGATGCATTACACAATGTTCAGAACATTCATCGAATTGGAAGGTGTCACTGTGTTGTGAGTGTAGCATAAATACCCCTTTCCCAGGCCTTGCTGACGTCATCCCGGGCCGTCGACAGGAACAGCTTGACGTGGTTCGAGCGCAGGGGCTCTGTGAAATCCTCCTCCGGTCCGCAGAAGCAGAATCGGCCAATCTCGAGACCTTGTGGGAGAGAACGGCGTGGGACATTTTGTAAGGAACTGCAGAGACGAAAGAAGGGGAAAAGCTTGAAAGGAAATGAATGGTGCTTAAATGGCATGCGTCTCTGAGGCTCCGTCAAACCAACGGCATTTGTGAGCGCATTCCACGAACTGCTGGTACCATAATGCACTGCGCTCCCATCATTCCACAAACTACTGGTACCATAATGCACTGCGCTCCGTCATTCCACAAACTACTGGTACCATAATGCACTGCGCTCCGTCATTCCCCAAACTACTGGTACCGTAATGCACTGCACTGCCCTCCGTCATTCCACAAACTACTGGTACCATAACGCACTGCGCTCCGTCATTCCACAAACTACTGGTACCATAATGCACTGCACTCCGTCATTCCACAAACTACTGGTACCATAACGCACTGCGCTCCGTCATTCCACAAACTACTGGTACCATAATGCACTGCGCTCCGTCATTCCACAAACTACTGGTACCGTAATGCACTGCGCTCCGTCATTCCACAAACTACTGGTACCATAACGCACTGCGCTCCGTCATTCCACAAACTACTGGTACCATAATGCACTGCACTCCGTCATTCCACAAACTACTGGTACCATAATGCACTGCGCTCCGTCATTACATTACATTATAGGCATTTAGCAGACGCTCTTATCCAGAGCGACGTACAACAAGTGCATTTGTTCCAGGTACAGAGGTACAAAAGAAACATACTAGAGCGAAAAAGATCGTAGTGCCAGAAGTGACCACATAGATCAGGACTCCAACCCTGTAGAGTAACCTGTTCAGCAAACAAACAATCCTGTCAAGTACAAACTAGCACTGAAATCTCAATTTCCTGATCAGAATCAGACAATCCTGCCAAATAAAAACTAACATGCTCGAATTAGCCTAACTAGGTACTCGTCATTCCACAAACTGCTGGTACCATAATGCACTGCACTCCATCATTCCACAAACTACTGGTACCATAATGCACTGGGCTCCGTCATTCCACAAACTACTGGTACCATAATGCACTGGGCTCCGTTATTCCACAAACTACTGGTACCATAATGCACTGCACTGCCCTCCGTCATTCCACGAACTCCTCTTACCATAATGCACTGCACTGCCCTTCGTCCTGGAGCGGCTGCTGGAGCTGCCGCTTTTGGACACGAGCATCACGTCGAACAGCAGCGTCTCCTCCGCGTCCCTCTCCAGCAGCTTCTCATTGACCCTCTGAACTGCCTTCAGAGAAGAGAGAGAGAAATTGGGCTGAAATCCCCGCTCATACGCTGGCTGTGACATGCTACACCGATCCCCCCCCTATCAGTCTGTCGCCCAGGCCGGGGCCATTTTGGGCTGCGTCTGAGCCTTGTCAGTACCGCTGGGTTCATCTCTTGATGGAGGAACCCAGCCAAGGTTTAGATTTTCATTTTTACTTTTATAAGTTGATTTTAACCATTACTGTGTTTTGGCAATTTTCTGATTTCAGTGTTTTTGTATGAGGACTTTTTTTTTGAATTAATGACCTTTTAATGTGTGAGTGTTCAAATCCAATAAAAGACAATACAGCCATTAGCAGGGTGACTGTGACCACTGTTGTGCTGATTCCTAAACTTGAGTCCTCCACAAGACAAACCACAACCCCCATCCCCTTGGGTGCACACACTCGCCATCTGCAGAAGCTAACATTCAGGTGTCCACAGTCTGAACTTGATGTTCTTTGTTTTTTTTTTTTTTCCTCTCGGTCTTGTCCGCGCAAGTTACTTCCACTAAAGATGGTGTGATGAAGAGATGTGGGCTGTGTGTGGTTAAGCCTGTATCAGATCCATTTTTCCTGACCGCTCCAAACTGCGTTCTTTCTTTGTTCTGCCCTGATGATCATAGCATTTCAAACGGCCTGGTTACACCACAGAAACTCGAACATGCCCCCCCCCCCCCCCCCAAAGGGATCCTGAAGACTGTTTTTTCAAACTATGCAAACAGTTTAGAGGAGAACCACAACAAAACCGCGAAAGTTCTGCATCCTTAGTTCCGCCATGTGGAATGGGAAGTGTTGTAGTTATGTCAGTGACTTGTTCTGGCAGTGTAGTATAATGGGTAGGCAGCTGGTCTTGTAACCGAAAGATCACAGGTTTGATTCCCAGGTAGGACACTGCTGTTGTACACTTGCCTGTAATGTAATGTATTCAATGTTGTGGATTGGTATCATCAGTGTGATCCTAATTAAGACATTTGGTGATCAGCAAGATTGGTTTGAATCAGTCATTTTATGCAATTAATTTAAATTCAGCTAATTGGGGGGGGGGGGGGGGGGGACCTGTAGTAAATAATTAATTGAACTTCAGTGCAGTACCTGAACTGAAATTGAATTTGCCTAAATCAGGGATATACAAATCTGGCAACATCTGGTACATCAGGCAAGTTACATCTCAGGCTAATCAGTGACATTAATTGGTCAATGAACTATAGAGTAGAAAATAAAAACTGCTGTCCTACTGGCATCGGGGGCCAGATTTGAATATCCCTGTCCTAAACTGGTGGCCTGTCGAAACAAAATCTGGCTCCATCACGGACACACTGCACCTTTTACAGTACCTTAATAAAGGCGAACGCTGCACCCATTTTAAAAGGCTCATTCTCATTGGCTGCGGAATCCTTTCCAGGCCCCTCCTCTTTCTCCAGATCAAAGACAGAGCTGGCAGTGACTGCAATAACCACTGCCCGCGCGGAGTCTTTCTGTAGGGAGAGAAACACTATGTTGACCTCTCAAAAGCACCGGTAATTATTCAATCTTAGGAGCCACTGTTGCACCATCAAACTTAACCATTAACTAAGTTTCATTAAAGCGAGTTAATTTAAATTCAGTTAATAAACTGGAAAATTCCCGGAGAACATTAAGGAATTTAATTGATTTCCTGGATTGAAAACGAATGGATTGACCCAACTCTGGCAATTGCCAACAAAAAAAAAGATGAATGAAAAGTCTGCGACCTTCCAGTTCAGTATTTATTACAATAACATAATGCAATCCTTGTGTTAACTCGGGGGCTCTATTTTGAAAATGATACATGCATTCACATGAACTGAATTTACCTGTTTCACCCTTGTGTTCAAAACGATGTTCGCATCCATCGGGGACGTTTGTTATCGGCACAGAAGTTAGGAAACGCTGCCAATCAGGGAAGAAGTATCGTCCGGTGTATCAAGTGAAAACAATTCTGTATAGCTGATTATTTTGTAATGAACAATGCACTCATTATTGCTTGTAACCTGTACGTTCCAAATGATATCGCAATTTAATCGATTCAATTTCTGTCTTTTGAAATGTGGCGAATAAGGATATTTTGCTGTCTGGTTAAGGGCGCTTCTGTTGACATTCCCCTAGCCTAGCTAGTTATAAATTCGCTACACAACCTTCAAAGCAAACCGTCAAACCAGTGATCGCCATAAGAAAGTGCAATTTGCTCTTGATATATGGAGCAAAGTTAGCTCGTTAGATTAAGATTATCCAGTAACATTTTAATTTCTTGTGCTAGCCATGTAAGGACCTTTCAGTTTCGCGAACAGCTTCTTCCTCCTTGAGAAGGGTCAAATCAAAAGATGTACTGCCACCTAGTGGAGGAAAGTAGGAAGAGGAGCCGACTCAGATCAAGAGGAATGTTCTCTATCGAAGTTATTTGTAATCATTGTTATGCGACAGCAATGGACTGTTCCAAGTTAATTCATTCCTGGGGAAAAAGGTCATTTCTAATCCAAATCATGCCTTTAAGAAACAATTTTTGTTAACTTTTAAAAATGGTCTTGTCCTGTTCAAATTATTAAAGATCAAGGGATTGAATCTCTGTTACTTGTTCGTATGGAGTCAAAGTAAATATTGCAGAAATTGCTGAGTTGAGTCCTTGCTTTTTTATTGTTTTTGCTTAAATGATTTTGTCTATCATGTTTGTATAAAAGTTTTTGTTGTATGTAAGTGGATTCCAGGAAGATCAGTTGGTGCCTTGGGGATCAGCCAATGGGGATCTAATAAAATCATGATCTGATGAGATCTGTAAGTCTGAATGTGTTGATTCACTTCCTGTGGTCAGGATTTTTTTGTTTTGTCTGAGACCCCCTCCTCACACACAAACACACACACACTACTAATGATTTTCTCTAAGTAGTCCCCTGTAATGTACAGAAAGAATAGACATTTCCATTGCAATGTATTAGAAATATCACTTTGTGTAGTGCAGACATCAGTTGACACTGTGCCATGTCATACCATTACATTTGGGGATCTCTACTGTACCTCAGAACGTCTGGCTCTGAGTGGCATTATTTTAGCCGCTGCTGTTGTCATCGTGAGGAGGGAAGGCTGCTCTTCTGTGGAAGAGTAAACAGTGGGGGAAGTCTTTGCACACACTGCAGCCCCTGAACTCGTTTTCTTTGCCGTTCTTGAGCAAACCTTCCTGTTTACATTCTGTGTTTGCTCGGGATGAGTATGCTTATATCAGCTAAGAAATATAGAACTGAAGATACCATTTTTTTTTGTTTGTTTTCCTTGTCTGTGATGTCTACTTCATGATTCAGAAGACTTGATTATTCTAATTTCTTTTTTTATATATCGAGGGTCTTTTTAACATCAGTGCCATTTCTGTAGATAGAGTGCCATGCAGCGGGTCCTGCTCGTCTTGCGTACAGCGCGCCTGCGGGGGACTGGAGACGAGGTGCGTCCCTGGGCCGTTCTGCCTCTTCTCCAGAGCTCCAGGTTTACCTGGAGCGGACGGGTGAAACTCTTCAGTCCTGGGGAAGGAAGGTAGGAAACGATCAACGCTTCTAACTTTTCTCATCCCCTAGCTGCACTGCTTATTCCACTTTAGCATTTTGGGCGTCTCATGCCTTCTAGTTTGACTTGGGATAGATTAGGTCAGAGAGTAATGTTTACGGTGTGAACTGGACTTTGTGTTCATGGCTATGAATAACTGTTACCTGTTACCTTGTACCTTATCGGACCTGTGTTTTGCAGCTGTTCCAATGACCTTTGGTATGCACTTACTGTACGTCGCTTTGGATAAAAGTGTCTGCCAAATAAATTTAATGTTAGCACAACAGTTAGTACAGAAAGTAATTACTTTCAATCTGTTTTGCCACCAAAATCTTGGAACTTTAAGACAGTTGTAGTCAAGGTGGTGTGTTTCTTTAGGGAAATATTTATATAAAAGTATACACATCTGTGTGTTTCCCCAAGGAAATTATTTATATGATCTGCCCACACTAGGACTACTGCCAAATATGCATTACTGACTCCGACCAGCAGAGGGTACTATTGGATACTATAATTGCTGTGATACTGGTCTAACCTGATAATGCGGAAAGGATGCCATTATAATTCTTTCATTATTGTTTTAATTGGCTCAACTGTCAGTAGGACTAAAAAAACAGACTAATGCTATCTTTCCTCATAATTATGAATTCTGATTCTTTATGGCTATGGTTATGAAGATAAAGAAATAATTACTGTATTATTCATTAATTTTCATATTTGTATTTTCCAATCATAACTTTTTGCTCTATGTATTCATCAATTATTTTTTGTCTTTTCACATTCATATTTTCATATTTGGTGTTCTAAATGATGAATTATATATAATTTATTGTGTGGTGTCTGTGTTTGTCTAATTCCAGGTTTCTCAGCCTCAGCCCATAAGTCATGCCTCACACACCCTCCCAACATTTAGACCCTCAGGCCGGCTCCACCGCTACCCCCACCCCCGCTTTCAACAGCACGACCACTGCCCCCCCAGGCTTCCTGACGCAGCTGCTCAACAGGATCCCCCGTGAGTGCCTGTCTGCGGGTGTCACACGACCCGCCCTCCCCCCCCCCGCCCCGTGGAGCCGTGCAGCTGCACCTGTTCCTCGTTGCGTATCTGATTCCGCACCAACGGCACATTACTGACCTCTCAGTTTACACTCCTTGACAGGTTTCTCTCCCCTGAGTCCACTTGGCTGCGCTCTTGCCTCACGTTTAGAATTTGCTCCACGACCGGCTAACGCTGCGCGGCTGCAGCTCTGCTGCAGGTAATGCGGCTTGTGCTGCGCGGCTGCAGGTACCGCGGTTAACACTGCAGAGCTGCATGTATTGCGGCTAATGCTATGCATCTGCAGATATTGTAGTAAATTTTGCATGGCTGCGGGTATGGCAGCAAACGCTGTTTTTGCAGATTTGCAGATTTTGTGGCCAATGCTGTGTAACTGCAGCTCTGCAGCAGATATTGCAGTTGACGCTGCATGGCTTTGGCTAATGCAGGGCTAACCTTATCTTTATTTTTCTGGCAGTGCCACTGTGGGCCATTAACGCCATCTTGGCTCTTATCTTCCTACTGTTTCTGGCCTGTGTTCTGTGTTTTCTGGCAGTGCCGCTGTGGGCCATTTACGCCATCTTGGCTCTGATCTTCCTACTGTTTTCTTGGCCTGTGTTCTGTGTTTCCTGGCAGTGCCACTGTGGGCCATTTACGCCATCTTGGCTCTGGCCCTCCTGCTGTTCCTGGCCTGCGTCGTGTGCATCTGCGTGAAATGCTGCTGCAAGGACAAGAAGAAGAGGAAACCGAAGAAGAAGAATGTGGACCAGCCGATGAGCTTGATTGATGTGAACGGCTCCTCTGGCACTGAGCTGGTAGGGTTACTGGCACGCCGCCAACCTGAGGGGTTTCTGTTATCGGCGGTGTCAGGTGTGATATAGCGCCCTGCCCTTTCCCTACTTTCACTGTGGATGAACAGCTGAACTGTGTCCACTGGTTTGGGAGAGCCTTACTCTAGGGACTGCTCATTTCCATACAGGCCAATGCCTATAGGCCTGTACAAGGTGCTCTCATAATGTGCACATAAGGAAAGCCACAGAATTACGGGCAGTCTTCCTCGGCTCAGAGCCGTATCGGCGATGTAATTGGTCGGCGTGCCTGTGGCGCTCTCTGCGATTGGCCGGTCTGGCGTTTGATGGTGCCTTCTGATTGGCAGGTCCAGCCTGAGGTGGAGGACTCCTCTGATGAGCCCAAAGGAAGGCTGCTCTACTCACTGGAGTACAGTCCACACAGCTCAGAGGTGGGCTCCGGTGACACCACGGCGGCACAGCCAATCAGCTGTGAGCCAGCATGGGTGTCACAGTGGTGCTGCTCGGTAGTGCATGAAGGTCAGGGGTTCGACCCCGGCCAGGGCCTTTCTGTGTGGAGCTTCCATGTCCCTGTGGGTTTCATCTGGACCTCTAATATGTAATATGTACTGATGTACTGTGAACTATACAGTTCCTTTGTGGAAAAACCTCTCTGGGATTTTTACCAACTCTTCCTTTATTTCTTCTCTAAATATTTTATTGCTTTTTTCTGTCCCTGATCCCTTTTGGTAGCATGTAATTATATTATTGTATGTTGTATGTATATGCATATCCATTCTTGGCAAATTCCACCCATATTTGAGTGAGTCCTCCAGTGTGCGTATTGGTCGCTGTCTGTGTACCCTGTTTTATGATCTAATCTGATTGGCTGGGCATCGTTAGCTGTCCAATGGCTGACAGCGGGCTCTCTTCCTGATAGGTCACGGTGGGGGTGATGGAAGCGGCCGGATTAAAAGCGGTGGCCAAGGAGGGCACGCTGGACCCGTACGTCAGACTCTGCATCCTGCCCAACAACACCAAGACCTTCGAGACCAAAGTGTTCAGGAGCACACTGAACCCAGCCTTCAACGAGCATTTCACATTCAAGGTGTGGCGTTCAGGCTGTTCATCTCCAGTACAGGTCAGGGGTGTTAAGCTCCGGTCACGGAGGGCTGCAGTGTCAGCTAGTTTTTGGAGTGATTCCAGTACCGAGGTGCTCAAGTTATTGGTTAGCTCAGGATTCCCTGTGCGATTGGAGTTACACTTGCAGTGTATAGTGCCCCCTGCTGGACTGGAGTTAAACCTGCAGACACTGGGGCTCCTCCAGGACTGGAGTTAAACCTGCAGACACTGGGGCCCTCCAGGACTGGAGTTAAACTTACAGAAGCTGGGGCTCCTCCAGGACTGGAGTTAAACTTACAGAAGCTGGGGCTCCTCCAGGACTGGAGTTAAACCTGCAGACACTGCTGCCCTCCAGGACTGGAGTTAAACCTGCAGACACTGCAGCCCTCCAGGACTGGCGTTAAACCTGCAGACACTGCAGCCCTCCAGGACTGGAGTTAAACCTGCAGACGCTGCTGCCCTCCAGGACTGGAGTTAAACCTGCAGACACTGCAGCCCTCCAGGACTGGAGTTAAACCTGCAGACACTGCGGCCCTCCAGGACTGGAGTTAAACCTGCACACACTGTGGCCCTCCAGGACTGGAGTTAAACCTGCACACACTGTGGCCCTCCAGGGCTGGAGTTAAACCTGCAGACGCTGCCCCCTCCAGGACTTGAGCTTTGAAATCCCTGCTCCAGGGCAAAAGTGGTGTAATTATTTTACCATTTCATGTTTTATGAGGAAAGGGGTCATTTTGTGAGGTTGCTGATGCTGCTGCTTCTTCATTGGGAGGTGGGTTGTGGAGGGGTGGGTTGTGTCTTTGTGAGGTGGCTAATGCTGCTTTTTCCGCGTGATGGGGGCGGGGGCTGGTTGTGTCCCGTGTGCAGATTGCTCAGTCGGAGCTCAGCCGGTCCACCCTGGTGCTGCAGGTGTTCGACTTCAACAGGTTCACCAAACACGACATCATCGGCGAGCTGCGGCTGCAGTTGGGCGCGGTCGACTGGAATCACGTGATCGAGGAGTGGGGGGATTTGAGCGAGGCGTCCGACATCGAGGTAACGGCGGGCGGCAGGCCAGGTCCTGATTGGGGGGGCTGGAGCAGCGGCGGGCCGCTGTAGTGTAGCTCCGCCCCTTCACCTGTCTGCCCTTTTATTCTTGTATTATTTCATATCTTTTTGTTTTTCCCCAGTTTTTAACATTTTTATACCAATTTGCAGTGTCCAGTTGTGTTTGTGTTGGGGCAGCATCTGTGCTATGCTAGTTCAAGAGGCTGTATGCTAGCATGTGTTGTTGCTCAGTTTCACCAAGAACTCGCTCATTCGTTGCGGCCAAAACTATCCACCAATCACTGTCACCGTTGTGCTATCAGTTGTTACAAATGCAGAGCTGTACCTCCCAATTGGCAGATCAGACACGCTGCCTAGGGCCCCACCTTCCTGCCCAGGGCCCTGTCTTATTGCTTAGGGCTCCGCCTTCTCCCCTAGGGCCCCCATCCTTCTCACCAAGGACCCTGCCTTCTTGCCTAGGGCCCCACCTTTTCACCTTCCTTTGACTGCAGAAGAAGCCAATATTTTGGAGGGGTCCCCAAATTTTTTTCCTTGGACCCCCAAAAGTCTTAGGATGGCTCTGTACCAACATGCTCCATGGCTGGTGAAGCTCCTCTCTGTTCTTCAGGTGACATCTCCATTCTCTCATCTTTGTTATGTTATCCGTGGTCTCTACACAGGAGAGCTTTGGAGAAATCTGCTTTTCCCTGCGCTACGTCCCCGCAGCGAAGAAACTGCGTGTGGGGATCCTGGAGGCCAGGAACCTGAAGAAGATGGACCTGGGGGGCATGGCAGGTGAGTGGAAGACAGAGGACAGGTAGATTCTCCTGCCGTGTTGGGCAGGAGCTTCTGTGAGCAAGATAGCTGAACTGGCTGATGTTTCACAAGCAGTAGTGTGTGAGGCAGGGATGTATCTGTGCGTGGGTGTTCTGGAGAGAAACCTGAGATGGTGCGAACCTCTCCTGTCAGCAAACCATCAGTTGGGTTCTGTTCGTTTGATGTTCTTGTAGAAGCGGTGGCATCCCTTCTGCAGGATTCCAGATGCTGGTAGACTATGTGGCGTGGCATGTAGAGACTGTGCTGGCCACACTGAGGCCCAAAACTATATGTAGTGACTACATTTGTGTATAAGGTGCATGTTGTATCAACGTTTCTGCTTCACTAACAGCATGTGAACCGGAATCCACGTAACCTCCTGACTGTTATCTTCACTTGGGGACTGAACAGATTCTCAAGGTTGTTAATCGCTGGTTGGCAAATATACGATTAGTCTCAAGTCCCTTGTACATTACATTACATTTGTTTGGCAGACGCTTTTATCCAAAGCACCGTACAGCAGGTGCATACCAAAGGCCATTGGAACAACTATAAAACACAGGTCCGATAAGGTAAACGTTGTTTTACCCTCATCTCCTTTGTAGATCCCTATGTGAAAGTGCAGCTGATCCTGGGCAGGAAGAAGTGGAAGAAGAAGAAGACGTCGGTGAAGAAGAAAACGCTGAATCCATACTTCAACGAAATGTTTTCCTTCGACGTGTCATTTGAGCAGATTCAGGCAAGTGGGACTGTAGTGCTGTGATTCACGGTGATTATGATGATGATGAGGATGATGGCACAAGCCATCATCGTTTCACAAGCCTCGCACACAAATGGGACTGACCTGAAGTAATCAGGCCTGGCTTGAATATTTATTTGAGATGCTTGAAGTCTTTCGATGCAGATACATAAAAAAAAACTCTTGCAGACCCCTGAGAATTTTCAACAAAAATGTATCACTAACCAAAACTTGCAAATCAAAGAAAGACAGAATTTCATCCTGAATAATTGTTAAAAATGGGTGTTAATTTGCTAGTCTGCAATCTGCATGCATTTTAATGTATTTTCAGTCAACCAGTTGCTACACTAAATGGCATTTTGTGAGCCCATCTAAAGAGGTCAGAGAGTCAGTGATTAATATTATTGTGGCTCCGCCCAAAACGGGCTTTGTGAAGCCTCATTTCCCCATCCTTCTGAAGCATGGTGGTAACGTGGGCCTGTGGCACTGACCTCACCGCTGATCTCCTGCCCTCGTAGCGGGTCCAGCTGGTGGTGGCCGTGTGGGACCACGACAAGATGAGCCGCAACGACGCCATGGGGAAGGTGCTGCTGGGGTGCGGGGCGACGGGGAACCAGCTGCGCCACTGGGCGGACATGCTCTCGAACCCGCGCCGACCCGTGGCTCAGTGGCACACCCTGCTGTCTGCCGAGCAGGTGGACTCCAGCCTGCAGCTCAAACGCTCCGTCCACATCCCGCTCATCAACAAAACCTTCTGAGCTCAAATGCTCCGTCCACATCCCGCTCATCAACAAAACCTTCTAAGCTCAAACACTCCGTCCACATCCCGCTCATCAACAAAACCTTCTGAGCACAAACGCTCCGTCCACATCCCGCTCATCAACAAAACCTTCTGAGCTCAAACACTCTGTACACATGATGTTTTCAAAGGTACCAATGGCTTTTTTTAGGGAAAACAGTTTTGTTTTTTAAATAATTTCAAACATATTATTTTGCACTTGTATTATTGTATTCATGATATTGACCTTATTTTCCATCCATTTTAAATGGGTTTTCTGATATTTTCAAAGGTACCAATGGCTTCAATTAGGGTTTATAGCTCAAACTAGGGTTAGTGTTAGGAAAACGGTAAGTCTGAGGCTTGAGGCAAGTTTACGGTTGTGTTCAGCAGCTTGAAGAAAGGTAAGGACATGGGTTTGTTAATGATTTTGAATGAACCAAAAAATATCTCTAGTAGCATGTGTACAGTACCTGTGACCAAACAAAATGTATAATAAATGCATATTTGTTTAGGGATAACTTTTTTGTTTTTTAAATGACCTCAAACATATTATTTTGCACTTATATTATTGTATTCATGATATTTACCTTATTTTCCATCCATTTTAAATGGGTTTTCTGATATTTTCAAAGGTACCAATGGCTTCAATTAGGGTTTAGGGCTCAAACTAGGGTTAGGGTTAGGAAAACGGTAAGTCTGAGGGTTGAGGCAAGTTTACGGTTGTGTTCAGCAGCTTGAAGAAAGGTAAGGACATGGGTTTGTTAATGATTTTGAATGAACCAAAAATTGTCTCTAGTAGCATGTATACCTATGACCATACAAAATGTGTAATAATTGCAGATTTTTTTATGGAAAATATTTTTGTTTTTTAAATGACCTCAAACATATTATTTTGCATTTGTATGAATGTATCCATGATATATACCTTGTTTTCCATCAATTTAAAATGGGTTTTCTGATGTTTTCAAAGTTACCAATGACTTCAATTAAGGTTTAGGGCTCAAACTAGGGTTCAGCTAGGGTTAGGGTTAGGAAAATGGTAAGTCTGAGGGTTGAGGCAAATTTACGGTTGTGTTCAGCAGCTTGAAGAAAGGTAAGGACATGGGTTTGTTAATGATTTTGAATGAACCAAACATTGTCTCTCGTAGCATGTGTACATATGACCATACAAAATGTGTAATAATTGCATATTTTTTTAGGGAAAATATTTTGTTTTTTTTAAATGACCTCAGACATATTATTTTGCACTTATATTATTGTATTCATGATATTTACCTTATTTTCCATCCATTTTAAATGGGTTTTCTGATATTTTCAAAGGTACCAATGGCTTCAATTAGGGTTTAGGGCTCAAACTAGGGTTAGGGTTAGGAAAACGGTAAGTCTGAGGGTTGAGGCAAGTTTACGGTTGTGTTCAGCAGCTTGAAGAAAGGTAAGGACATGGGTTTGTTAATGATTTTGAATGAACCAAAAATTGTCTCTAGTAGCATGTATACCTATGACCATACAAAATGTGTAATAATTGCAGATTTTTTAATGGAAAATATTTTTGTTTTTTAAATGACCTCAAACATATTATTTTGCATTTGTATGAATGTATCCATGATATATACCTTGTTTTCCATCAATTTTAAATGGGTTTTCTGATATTTTCAAAGGTACCAGTGGCTTCAATTAGGGTTTAGGGCTCAAGCTAGGGTTAGGGTTAGGAAAACGATAAGTCTGAGGGTTGTGGCAAGTTTACGGTTGTGTTCAGCAGCTTGAAGAAAGGTAAGAACATGGGTTTGTTAATGATTTTGAATGAACCAAAAAATATCTCTAGTAGCATGTGTACATATGACCATACAATATGTGAAATGAATGCATATTTTTTTAGGGAAAACATTTTTGTTTTTTAAATGACCTCAGACATATTATTTTGCACTTTTATTATTGTATTCATGATATTTACCTTATTTTCCATCAATTTAAAATGGGTTTTCTGATGTTTTCAAAGTTACCAATGACTTCAATTAAGGTTTAGGGCTCAAACTAGGGTTCAGCTAGGGTTAGGGTTAGGAAAATGGTAAGTCTGAGGGTTGAGGCAAATTTACGGTTGTGTTCAGCAGCTTGAAGAAAGGTAAGGACATGGGTTTGTTAATGATTTTGAATGAACCAAACATTGTCTCTAGTAGCATGTGTACATATGACCATACAAAATGTGTAATAATTGCATATTTTTTTAGGGAAAATATTTTGTTTTTTTTAAATGACCTCAGACATATTATTTTGCACTTATATTATTGTATTCATGATATTTACCTTATTTTCCATCCATTTTAAATGGGTTTTCTGATATTTTCAAAGGTACCAATGGCTTCAATTAGGGTTTAGGGCTCAAACTAGGGTTAGGGTTAGGAAAACGGTAAGTCTGAGGGTTGAGGCAAGTTTACGGTTGTGTTCAGCAGCTTGAAGAAAGGTAAGGACATGGGTTTGTTAATGATTTTGAATGAACCAAAAATTGTCTCTAGTAGCATGTATACCTATGACCATACAAAATGTGTAATAATTGCAGATTTTTTAATGGAAAATATTTTTGTTTTTTAAATGACCTCAAACATATTATTTTGCATTTGTATGAATGTATCCATGATATATACCTTGTTTTCCATCAATTTTAAATGGGTTTTCTGATATTTTCAAAGGTACCAGTGGCTTCAATTAGGGTTTAGGGCTCAAGCTAGGGTTAGGGTTAGGAAAACGATAAGTCTGAGGGTTGTGGCAAGTTTACGGTTGTGTTCAGCAGCTTGAAGAAAGGTAAGAACATGGGTTTGTTAATGATTTTGAATGAACCAAAAAATATCTCTAGTAGCATGTGTACATATGACCATACAATATGTGAAATAAATGCATATTTTTTTAGGGAAAACATTTTTGTTTTTTAAATGACCTCAGACATATTATTTTGCACTTTTATTATTGTATTCATGATATTTACCTTATTTTCCATCCATTTTAAATGGGTTTTCTGATATTTTCAATGGTACCAATGGCTTCAATTAGGGTTTAGGGCTCAAACTAGGGTTAGGGTTAGGAAAACGGTAAGTCTGAGGGTTGAGGCAAATTTACGGTTGTGTTCAGCAGCTTGAAGAAAGGTAAGGACATGGGTTTGTTAATGATTTTGAATGAACCAAACATTGTCTCTAGTAGCATGTATACCTATGACCATACAAAATGTGTAATAATTGCAGATTTTTTTATGGAAAATATTTTTGTTTTTTAAATGACCTCAAACATATTATTTTGCATTTGTATGAATGTATCCATGATATATACCTTGTTTTCCATCAATTTTAAATGGGTTTTCTGATATTTTCAAAGGTACCAGTGGCTTCAATTAGGGTTTAGGGCTCAAGCTAGGGTTAGGGTTAGGAAAACGATAAGTCTGAGGGTTGTGGCAAGTTTACGGTTGTGTTCAGCAGCTTGAAGAAAGGTAAGAACATGGGTTTGTTAATGATTTTGAATGAACCAAAAAATATCTCTAGTAGCATGTGTACATATGACCATACAATATGTGAAATAAATGCATATTTTTTTAGGGAAAACATTTTTGTTTTTTAAATGACCTCAGACATATTATTTTGCACTTTTATTATTGTATTCATGATATTTACCTTATTTTCCATCCATTTTAAATGGGTTTTCTGATATTTTCAATGGTACCAATGGCTTCAATTAGGGTTTAGGGCTCAAACTAGGGTTAGGGTTAGGAAAACGGTAAGTCTGAGGGTTGAGGCAAGTTTACGGTTGTGTTCAGCAGCTTGAAGAAAGGTTAGAACATGGGTTTGTTAATGATTTTGAATGAACCAAAAAATATCTCTAGTAGCATGTATACCTATGACCATACAAAATGTGTAATAATTGCGTATTTTTTTATGGAAAATATTTTTGTTTTTTAAATGACCTCAAACATATTGTTTTGCATTTGTATGAATGTATCCATGATATTTACCTGTTTTTCCATCAATTTAAAATGGGTTTTCTGATGTTTTCAAAGTTACCAATGACTTCAATTAAGGTTTAGGGCTCAAACTAGGGTTCAGCTAGGGTTAGGGTTAGGAAAATGGTAAGTCTGAGGGTTGAGGCAAATTTACGGTTGTGTTCAGCAGCTTGAAGAAAGGTAAGGACATGGGTTTGTTAATGATTTTGAATGAACCAAACATTGTCTCTAGTAGCATGTGTACATATGACCATACAAAATGTGTAATAATTGCATATTTTTTTAGGGAAAATATTTTGTTTTTTTTAAATGACCTCAGACATATTATTTTGCACTTATATTATTGTATTCATGATATTTACCTTATTTTCCATCCATTTTAAATGGGTTTTCTGATATTTTCAAAGGTACCAATGGCTTCAATTAGGGTTTAGGGCTCAAACTAGGGTTAGGGTTAGGAAAACGGTAAGTCTGAGGGTTGAGGCAAGTTTACGGTTGTGTTCAGCAGCTTGAAGAAAGGTAAGGACATGGGTTTGTTAATGATTTTGAATGAACCAAAAATTGTCTCTAGTAGCATGTATACCTATGACCATACAAAATGTGTAATAATTGCAGATTTTTTAATGGAAAATATTTTTGTTTTTTAAATGACCTCAAACATATTATTTTGCATTTGTATGAATGTATCCATGATATATACCTTGTTTTCCATCAATTTTAAATGGGTTTTCTGATATTTTCAAAGGTACCAGTGGCTTCAATTAGGGTTTAGGGCTCAAGCTAGGGTTAGGGTTAGGAAAACGATAAGTCTGAGGGTTGTGGCAAGTTTACGGTTGTGTTCAGCAGCTTGAAGAAAGGTAAGAACATGGGTTTGTTAATGATTTTGAATGAACCAAAAAATATCTCTAGTAGCATGTGTACATATGACCATACAATATGTGAAATGAATGCATATTTTTTTAGGGAAAACATTTTTGTTTTTTAAATGACCTCAGACATATTATTTTGCACTTTTATTATTGTATTCATGATATTTACCTTATTTTCCATCCATTTTAAATGGGTTTTCTGATATTTTCAATGGTACCAATGGCTTCAATTAGGGTTTAGGGCTCAAGCTAGGGTTAGAGTTAGGAGAACGGTAAGTCTGAGGCTTGAGGCAAGTTTACAGTTGTGTTCAGCAGCTTGAAGAAAGGTAAGGACATGGGTTTGTTAATGATTTTGAATGAACCAAACATTGTCTCTAGTAGCATGTGTACATATGACCATACAAAATGTGTAATAATTGCATTTTTTTTTAGGGAAAATATTTTGGTTTTTTAAATGACCTCAAATATATTATTTTGCATTTGTATGAATGTATCCATGATATATACCTTGTTTTCCATCAATTTTAAATGGGTTTTCTGATATTTTCAAAGGTACCAGTGGCTTCAATTAGGGTTTAGGGCTCAAGCTAGGGTTAGAGTTAGGAAAACGGTAAGTCTGAGGGTTGTGGCAAGTTTACGGTTGTGTTCAGCAGCTTGAAGAAAGGTAAGGACATGGGTTTGTTAATGATTTTGAATGAACCAAAAATTGTCTCTTGTAGCATGTGTACATATGACCATACAAAATGTGTAATAATTGCATATTTTTTTTAGGGAAAATATTTTGGTTTTTTAAATGACCTCAAACATATTATTTTGCATTTGTATGAATGTATCCATGATATATACCTTGTTTTCCATCAATTTTAAATGGGTTTTCTGATATTTTCAAAGGTACCAGTGGCTTCAATTAGGGTTTAGGGCTCAAGCTAGGGTTAGGGTTAGGAAAACGGTAAGTCTGAGGGTTGTGGCAAGTTTACGGTTGTGTTCAGCAGCTTGAAGAAAGGTTAGAACATGGGTTTGTTAATGATTTTGAATGAACCAAAAAATATCTCTAGTAGCATGTGCATATTTTTTTAGGGAAAACATTTTTGTTTTTTAAATGACCTCAGACATATTATTTTGCACTTATATTATTTTATTCATGATATTTACCTTATTTTCCATCCATTTTAAATGGGTTTTCTGATATTTTCAAAGGTACCAATGGCTTCAATTAGGGTTTAGGGCTCAAATTAGGGTTAGGGTTAGGAAAACGGTAAGTCTGAGGGTTGAGGCAAGTTTACGGTTGTGTTCAGCAGCTTGAAGAAAGGTAAGGACGTGGGTTTGTTAACATTTTTCAATAAACCAAAATCTTTAGTATCATGTGTACGTATCTACCAGACTGAATGGTTTTTCCTTGCTCGTACTATGCAGTCTCATTTAGAAATTTGTTTGTTTTGTTGATATTTTGTTTAATACAGTTATTGAGTGTGGGGTAGGGCTAAACCATTTTACTTTTTAAAAACATGTCATCATCATGAATCAACATCTTTTAGAAGATTTTGCCCATTTTTGAGGTTATAATTTTGAAGTGTATGCTGCAGGTTTTCTCTCCGTGATCCGCAGAAACTTGTTTGCAGATATTTCAGCCAGTCAGTCAGTCTGTAATGATAAATGTGAATGAACCATTGCATTCGTACACAGTTTAGCTGCCTCTGTGGTGAAGTCACACCTGACGAATTTAAAATTTCCCAGATTGAATTTAGCCATGTTCACCACTATTTTCCAATGCTGAGAATTTATTATTATGATGAGATATTCTAAATGTGGGAACAACATCCATCCAGAAAATGGGCTGTCATGGCTCGGCTTATTCGCGAAGTTGCTGGACACTGGTTTCCGTGTCACATTCATTGTAATTAACGCCGTTCTCTGTCGCAGCAGTAGTAGCGGACGGCAGAACCGGTGGCTGAATCCAGCATCAACAGCGCGTGCATTGCAGTACATTTCACTGAGAAGGCTAGAATGGAATACTGGTGCCCATCATACAAGAACTCAAGACTGGGGTCAGACTTCAGATTCCACGTTAAAACACAATTAGGCAAAATCGCTTTTCAATTTTGTGCTCCTCGCACCTGGAATGAGTTACAGCATGTTTTAAAATTTCATTAAACGGCGCTAATAGGCATGGCTTTACAGATAGTAAAATTTGATTAGTTGTTTTTAAATTATTTATTGCTTTAAAAAGTTTTTATAAATATTTAATTTCTTATTTTACCTGGTTAGCCCCATTGAGGTAAATCTCTTTTACAAGACAGACCTGGACATGAAGGGCAACATATTTAGTTTCAGATGATTCAACTCAAAAGCATACAAAAAGAACAAGGACGCGCAGAATGTGCAAAAATACAATCAAGTGCAAAAAGCAATCAAATTACAGCTTAAACGTTTGCAATTTCTAAACGAATCTGTTTCCAGCTCCTTTACAATAAGTTTAAATTCACTGAGAGAGCAGTTTTTATTTTCTTTCCCTTTATCTTTTGCCCCTGTAACTCGCCACCATTGAAAATGGGGGGTCTTTCCCTCGATGTGTCACCGAGATCTAAATAAAGGTGTGGGACAGTTTAAAGGTCGGTTTGCAGTCTCCTCTCTTTGAAACCCACGAGGCGCCGCTGGTTGCCATGTCACCAGTGTGCAGTGAATTGATTTTTCCGAGCAGCAGGCCTGCTCGCTGGCTGTCAAAACAGCTAACCGCTTTGATCCTTTTAACGGCATCACCCACACGCGCCAGGTCTCTAACGAGAAGCCTGCTGCCGGTGACCTCGCGTTGCAGTCACGATTCACACTACCCTTGCCGCCCCGCCCCACACTTCCCGTCATTCCTGATCAGTGTATTTGATTAACATCAAATGATGTCCTGGCAGTTGCTGACATCACTGATGTTGCTGAGGTTTTGTCAAAGGACATTCAGATCCTTGTAGGGACGTGTTTAGTAGTGACATCAGAATGTGCACATATTACCAAGATAGGCTACCTGTTGAGGCTGTCCAATTAGAGCACGCCGTTGACCAGGCAAATACTGGGGTTGCCCTCGGCAGTTCCTCAGTTCTCAATGACCGCTCTCAGTTCCCAAAAGAGCGAGCGGTGTAGCCTACCTGGGACGCATACTTGGACTGATGAAGCATGAGACAACGCGGAACACGGCCCACCATTATTCACAAGTACCCAAAGGTGAGCCGAACTAATCTAGGGTTGAGGAATAATTTAGTTGTGTTTCATGTGAGATACTGAAATATTACTACAGCTACTAAATAAAATATAAAATAATAAACAATATAACAATAATGATGATAATGAAATTAACATGCACTGATGCATATATTTAGCGTGCTTGCATTATGTTGCAAGTTATCAATCATTCGATCTTGGGAAGGGTTATTGACAAAGATATGTTGCAAATATTAGAAGTGAAAACAGACTGACCTATTGACATAACTTTAAAACTCATAGCATGCGGAAGACTACAAGCACAGACTCGAGACCGCTTCGTGCAATCTTCAGACCCTTAAGACTACATTTACCAGCTCCCGCTTCTTGTCGCGCTACTGAGGTAACATGATTGTCCACGTGAGCTTCTCTCAGCTGGGTGCTGCATAGCGCGAGTGAATGGAGAACGGGTTTGTTTTAAAAATGCTATTTTCAGCCATTGGTACTTTATGGTGATTACTTGTTTAAGATAACTTCCATGCTCCAAATAGCGCTTTTTATGTGAAGGGTAATATGGGCGCACAGTATTAAACGGGCAAACGCTGCAGTCTCAGTGGCTAGGGGATGCTATACTTATGGAAAGATCCGCAGTGATGGGGAAAAAATGCATTTCACGTTCATGTGATGAGTAATAGCCTTTACTTCCTGCATTTGTATGGAAAATGTTTTCTGAATGTTTCATACAAGTGCCGTCAGTGTTCTATAAAGCGCTGTATTTTAGTAGCTGTTCAGCTAAGCGTGATGAATCGGACTGAAATTCCATTAAACACAAATCTGTTCGTTTTTCCTCTGCTTGCAAAATTGCGTGGGTGTCCCATTTTTTGTTACGTTGTTTTACATTTGTGACTGTGCTTATGCCGCAAACCTCTCTGACGAATATGAAATCTTCAATGATTTGTACGTGTTAAAAGCTACGTATGGGATATGGAAATGCATTTATTAATCACATGGGAACTGCCACCCCCCTCCTTTCTTTCTAGATGGGCAGAAAATGGAATCCGTGGGAAAATGGAGAAATATTCTATAGCACATACGTTGGATAGGAAGTTGAGTCCCATGAAGAACGGCAGGACAGGTAATTGTGATTTTTTTGTTGTTGTGGGAAATGTGTTTGTGTTCATTTGACGTTCTGTTGGAAAATGTTGTGTGCACCACCGCGCGTAACTGCTTATCTAGGCTACTAAATTGCAAACTTTTAGCTTCGGCCTGGAGTTTGCAAGATACTGCATCTACTGCATGTTTAATGCACATTAAACAGTAACTGTAGACCCCGATTGTTGTGAATGGTAGTGTGTTATTGTTATTTTTCTGTTTTGTTTTCTTAAAGGAATGATTGGAAAACATCTTCAAGGCACCTTTAAGTTTCACGATTATTTACGATCGGCGTTTCCTTCAGAATGTGCTGCAGGTAAGATGTTTTTCCCTCCCCCCGGTGAATTTAACTCTTTTTTTCGTCACAGCTATAACCGGGCCTCCAGGCTCTGTGGAAAAAAGTTCAATTTAAAGTATCAGAAACAAGAAGGGGCTCCGCGCGATTGGAACTGGTGCAACGTGAGCCGATTTTACAGAGCAGGTGGCGCTAATGTTTACGGACATATAGAAAAATAATCCAGTTTACATATGGAGACGCTGTCTTATCTGTCCTAACAGTAACCCCCCTGCAAACATTGATATTTTTCTTTTTGTCTGGTTAATCTCTATTTAGCCTTTTGGCTCCACGGAGTCTTTGATGTTAATGTTTAACCGGACTGTATGCAATATGGCCCTTGTTATGTTGCGCGAGCTGCGAACTCTCATAGTCTGTTATGCGACATTGGTTGTGTGATGTTGCAGATTTGCCAGCATCTCACCATATGTTATTCTGCTTACTGAGAGCAATATTCAGATAATCCAACTTTTTTTCTTCTCCTGAAATGTTTTAACTAAGGCTATAGGTCTAAACAGTGGAGTTGTATTGCATGTAACTTGGTTAAAAGGACAAAGCGACCCAACGTAAGTTTGTTTTCTTGCGTTAAGTCGTAAGAAGTGTTAATTATGAGCTCCTAATAAGGAAGCTTTAAAAAAAATCACTGTTCTGTTGATTCATTGACTTGATCTTGCAGGATACTGATTAATGGAAGGCATTAATTAATTGTGAAATGCATATTGAAACTGGAGGCGAACTATTCATTTAGAAGCTTCATGGAAAAGAATCCAAATTCAAAGAGAAAAGCAAGGGGTCAACAATTGAAATGGCAGATGTGAACGTTTGCTCTCAATAACACGGCTACAAAACAATCTTAAGTCTTAAGAAAAGTCACTCCCAGACACAGAACAAAACAAAATGGATGCCAGCTGTCCTTAGGCAGCTGGAGTGCGTTTTGGTGCTCCAGTGTTGCGGGTATTGTGGGTAACGCCTGCCTTAACCCTGCTTGTGGTGTGTTAAGTATGCAGGTTTAGTTGAGCCGTATTTATATCACAAAACGTGTAAAACAGTAGGACAGGGGCGGCCAATTCCGTTCCTTCAGGGCCGGTGTCACCAATGACACTGGCCAAATGACTAATTAGCTGAACGCACTTATTGTGTACGGTTAGACCAGCATAAGATATTTAATGTTGGGACACAGTAACAGTCTTCAGTTAAAGTATCATTTACTACATTTTTTGGGCTAATCTACTACTTGGAAACAGAAGTCGGCACGAAACCCAGAAACTGATGACCGTGCTTACCCACCCCTGCAGTAGGGCAAAAATAATAGGAAAAAATATGTTGTGCGTAAGACGTGAATGTTGATAAGATTGCGATTATGAATATTTATTTTTTTTAAAAACGCTGTTGTGCCATGTTGGTTTACCTTGTGCTCTGTGTTGAACATACAGCTGTGTGCTGACATGGAACCCTGTACGGAAGACAATGAACAGACACAGTTAAACGAAGGTAAACATCGTCGAAGGCCCTACCGGTCCGGCTCCGGGCCGAGTACATTTGGAGCCCCAGTTTTGTCAAGGCCACCGGTCCTTGTGCCCTTTCTCTGTGACTGTAACCTGTTGTTGTTGCCTCAGGGTTAATTACTTCAAGAGCAAACGATGGCCAGGAGAAGGAAGGCTCAGCAAAGCGGCTAGCTGCTAGTGAATCTCCCGCTCTTTTGTTGCGCTCCTGGCGTTGGCGGTGTTGAGTGGCACTCGTGCGCTTAATTGGGAGGCCTGATCGCTGCTGCTTTTCCACCCTTGATGACCGTCATTTGTGTCGCTGCTCAGACAGGAGCTGATTAAGTGAACCTATGTTAGGCTCCTTTTGATGTTGTTTCTGGTTCATGTAAGGCTCCATTAAGATGGGTACTCATGGTGTTTTGGGTCCCCTGTAAGGCTCTATTAACATGGGGCCTCAAGGTGTTTTGGGTCCCCTGTAAGGCTGCTTTAACATGGGGCCTCAAGGTGTTTTGGGGACCCTGTTAGGCTGCTTTAACATGGGGCCTCATGGTGTTTTGGGTCCCCTGTAAGGCTGCTTTAACATGGGGCCTCAAGGTGTTTTGAAGCCCCTGTAAGGCTCTATTAACATGGGGCCCCAAGGTATTTTAAAGCCCCTGTAAGGCTGCCGTAACACTGGGCTCTCATGGTGTTTTGGGGCCCTTTCAGGTTCCTGTCCAGACCTGATGATGAGTAGGAACGAGCAGCTGGAAGCCCGGCGGGTGGCCGTGGCGCTGACCCCCCAGCTCCCCCCCCGGATGCACCGGCCCCTCTGCCTGTCCGTCTCCTCTGACAGCAACGGCCGCTTCAAAGCCCTGGAGACACAGGAGTGGAAGAACAACCTGAAAGCTCAGGTGGGTCGCCCGCGCTCCCCTGGGGAACGGGCCGAGTCCCAGCCCGGGTGGCATTGATTGGGGTGTTTCGTGGTTTTGTTAAGTGGTATAAATGCAGGACAAACTAACACCACACTAAATTTCATTGGGCCAGTTTGACAGACACAAATTAAGTTTAGTCTGAGTCAAAATTCAATTTTGAAAGTGCGTGTGTGCATGCGTATATGCCTGTGTTCATACCTCTGTGCGTGTGTGTGTGTGTGTGTGTGTGTGTGTGTGTGTGTGTGTGTGTGTGTGTGTGTATCCTCATGTTCATACCTGTGTGTGTGTGTGTGTGTGTGTGTGTGTGTATCCTCATGTTCATACCTGTGTGTGTGTGTGTGTGTGTGTGTGTGTGTGTATCCTCATGTTTATACCTGTGTGTGTGTGTGTGTGTGTGTGTGTGTGTATCCTCATGTTCATACCTGTGTGTGTGTGTGTGTGTGTGTGTGTATCCTCATGTTCATACCTGTGTGTGTGTGTGTGTGTGTGTGTGTGTGTGTGTGTGTGTGTGTGTGTGTGTGTGTGTGTATCCTCATGTTCATACCTGTGTGTGTGTGTGTGTATCCTCATGTTTATACCTGTGTGTGTGTGTGTGTAGATGGAGCAGGCCCACAGCGCCGGGGCAGCCAGCAGCACCGGGTCCCTGGAGCGCGCCTCCCTCTTCTGCGCCTCCGTCAGCTCCACCCCCGCCTCCAGCTCGGGGGGCCTCCCCAGCCCTGTGGAGCCCCTCACCAAGAGCCGTTCCTCCAGCCGCTTCGGCCTCTTCTCCCCGCCCTGGAACAGCAGCTCCGAGTCCGACTCCAACCCCCCGTCCCGCTCCGGCTCCAAGAAGCTGCGCAAGTACACCCGCCGGGGCGGGGCCGGGGCCGGGGGCGGGGCCTCCGCCAAGGGGGAGGAGCCTCCGGACGCCAGGCCGGCCCCGCAGGCCGAGCACCTCCACTACGCGGAGCCCTTCATCTCCAGGGTGACGGACTACATCTACGTGGGCAACCTGAACGCGGCGTACAGCGGGCGCACGCTGTGCCGGAACAACATCGACAGCATCGTCGACATGAGCAGCCTGCCGGGCGAGAGCGGCCTGCGGCTGATCCCCTGCACCTGCTCGCGCGGCGCCCGCCACGCCTGGCCCCGCCTGAAGGTGGACATCGGCGACCTGTCGGACTCGGGCCAGCGCTGCTTCCAGGACATCAACGAGTGCATCGACGCGTCGGCGGGCAAGCGCAAGCGCGTGCTGGTGCACTGCCGCGACGGGCACTCGCTGGCGCCCACCTGCGTCATCCAGTACCTGATGGTGCGGCAGAACATGCGGCTGCTGGCGGCCTACGAGCTGCTGCGCGCCCGCTACCCGCTCAACATCGAGGAGAGCCACCAGGACGTGCTGGTCGGCCTGGAGAGGGCGCTGCGGCCCGGCGCCGACGTGGACCCCGAGTGCTTCAAGGTGGCCATCTCGCGCAGGGTGGCCTGGACCTAGTCCTGACACAAACCCGCTCCTCCCCCCTTACTGTGGCCTCCTGGGCCCACGGTGTGCTGTGGTCTCATTTTTGTTTTTTTTTCCACCAGGAAAAACAGGAGACTTGCTGCAATTTTTTTTTTTTTTTTTTGAAGTTCTAGTCGAGTACGTGCTTGCAGGTTTATCTCCGGTCCTGGAGGGCTGTGGTGGCTGATTTCTGTTCTCAGTGTGTTTCGGTGCAGCGATGTCTGCTTGTTACAGTCCACTGCAAACACTTGGTCTTCAGGGCAGAAATTGGCTCCTGGAAACCTCCAACCTGCAGCTAAACCTGCAGGCACTGCAGCTCTCCAGGACTGAAGTTAAACCTGCCGACACTGTGGTCCTCCAGGACTGGAGTTAAACCTGCAGACCCTGCGGCCCTCCGGGACTGGAGTTCAACCTGCAGAGATTACAGCCCTCCAGGACTGGAGTTAAACCTGCACACACTGCGGCCCTCCAGGACTGGAGTTAAACCTGCAGAGACTACGGCTCTCCAGGACTGGAGTTAAACCTGCAGGCACTGCGGCCCTCCAGGACTGGAGCTAAACCTGCAGGCACTGCGGCCCTCCAGGACTGGAGTTAAACCTGCACACACTGCGGCTCTCCAGGACTGGAGTTAAACCTGCAGGCACTGCGGCCCTCCAGGACTGGAGCTAAACCTGCAGGCACTGCGGCCCTCCAGGACTGGAGTTAAACCTGCACACACTGCAGCCCTCCAGGACTGGAGTTAAACCTGCAGACACAGCGACCCTCCAGGACTGGAGTTAAACCTGAATTAACCTTTCTGCTGGTGGACTGAATTCAACCACAGCTGCAGGTTTTGTGTCTTTCCAATTTGATGCCATCCCATTTAAATTAACTGGTTGAAAAAAACGAAAGCAGGACTCTCAGCTCAGCTGCTGAATGTGGGAAGTTTTCCTCATTTTTTTTTCGTGTGGTTCACTAACGGGCGGGTATGCCTGCTTTTGCCACCGTTGGTTTTTGGGACCGGCCTTCGTGGCCCCTGTGGCTCCACGGAGTCCTCCTCCCCTTTCCAAAACCACTGGAGTTCTGAGCCCTTTCTTTGAGCGGCGTTTCAGGGGAGATCTCAGGTGATCCGATGATGTCATTGAGTCACGGCCGGGGGGCTGGCCGTGCGAGGAGTGGACCCGGTTCTGCGTCGGGCGAGGAGTAGACCCGGTTCTGCGTCGGGTTCCGAGCGTTCTGGTCTTGCGAGGGGTGGACCCGGTTCTGCAGAGTGGACCCGGTTCTGCCGAACGGACCTGGTTCTGCGTCGGGTTTCGAGTGTTCTGGTCGTGCGAGGGGTGGACCCGGTTCTGCAGAGTGCACCTGGTTCTGCCGAGCGGACCTGGTTCTGCGTTGGGTTATGAGCGGCGTTCGCACGGCACCCACAGCACTGGCCCGGAGCTCAAACTGGACTCTGTTGCTTTCGCCTTGATCTGCATCCACAGGGAGCCTGGACTCCAGCACAGATCAAGAGCAAAGCGATTTAAAAGTTGTCATTTTGAAAATGTTTGACTAGACCTCAGCCAACCCCTCTACCCCTCCCTCAGCCCCTTCCCAGACCACATCTGCTTGAGGACAGACCAGGAGAGAGGAGTATTTTAAAAACTGGAACGGTTCACGTTTTCTCACTCTTGACTCTTGGATGAGATGCGGGCCCGAAGGCGATCCGTAGGAGCGAAGGGCGTTTGGGATGGTGTGACTGGCGGGGAGAGGATCTTCCAGAGGGTGTGGAATCTGAATCTGACCTTAACATTTAAAAGTGTGGCTGAAATAACATTCTGCCAAAACGGTCTTCTGGTCTGAGTTTGTGTTTTAGACTTGCAGCCGGTGAGCTCTGATGAGCTGGGATATTTTAGCACAGCGCTAACACCACCACAGCTCACGTCTTAGTGAAGGAAATGAGTCTGCAGGTCTCCTGCTGGTTGATCAGTCCACTATCTCAGAAATGCACGTGTCCTCCTTCAGCTCTTTCCTGCTGTCCCAGCCAAAAGGAACTTGAACAGGGTAATGTCCTCTGTGAGGAAACTGTTGTCCCGGACCTATTATTATTTTTATTTTTAAATGCCATTTGGGGTGGGGGGGGGGGGGCGGGGGGAACAACTGCAACAAAAAACAACGCTTTGGTGCTTTTGGAAAAGGTGGCCGTTTGATTCTGCTTTTCTGTGCACAGGTGTCCTGGCCTGTGTCTGTGTGAGAGACATATCAGTAGAAGATCAGTAGGATCCAGTTGGGATTTCAGTTGTGACAGGGGGAGAATATTGCACTGATTATGTAAAAATGCACGTGCAGGCTGCACCTGCTAGCGTCAGGAGGACCCTGCAGTTTGCTGGAAGAATCTTGGTGAGCTGAAGAATTCCAAAGCCAGGCTTCCATCGGTTGCATGGCAACGTTCAGCTGTTAGTTCCTTGTTGTTGTGATGTCATAATGCTACTATGACGCACATAGATACAAGGCTTGGGCACACAGAACGCACCCTGGTGATGAAATTGTGAACTTAGTATTTGTAATATTTTTTTTTATTTTTATTTTTTAATTTCAATTATTACTTTATGGTTTTGTTTCTGGTTTACAGCCGACAAGCCCCGTGACTTGACGCTGTAACTGTGCACCTTGTTTGAAATATTCCTGCGTGATTGTGCCGTGAAACTCACATATACTCTGTATACTCTTATTGGACTCTAATGGAGTTTTATTGTAGTTGTAGGCCGAAAACCAGCCCTGTACATTGAGCACATTGAACACATCGTGGCAGAAGTCATTTGCGATTTGACATGGTTTGTGTGTTGTCCAGCTTTGTATCCCATGGGTCGGGTGGGATACAGTGTGTTATCAGTGCTGAGTGTAGTGGTGATCTGTGCCAGCCATTCGTAATACAGAATCAGACGTTTCTCAAATCTCACTCTCTTAATATTTACCCGACTAGTGCGTAACAATGACTATTTTTTAGATCTTTTATTAAGTGGCAGCTGTAGTTGATGTACATTTGAATTTTAAAACTGAATATTTTCTTGTTTGGCGGGTTGTTGTTCCAGAACTTTTGACTCTCAGGCGATCTCTTGTTGACCCCACAATATTTTGAATGAATTGGAAAGCGTATCGCAAAGTATGCAATGTTTTTTTTTTTTTTTTTGTTTGTTTTTTTCTCTCCCTTGTGCCATGTGTTTAAAGTCATATGTATTTGTATATGGATTTGCAAATATTAAAATGATCATGTTGAGATGGTGCATAATTTTGGCTCGTATCTGGCTCATTAATACAGTTGTCTGTATGACTGGTTATGTGGAATTTATTTTAATTAAATTAAGTCCGGCAGAAAACTATGAATCCATACATATCAAGTATATCAACAAGACACTGAGACTAGCAAAATAAAAGTGAAGTATCTGAAGTATTTGGCCTTTCAAAATGGCGCAACTTTGCCCAAAATCTGACCAAAATCAATACTCTGTTTAAACACCTGCACTCATCTCCCACACATGCAAATTGTACTGGAACAGGATATGATGTACATCCTTAATTGTAATAGAGCAGGATATGATGTACATCCCTAATTGTACTAGAACAGGATATGATGTCACAATTCCGGTGCCATGGTGCGAAAAAGTGAAAATAAATACTCAGGAGCTTCACGGCCAGAGGCCCCTGACCTTGAATGTGGAGGTGGCCGAACTCTGCACCTGGAAAACATCTCTCCCGGTGAGTATTTCACTATTCGCATTTGAATGTTTATTAAACCCATTCCCCAGTCACGATTTCACTTTCACTCCGTTGTTATCAGACCTGCTGAATTAGTGTCCCGGTGATTTTCGGCGTGCATCGGCTCTGGATGAAGCTTGCTGGAACCTGCAGTTCGGCCAGGTGACTTTCAAAGGTACGCCCCCCCCCCCGCTTCGTTTGCCAGGACACTCCCTCGCGTATCGTACCCGAGAGGCTAACCACGGCAGGGCAGCAGAGAGACATTTCCAGTGCTGTGGATGAAGCCGTTTTGCATCAGACTGAAAATAGGGCCCGCTCACTTCCTCATCTTCCATACCCCTGGTGGGTTCTGAGCCCAGCTGTGATTGGCTGTAGGAGGATGGATGTCAACCTGGCTCCCTATTGGCGGAGCACTTTCTTTCCTTTTCTGTACTTGTCCGAGAACTTGACCTGAGCTCAGATTGTTTAAAATTTTTTTTTTTTTTTGTCTCTCCCCTCCCCCCCCCAGGCTCTTCGTGGGATGTTGCTGTGGTTACGCTGTGTTGGGGTCCAGTGCTGCCCAAAGTGGAGCTCTTCTAAAAATGGTTTCCTCCTCCCTTCCAGGGAGCCCCTTCCCTGGTTCCCCGCAGTCCCCTGGGTGGGGAACCCAACCCTGGGGCGTGAGGCTGGGGCGTCGCCCTGAGATTCCCCCCGCAGCGGTGCCACCCCTGCCCTGGGTTTTTCAGATGTTTCTGGACCCAGAGTGAGTGGAAATGGACCAAATTAGACCACCTGACACTTCAAACTCTGTCCGCTTGTGTCTCCCCTACCTCCCTTCTGCTGTATCTCTGCTTGTATCAAACTACCCCTCTCTCCATTGTCTAAATTTCCCTCCCTCTCTTTCACTTCACTCTTTCTCTCTCCCTGTCACCCTCTTATCTGTCCAGTCTTAATCTACCCTCCGCTGACCACCCCCCCCCCCCCCCCCCAGAACAAGAGGGACCTTCACCACCTCTGGCTAAAAAGGGTGCTGTCTACCTAATTAATAGGGTAAGAGTAATCTTATTGGAGGGGGTTATTTATAATGGAATGAGCTGGGGTGGGGGGGTGATTTGGGGAGGGGGCAGGGGGCTGTAGATAGGGTTTCGGGTGTTCCCCCAGTCCATTGGCCTGGAGAAGAGCCCACTCCCATAAACAGCATTACTGCACTTCCACGTTCCTCTGAGACCGCAATATAAACCAAACAATCCTGTCGACTCACTGACCAGCCAGCCTGCCCCAGCCCTCAGTCCCCTGATCTACAGCTTCTCTTGCAGGTGAGATACGATGCGCTCCCCGTAGCTCCGTAGCTGTTCTCTGTCGCTGCTCTCTCTGTTGCTGCTCTCTCTCTCACTGCTCTCCCTGTAGCTCTGTAGCCCCTCTTTCTGTAGCTGTTCTCTTTGTGGCTGCTCTCTCTGTAGCTGCTATCTCTCTCTCCCTCTAGCTGTTCTCTCTGTAGCTCTGTTCTCTCTGTCACTGCTCTCTCTGTAGCTGCTCTTCAGCTGATCTCTCTGATGCTGCTCTCTCTCTACCTGCTCTCTCTCTAGCTGTTCTCTCTTTACCTGTTCTCTCTGTAGCTCTGCTCTCTCTTTCACTGCTCTCTGTGTAGCTGCTCCCTCTTTCTGTAGCCCCACTGCCTGCTCTGTTTCTGCCTCGCTGGGGGGGGATTTTATGGCTTAACTCCTGGAAAAGGGGGCCTGTCACCATGGTTAAACTGATGCATGTGTGTGGCTGGCATTGTGACCAACTGAGTTTCTGGTGCTGAAGATAAGCAACGTGTGGAGTCACTGTTTTAAGGGACAAGGAAGCTAGAGAGTCTGATCCACAGATCATGTCTGAAGTGTTATATCT
The DNA here is from genome assembly GCA_039654925.1 of Anguilla pacifica. NCBI lineage: Eukaryota > Metazoa > Chordata > Actinopteri > Anguilliformes > Anguillidae > Anguilla > Anguilla pacifica. Next base: position 41,547,284 of record CM077299.1, read on the forward strand.
GTCATGACCAGTCTGATGATTTCAATTATTTTTGCTATAATTTTGCTGGTTAATAAAATGTAAATATTAACATTTGAATGTAGATGAAGGTTCGATTTGAAAAATCTAATGCTAGTTAAATTGAGACAAAAGTCGAAAGTATGCATGTGATGTAAATGAGGAACGTATATCTTGTGCTTGTGGGTCTGTAGTTACTTTACATGATCGAGGTGTCTTAGTGTAATTTACAATATGATGGTATGGCATGACTTGGATGGATTTCCTTGTCTCAAAAGCAAATGTGCCTGTGTTCATCTTTGGGTTACATTTAATGGTTATCAATGTTGTTTTCAAGCTGAGAGCTCACCTGAAATCTCCTGAACTTGTTGGGGGGGGGGGAAGAGAGGCTGGGAGGGAAGGGGGTTTTGTAGTGGCATGTATGCCGCTGGTATTTTCGGGTCGAAAAGTGATCAGCGCAGATTACCCTGCGTTAACACCACTGTACACAAGAGGCCTCAGTTCTCATAGTGAACCTTTTTCCCTGAATGGGACATTACTGTCATTATTTAACATGTTTTTTATTTTTTAATTTTTATTTTTTAAAGCGACCCTGATTAAATCTACCACTCAGTTAATTTAACATCATATTTTAGGCTGTGGAAATGTTTCCTGTTTTTAAACTCTGGAGGCTGTGATGGGGTTCTCCGCTCCTCTCGTTCTCAGTAAAGAGCTGTGCGTGTCACGAAAGCCTTCATTAGCGTTATTTAATTAATCATTACGGCTTATTCTATGTCTGATTTGATTGATATTCCCGGCTGGCTGGAAGCAGCAGAGCAGTAACCTCAAGGGAGCGTTAATCCCAAAGGGGATATGGATGAAACCCAATATTTCATTACGTGGTGATGGAACTAATGAGGTTTTCCTTTATGATAACTGGAGTGATGTACGGGCTTCATCGCTAAGATCTGGAGGTTTTATCTGCTTCTGCTCAGTTCTACATTTGCTTAACATTTATGCGGGTGGTTTCTGGGATTCCCTTCATTAGTCATTTCCTTTTGGCTTCAGCTCAATTCAGTTTTATTGAGTATGTGGCTGTATCGCAAAAAGTATGCAATGTGAGTGTGAATCTAGAGAAAGCAGGAAGTTTATGCTCACGCGCAGATTTAGTATTGGGAAAGTGGCGCGCAAGTTGTTCCAGAGATGTGGCGTGGTCTTGGACAGCTCAAGAAAGTTCAAGAAAGTGGGTTGGGCACTGTCCTTTGCGGCATCTGTTTTTTTTTTTTTTTTGCCAATCTCCCGGGAGGCAAGCCTATCATAACCGCGATACTCGACTGGCAACTGGCACAGAGCATCCTGACCAAATTTAGACACAACGCCTTTGCGCTTTAGCTAAATTGCCCAAGCTTGTGTTTGGATAATATTTCCCCTCTACGGTACAATTAGTCTCAAGTGCATTTCCATGTGGACTCCGCTAATGGCAGCCCGTAAATGTGAGAATTCCCGATTGCAAAATGGAATGTTTTGTAAATAGCCAATCGGGGACCCTGTTTCACCAGCGCTAAATATCGGTCTTAGTGCATGGCAGCTTCTTTTATAAATGGAGCTGAAAGGTTTATTGCAGAAGTGAAGTAAATGCGGACTGCTCGTCTCTCTCCTCAGGGTGTGAAACAAACGGACTGCCAAGATGTCGGAGTAAGTACACTGCATTGTTCTCTGTCGATGTAGTAACTGCTATTGCTACAATACTGGCTAGTAATTAGGCTGGGGGGCATTTTATTATGTGTTCCCTTATTGGTGTGAATTAATGCAGCATTTATCCAAAAGACTAACATTTAGAGGATAATATTTCCAACCTCTTGTGTACCTATTTATGTCTAAAAGTAACTGGGCCTCATTCACAAAAGTTTTCTTAAATTGTTCTTACTTTTCTTATTAGAAGTGTTCCTGCGAAAAAACAATATGAGATTTATGACACACGTGCAGAGCTTTGTTTTTGTACATATCCCAGGTGTATGAGATGATGAAAAGGGTTGCCCTTTAAAAAAAAAAAATCTATAATGTTACCTTGGTAAACAATGCACCATCTAGAATATGCACAGATGAGGATAATTTCAGTGTTTCATCTTTTGGACAGTATGTGACTTAAAACAAACCTATTGAACTGTGATAACCCAATGAAATCGCCCGTCTGTCTGTGACCCAAACAGGAAGAAGATGTCCACAAGTCGTAAGCACAATCTGAAGGTAAAGACAGTGCAGGAGAGCTTACTCATGATGTCAACACTGCAAATCTGTCCCAGTAGTAGAATCCAGATCTGCCGGGAGGACGTGTCTGAGCAGCTATTAATGCGCAAAGACAAAAAACAAAAGGGGCTTTCCCTGGAATGGCTGGGCTGAAGTGATTTGGAATGTAGTGCAGCCATGTCAATGTTCTCTTTATTATATTAGCCTCGATTAAGGTTATGATTATGATGATGGTTCACTCAAACGTGTTTTCGCCCTGTTCCCCAGAGCTTGATGCTCTCGATTGCGAAGGGTCTGTTGGAGGTGGAGGAGAGGGAGCAGGAGCAGGAGAGGGTGAGGTACATGGCGGAGAACTGTCCTCCGCTCTCCCTGCCTCACAGCACACAGGAATTACAGGTACGCAGTCGCTCCATTCAAATTTATTTATTTATTAATTATTATTATTATTATTTTTTAAATTAATTTTTTGCAGGATCAACGTTTTTAAAGCAGCAAACAAACTTGAACTTTAGGGAAATTGACTTATGAAGCATTTATCACAGACGTATCAACCAAAGAAGAATAACATCAAGAAGAAAAATAGAAAAGTAATAAAGGAGTGGTGCATTTAAAAAAGTAGATAAAGGAGGGAGGGAATGATCCACTCATTTTATTAGGTGCTTTGTTTTCATTCCTCTGGGCTCCAGGATGTCCTGTGGGCAGTGTAATTTCACACACACCAGTGAAAATAAGGACCCAGTCCTGTGTGCCATCACCTGACCATGTGTCTAACAAACACCTGTGTCCCCCCAAAAACCTTCCTCTTCAGGAATACTGCAAGAAACTCCACCACCAGATTGATACGATCGATGAGGAGCGATACGACCTGGAAACGAAAATGAACAAGTGTGCCAAAGAGGTAGGGACCCTCCCGGTTCCTTAACTTCCTGTTTGGCTTCTGACAGGCTCATGGGAGCAGTTTTTAGGATTCCTCACTTACTGGGCTAGGTCAGTGATGTTCCTGCGTCCCTCCTCTTTTTCCTGCTGGCCAGATCGAGGACATGAAGTTTAAAGTGATTGATCTGAAGGGCAAGTTCAAGAAGCCGGCCCTGAGGAGGGTGCGCATGTCTGCTGACGCCATGCTCAAGGCCCTGCTGGGCTCCAAGCACAAGGTCAACATGGACCTGAGAGCCAACCTGAAGCAAGTGAAGAAGGAGGTCAAGGAGGAGGTGGGTGCCCTCTGCTGGTGACTGGAGAGTACTGCAACACAGAATCGCACATGGTTATGAAAACCGAGATGTCTCATTGGCTGCTGTTGTGTGTTGCCACGCTACGCCTGCAGGGCCACCTTATTGGTGCAGGGAAGGTCCATGTCTAAGCAAATGGACATGTCTTTAGAACTTCAGATTAAAATCTACTATAATTTGCTTAATTCCCAACCAATTTTTGTGAAATTTGTCTTAATGCAGGAAATTTCTGCTTAACACAGGTTACTTGATTTTCACATATCACAGAACAGCTGTAAAACACCTATTATACATGAAATGTCAATAGTTTACAATATTAGCCACGATTTGTGTGATTTCAAACAATTTTTTTTTAGTTCGTTCTGGAAACTTTGTACTTACAGTTCCTTCTTACCATCTGTTCACTGTGCTTGCAGGACAAGGAAATGCGCGACGTTGGCGACTGGCGCAAGAACGTGGAGGACAAGGCCGGCATGGACGGCAGGAAGAAGATGTTCGAGACAGAGGCGGCTCAGTAGCGGCTTCTGCTACTTTGGCTGCTTGGCGCTTTCCTGAGTTGCGCTCGGTTTGGTCGATTCGCGCTTTTATCCGATTTTGGGCCTTTTTAGTCTTAATCAACATTCTCCTGGGTTATTTACACACATTGGCGATGCTCGGTTGTTTGGTGTGTTGAGGTTGGGACAGGTAGAGGCTGGTATAGTGTCTGTAGCCATTTTAGGTTTTTCACCTTTTCCCGCCTCTGTCCATTTTTTTCAACCTTTGATTTGAAACCTGTTGCGTTTGCCTGCCGCTTTAAAAATGGTTTCACTCAAGTGGGGAAATATATTTTGCTGAGAAATATATTTCATGTCATTTGCAGCATGTGTAAATAAATGATTTGAAGGATACTTACGTTTTATTGATTTATTTATTCATAATAGAAACCAAATGGAAATATTATACTGTGCAAGACGCTGCCCTTTGGATGTGACGTTTAATCTGGGGTCCTGACTCACCCTGGTCATTAACGATCCCACAGCTCTTTTGGAAAGCAAAGGGGTAAACTGGCTCTCTACATCTGCCGAGTGCCACCTGTTATCTAATTGGCTGCCCAGTGCCCACCTAATCACCCCCTGTTATCTGATTGGCTGCCCATTGCCCATTTAATCACCCACTGCTATGTGATTGGCTGCCCAGTGCCCACCTAATCACCCCATGTTATCTGATTGGCTGCCTAGGGCCAACCTAATCACATCCTGTTGTCTGATTGGATGAATTATCCTGTGCATTCCCCTCCCACTTCGATCCCCCAGGTCATCACTGCAAAAGCGAACCATGTTCTCATTTTACCTACTTGATTAAATGAAATAAATTCCAAATGAAAAACCTGAAGGCCTCAGGCCATGTCGTAGTGTAAGATCTAGCTAATGTTGAGCTAGCATGGTCTCTCCCCATCTTACCTCCCTACCTACAACAGTTCAAGGTACCGTGTTGTGTTTTTTAAACTGTTTCTGCTTACCTATCAGTTTATGCATGGATATCTATTCTTGTATGCATATCTCAGTCTGTGTATATACTTAATTATATGCATATCTGTCTGTGTGTTGCACCTACATTGCATGTTGTATGTGTTGCATATAGTTATTCTGCAGGTTTTGACATTCTGAATTTTCCATTTAAGGAAGTCCCTTAACATGAGCTTCAAATGAGTTTTTCAGATTGGAAGTCATTTGGGAGGGTCTTTTTATACAGTAATAAAGGCAGGGTGGTTCCTGGGACACACAGAAGAGGTGGTAGGTTCTGTTTACAGGTTACCCATAATGCTCTTCCTGAAGACGGTGATGCCTGCCTTGGGGGTCTCCATGAAAACGTGGGGTGAAAGGACAGGGATGCAGCATCCAAAAGTGCTCCTTCAGCAAGAAGGCAAAGCCTCCCGACTCTCTGCGTCTAAAGTAAGTCACATCTTTAACAATGGATGCTACTTTAGTACAGCTGAAGAAAATTCTGTTAAATTGTTTGATGCAGTGGATTGGCTCGCACACGGGCAATGCACTCCAGGCATGTCCCCAACAGTACTGCTGAGGATTAAATGTTTTGCAAACACGTTAATGCATGTACAAGCCAAGTCAGTGTGATCTGGGTTTATTTAACCATCTTAAATTTGAATTATTTTGGACAATTATTTTATTAGCAATAGGTCCTAAAAACATACAATTGCGGCATTTGACAGGACATGCCTTACAGCCTTTTGAAATATTCGTATTTTGAGCACATTTCCACTTTTCAGCACTTTTCTGAAACGATTGAATTCTCTGAATTCAAGGAACTGTCAGTGTGAGCACAGATTCCTAGAAATGAACAAAGTTATGCTGAGAACTAGTCCATGGGGAGTTAATTACTCCATGTATAAGTTTTAACTTTGACATAAAAGTTTTGTCATTTTATCATCATTTTATCTGAATGTTTGTAAGTTTTCTTAAAATTTTTTTTTTTTAAAACAGAATTATTTCCCTCTGCGATGAGATGAGGAAGTGAAATGTCTCCTATCTGGACCCGGAGACCGTTGCTGTTCACCACCTTTCAGAAACTGCAGTGAGTGCTTGTGTATTACCGAGAGAGATCATTTGGGGGTGAAGCAAACACAGTTTAAAGCAGTGCGGCAAAATCATTTTATCAAACACTGCAAATTAGCTGGTAAAACTCAGTACTGCTCGATTATCATATCTAAGCTGGGCCCCTGAAGCAAAAGCATTTTGGGACGAAGAATAGATTCCCATCCTCCTCCTTCTGTATTTACTTTATTCAGATGGGGGAAAGTAGGGAGGACTACAGGTAGAGGTAGGATCAAAGTACAGAGAGGGTTACAGGTAGAGATGGGATAACAGTACAGAGAGGACTACAGGTAGAGATGGGATCACAGTACAGAGAGGGTTACAGATAGAGATAGGATCACAGTACAGAGAAAGTTACAGATAGAGATGGGATCACAGCACAGAGAGGGTTACAGATAGAGATGGGGTCACAGCACAGAGAGGGTCACAGATAGAGATGGGATCACAGCACAGAGAGGGTTACAGATAGAGATGGGGTCACAGCACAGAGAGGGTTACAGATAGAGATGGGGTCACAGCACAGAGAGGGTCACAGATAGAGATGGGATCACAGCACAGAGAGGGTCACAGATAGAGATTGGGTCACAGCACAGAGAGGGTCACAGATAGAGATGGGATCACAGCACAGAGAGGGTTACAGATAGAGATGGGGTCACAGCACAGAGAGGGTTACAGATAGAGATGAGGTCACAGCACAGAGAGGGTCACAGATAGAGATGGGATCACAGCACAGAGAGGGTCACAGATAGAGATGGGATCACAGCACAGAGAGGGTCACAGATAGAGATTGGGTCACAGCACAGAGAGGGTCACAGATAGAGATGGGATCACAGTACAGAGCGGGGTACAGATAGAGATGGGATCACAGTACAGACAGGGTTACAGTTAGAGATGGGATCACAGTGTTGAAAGTACCCTGGCGGGGGATCAAACCCCCCCCCCCCCCCCAAACCGGCTGCACCTATGGATTCACATACAGATCGAGAGTCAGCTGCCGTTCAGATTGCAGGCTGTTGACTGCGAGCCGCGTCACGTGCTCTGCCAGCAAACGCATTTCAAAGGAGGAGGCGGACATCTTGCCCAATCCTACTTGGCTGCTGAATAAATAAGTGAATGCCGGAGTAGATAATAAGAATGCCGATCTGGAAGGACGCGTTATTTATAATGGAGGCCTGGGCGAGGAGGACGGTACCGTATTTCATGACCTTGGTGCGCAGTTGGTCCGAGCGGTAATCCTCTTCCATATAGAGGTGGTGGGGATTTGCGGCCGCATCGGACCGAACGCAATAAATACCATCTTAACGTTAGCGCCGCCGTCGAATCGGCAGTGTCTGCCCTTCCCCTGAATCGTTCCTGTCGCTCTCCTCCTCCTCCTCCTCCTCCTCCTCCTCCTTCTCCTCTTAAAGGTGAGAAATGTCGCTTTCCATGGCTCTGGCCGCTATCTGCTCAGCCGCTCTAACTGACCGTAACGGGAGGAGCATCACTAGAATCCTTGGTCTACTGGCTCTCTAAGAAAAGTGTGTTTGTAAAATGCTCATGATTCAGTTGCATTGTGGGCTTTTGAGTGTGTTGGTAAGACTTTATCTTTGCTAATGTTTTACTGGGAGAGTTGATTGCAACTCATAGCAGTTGTAATGCTGATAGTATTTGTAATGCTAATAGTATTTATCATGATAATATAGACTGTGATGGTAATGTGGCCTTCATCAAGTGTTGTATGAAGTTTAGTTCTGAACTGAGGCCATTGGCCATATTTGTTCCATTTGTGGAGATCTGAGTGGGACTGTACTGTAAAAATTAGTTCTCTATTTTTATTTGAATTATTTTATTTCCTCCCAGTATGTGCATGTAATTTGCTGTCAAAAAGAATGTCCTTTCCAAAATAATAAGAGTGTAGTAAAAATTAATTAGGAATCCAGACTGACTGTAATTGAATTGCAGGTTGTGGGCCTTTTAAAAAATAATCAATAAAACAAAGTAAACTGACATAAAATAAGTTGCGTGTCTTAATTCTACAGTAGTGTTGCCTTTGACTGTAATCTCTGAAATAACCTGATAAGTAAAGATCACTAGCCATAATATGCAGAATAATTATGAATATGAATATATTATGAAACAAATATGTATTTTTTGTTATTGTGAAATGATGTTCCCTTCACTTGTTTGTAATTATAAACCAAAAGGCTGTGCCAAGTTAAAGAGTAATTTTGTGGTCACGTTGTCCCTATGATTTATTTAGACGTTGGCAAAACCCTGAGAAATTTGTTGTAAACAGGACAAAAAGACTCATTAAAAGAATATGTGTATTTATTCTGGAGATCAGTTGTATATTGTAGTCCAAGGTTGATGTACAAACAGCTGGGACACGCTGAAACTAAATGCCTGCAAGCGAGCTGTAAATCAGAAAGTTAACCGCCAAGCTTTTTCCTTGCTGTCAACACCAGCATTTGAATGTGAATGCTGTCACTCCGACTGTCTGAGAGCCAGTATCCAACTTTGACTGTCTGCTGGGTGCTGTGGATGAGCTGTGTTATCTGCTCCTCTCCTCTGGGGGTATCCCAGTTAATGGATTTCTGGGGTAATTTGAGAGCAGATTATTCCCCATTTGTTTGGCCTCCCCCCCCCCCCCCCCCACGTCTGGACCTCTCAGCCAACCGACAGGAGAACATGCTGATGCCGCAGAAAATATTAATTCAGTTCACATGCACAGAACGCTTGTGGATTCTCTTCAGAGTTCAACTGAGCCCAACGGCCTTCCAGCTTCAACGGAATGATGTTGAAATCCTAGTCTATGGTCCTAGCTATGGGAGACGTGTCATTAGGAGTTAGGTTTAACCCCCACCCCCCCACCCCCCCAAAAAAAGAAAAAGAAATAATCAAGCTCAAAAATCCGTGAAGATCTTCACAGGAATGGGCCGGTCGTAATTTTACATGGCTGCAGTGGTTTGTGTTTTTGTTGTGGAACATCTGTAGGTGTAACCCAATGAGCGAGGGCTCAGTTTTATTTAAAGGAGCAGATGTCGGCACACGTTGGAGTCCCGGAGGGGCAGCGTCATGGTAACCGTTTTAAGCACTCGTGTCTCTGAGCCGTGGCTATTCCTGAGCTGTGGAGTCACGTCTTGGCCACTTTAACAACGTTCCAAGACCTTTGGGGGGGGGAATTAGTCAGGCGTTAGCAACCTCACGGGGGCCGGCCTATTATAATGCAGCAACTGTCAGAACATGTCTTGCGCGCCTCATCCTGACCAAATTTAGAAGTGTTTCGCTCGCCTCAAATAATTCTGCTCGCAGGGGCCCAAGATGGTGGCTAAGACATCCTCAGAGGGAGAGATGGGGTGGCCATCAGTGATGCTCAGTGACACTAGACATCAGGGACTACACTGTCGCTTACTATAAAACTTTATGCTGTTAATTAATTGAGAGCTGTGTCCCCTTAGTAATGCTCAATTAAATACTGGCTCTTTGAATTTGAGTCTTCAAGTTCTCCACGCTGTAAATTAAAATTGTTTTAATTTCTTTACAGTCTGATTTGTGCTTAGTTCTTTAACGTATTCATACATTATGAGTAGGGCCACTAGTTTGTCTCCACCATGTCACCTGCAGGTATACCAACTCCACAGTGACACGTCCGCCATGTAATTGTGGTGTTTGTCGATGGTGGTAGTGGACTGGGCAGGAGTGTATGTGGTGTTATTGTGGATAGGGACGTGGAATCATTTTGTGTTTTTAAAATGAAGTTTAAATTATCCCTGATTACTGCATCGTTAAAATCTACTGAATTCTCTCTTTTTTTCGTTACAGTGTGTGAAATAAACGGAAAAGATGGCTGAGTAAGTATTTGCTATGTTTTATTTTTACGGTGTAAAAAATTGCAAATGGTTGTCACTCATTCCAAGATGTGGATTACCATATTTATCTATTAGTGGATAGACTGCTCCAACACTGGGGTCTGGTTTCAGCCTGGCCTGAATGTTTTATTGTTAGCTGTGATCGAACGCATAATTACAGTTGTATCATAGCCATTGGGGGGAAAAAAGAAATTCAGTGCATTGTATGTGCAGTTTCTTCAGCTGGAAGGGGTGACTGAGCGAAGTTTATCTGGGTACTTAAACGGCGAAGTGCAGCTTTAGAGGCTCCTTTTAGCCATAGTTTTATTTATGCACCCTTGCAGACTCAGTAGGTCAGCTCACTGCTCATATTTTGTATTGCTAATATCAGTCCTGGGTCAAACACGTATTTGTTTTGGATTCAAATGCTTTTCTATGCTTTACAGATCTTGTCTGGTTTATTGGAACCAATGAAATACTCTCAAAAAGAGCAAACCCCGCCTTCTGGTCATATTGGCAGGCTCAGTTACGCCAGGCAAGATCAACAGAGCACAGAAAAGTATTTGATTACCAAACAAATACGTATTTGACCCAGTTCTGGCTAATATGCATCTACATGCCTCTTTCAGTTTTTAATAATAATAATAATAATAATAATAATAATAATAATAATAATAATAATAATAATAATATAAATGCTGATTTGTCCTTTTCTCTGTAGCAAAAGGATGTCATCGAGCCGCAAACACAACATGAAGGTAAACGCACCTGCTGCCCGTCCTACGTCTGCTGCAGCTTACGGTCAGAGAGCCCGCAGCAGTTTATTGTTCATTTGGATCCCCATTATTAGTTACCACGGCAACAACTACTCTCCCTGGGGTCCACATGAAAACACACATTTAAATATACGTACATATACACACATACCCATATGCATCCAGGCTCACGTACGCCCACTTACATATGCACATACTGTACATACAAACTTACATAATACAGTCACATCAATAATCCCTTCCCTCAATTAAAACAGTATGACCCATTAAAAAAAGCATAATACAATTGAAACATACCCCCCATTAACAGTATGATCATTTCAGATGTGAAATACGAATCAGCTTGTAAGACAATCAATAAGACCCAAAGACTTGCGTGGTGCATTCTAAAAACCAACTGAAATCATTCTAAAAATACAGCTTGCATCTGAATCTTGAAAAGACTTTCAGTGTGAAAAGCCCTACTGTGTAAAAGTGGTACACACCAACACAAATGGATATTTAGTCAAACTGAATTGAGTAATCCATTTCAGATGTTAGCTGTAGAAGGAGTCCATTTTGGATGTTGGCAGTAGGAATCCATTTTGGATGCTAGCTGTGGAATGAAGCTAAGTGGTGCTGTCCTGGTATTATATGGGAGGATTAAGTTTAATGTGGAGAAAACATAATTGCATGAATTGTGATGTTTTCAGCATCTATGAGGAACACCTAGTCAAACTAATAGGGGTTAATGCATTAAAAAATATACATACTAAAATTCAATTTTTGCATGATTTTGAATGAACACAAATTTTAGAATGAAATATCTTTCAAAGCCTTCACTGCTAAGAGTTTGAAAAGCTCTCTGGAAAAGGATAACCGGTGTCTTTTAACATTAACCGTTTATACACGGGCCCGCAGAGCCTGATGCTGCAGGTAGCCATGGACCTGCTGGCGGCAGAGGCGGTGGAGAAGGCTGAGATGAGAGCCAAATACATGGAAGAAAATTGCCCTCCCCTGGTTCTCCCCAGGTCTTTGGAGGAATTACAGGTAACCGATGAACCAATCAAATCATTTCCTGGGACTATAGGAGAATTAATGGTAACCGATGAACCAATCAAATAATTTCCTGGGACTATAGAAGAATTAAAGGTAACATGAACCAATCAAATAATTTCCTGGGACGAAAAAAGAATTAAAGGTAACATTAACCAATCAAATCATTTCCTGTGACTGTAGAAGAATTAAAGGTAACAGATGGACCAATGGAGGTGTTTCTCATTTCTCTCTCCTTTATATTTATTTTTAACTAAAAGTGTCAAAAATGTGTATACTTGCACATATATTGTCAGGTGCTGCAGTGTCTTGATATTTGGCTGACATTTGGCTGAAGTGGGGTGATTTCATTTCTGCAAGTATACTTTGTTTTCTAAATCTAGAGAGTTTGTCTGCTTTTATTATATGCATAGTGTATAGTACTGGGAAAGAACATTCCAGTATGTACATATATGTTTTATTTTATTTGTATTTTTTTTTGGAAGGGACTTTCATCAACAGATTATTCAGTATAAGACATCATAATCAGTTTTGTAAATGTGTCAGTTGCCCTGTAAAAGGGTGGCATGCTCAAAATGCATACTTATGAACTGTAGTATAGTGTTTATAAGGGGTTTTTCCATTTATGAATGTCTCTTTTCAGGAACTCTGCAGGGAGCTCCACGAGAAAGTCGATGTGGTGGATGAAGAGCGATATGACCTTGAGTGCAAGCTCAACTTGGTCGTCAGGGAGGTGGAGTATTTCCCGTCTGTCAGATTCCTTCCAGTTCTCTCTGGCAGGATTGTCTTCTTCCTGGATCGGGGGGTCATGGTTGCCTACATTACCCAAGATCCTTTTTGACCTGGGTGGGCAACACTGACCTCTGACCCCAGATACTGGATCCTCAGCCATGTGTTCTTGAAGGCATACAAAGTTCCATCTGTCTGTCATCAAAGCCAGAACTTTCAAGTTTGATGATTCTTCTAAAGAATAAGGGCATTGACTGGGTGCAAAACTGAGACAGCAAACATTCTGTACTATAGTTTAGTATTGGGTGGCGGTCTAGTAATACTCCTTGTAGCTCTTGTAGACACACAATACTGGAGTGTGACCAGTGAACGAACAAACTGACAGAGACCAATCCATAGTCCAATTGCAGAGACAATTTTCTTTTTTCTGTAGTAGTTAGCGTATAATGGGTTGGCTGTTCAAGCTGCCTCAATAAATAAAAGAGGGATTTTGTCAATTTTGTAATAGCTGTAAAATGTGGTGCTTTTTCTGTTGTTAGCTTCGGGACATTAATATGAGAAGCATAGAGAGAACTTGGAATGGGACTTGTACTGGTTGGGTTTGGTGACTTGGATTGTTCATGGTCTTGGCCTTCAGTGCTTGAGACTTGGGACTGAACTTGGACTTTGGATCTGGAAACTTGAGACTCAACTTGGACTTGTAGTTGGTTGACTTTACAGCGCTGCTAGAAGGTTCTGTTACCAACCTGTAGCTGAGAACCGGAGAGGATGCAAAGTACACATTAACCGAGGGTTTGCTGTCTCCTACCCAACCCCCCCTCCCCCCCCAGTGACACCCTGTTGTCCTGTTCTTCTTTCTCCAAAGGTGTCAGAGCTGAACTTTAAAATCATTGACCTGAAGGGCAAGTTTAAAAGGCCACCCCTGAAGAAGGTGCGCATGTCTGCGGACGCCATGCTCCAGGCCCTGCTGGGCTCCAAGCACAAGGTCACCATGGACCTGAGAGCCAACCTGAAGCAAGTGAAGAAGGAGGTCAAGGAGGAGGTGGGTGCCCTCTGCTGGTGACTGTGCAGCACTGCGATACAAAATGGCATGGCATGCTATGATGTCACTGTGGCAGTGACATCAAAGCATGTTGTGGGAAATATAATTTACCAACAGAACACGTGAGATTTTAAGACTCACCTGCCTAGGTTTACTGCATCTTCTTACTTCTTTCACATAATCTGTCTTTTTTTTCCAGCCAAGAAAATATTTATTTTATTCCAACCAATCATTTTCATATCCTCTGTGGACATCCCATTGTTGACTTTTTTGTGGTAAACTGAAGAAATACGAGTTTGACTTTCTTGTCTTGTCTGCTTACAACGACGCTCTCCTTTTAGGACAAGGAGCTACGCGACGTTGGCGACTGGCGTAAGAACATCGAGGACAAGGCTGGGATGGGCGGCCGGAAGAAAATGTTTGAGACGGAGTCTTAAAACTATTTTTTTTATTACTGCGCCGTAGGCCACTTTACTCAAATCTCTTCTTAACAGTCAAGCGGTGCTTTAAAAATGGGACTCTCACTCGTTGTCTTAATTTAAAATACGATCTCCATTTTTTGTTTGCGCATAAGCGTTTTCTTTCTGGCTGGTTTTACGCGAGTGTAAACATTTTGTGCGCCTGCAGGTTTCCTCAGATAAGCCTGAAATGTGTTGCTGCAGCGTTCATGTGCTCTGTACATAGACTGTATAAACTACATCACCGCTTATCAAGTCAGTGAAACTTACAGTGCCAAAATTGACTTGTGTAAATAAACCATCTAACGGAAATGTGTTAAAACCAAATGGTGTGGTTTCTCTCAAACCTGTAACTATATGTGCTGTATGTACCTCTTATTTAATTCAAACCCAGTGTTCCTGCATGTTGAAAATCGTGGGGTTTATGAAGCTTTTATTAAGAGATTATGCAGAATGCTCCTGAATTGTGATATAAATGCCTTTATTAAGAGATTATGCAGTATGCACATGGATTGGATCTTATAAAGCTTTTATTAATGGATTATGCAGCATGGACATGGATTGGGTTAGGGTTAATAGCAATATTATTTATTACTTTTATAACTGCAATAATAAGTTCTGTATGGTACATTTTGTACATAGATGAAAGAGAGAAACAGACAGACAGCATTCTAGAATATTATAAACTATAGTTTTATTGCATTAATGTATGAAGGCACAGCATGCACAAACCTTTTGGCCTAAGCCTTTGTCAGTGTGCTATGTCAAAATATTCATTTATTTTTGCATGATGAACCTTCATGCATTAATGCAATAAAACATTAATTTATTGTTTGTGGGATTTAGTACCCAATCATCAGTTCATACACTTGAGTGAGCACGTTTATTTCTTTGATTTACCTTTTGTACATAGGAAACATCATTACAAAATACTTCACAGCTCATTATAGTAAAATAAACTGAGCAATCTAAGGGTGTGCATGTAAAATAAAAGGGGGATAAAAAAAGTATATTGAAGATAAAATGTGAGGCAAAATAGATGGAATAAAAATAAACAAAATAAGGTACTAAGACAAAAACAGTCTTAAGATGAGATGTTAAAGTACTCAAGGAGTCTTGTGTACTGTTGTTAGGAATTCCATAATTTTGGTGCATACAAAACATAATGCAGTCCGTTCTGTGCATTTAGGTTTAACAGCAAAATGATTTTAACAACAATAACGGTAATAACTATTTTCATAGCAAGAATAGATGTGACATAATAATGGATGTGACAAACAGAAAGTGCTCATGCCCCCTGAGGTCAAAGGTCAGGAATGGAGCACTCCTCCTCAGGTCAGTTCTGCTGTGGAATGATAATGTTTGGATTCCAGAGTCCGTCCTGCCTGCTCTGTCCATCACCCATGTGTGAAAGGCCAAGTCAGGTGATCTTCAATTACATCTTTTACAATGGAACACATTTGTTATTTGAGCAAGTTTTAATCCTGTAGTTTAAGGACTCATAAATGACAATTTTTTTTTTATAGGTACATCATGCAATTTGTACCATACAAAGCCATCGGCTGTGAGAAATTGTCCATTAAAGGACTACCGTGTTATAAATGATCATGCAAATGATCAATTAAAAAAAAAAAAAAATCTCTAA
Source organism: Anguilla pacifica (assembly GCA_039654925.1). Classification (NCBI taxonomy): domain Eukaryota; kingdom Metazoa; phylum Chordata; class Actinopteri; order Anguilliformes; family Anguillidae; genus Anguilla; species Anguilla pacifica. The sequence goes on from CM077299.1 coordinate 41,562,836, forward strand.
ATATGAGCAGTATTTGAAAATAGCTGCAACAGTTGCCCCATTTAAAAAAAATTTGTTTATGATTATTGTACTCTTTTTTTTTTTATCAACAGAAACATCCACTGCGGGATTGAAAAGGACTCTTGTTTTTTACGCCTGGACGGTAAGCTATGAAAAAACAACTGTGAAATGCATTAATCAGCCATCTCCTACAGTAAGAAGGGGGGGGGGGGCGGGGGGTGGAAGTGCATGGCTGTGTTCTCATGTTGGGGGGGGGGGTGGAAGTGCATGGCTGTGTTCTCATGTTGAGGCGGGGAGGGGGGGGAGTGCATGGCTGTGTTCTCATGTTGAGGCGGGGTGGAAGTGCATGGCTGTGTTGTCATGTTGGGGGGGGGTGGGGGGTGGGGGGGGTTGAAGTGCATGGCTGTGTTCTCATGTTGGGGGGGGTGGGAGGTGGGGGGGAAGTGCATGGCTGTGTTCTCATGTTGAGGTGGGGGGGGGAGTTGAAGTGCATGGCTGTGTTCTCATGTTGAGGCGGGGGGGGGCGAGGGGGGGGGTGATGGGGGGGCTTATGTAAGGGGGAGTCAAGTTCCTGCTGTAAATCAGCTGAGTTCAGGCCGACGGTTGAATAAATGGTGAAAAATGAATAATGGTCTTGAAGCAGGGGAGTTATTTATATATTTCGGGAGCTGAGACAGGGCTCGAGTTTCAGCGAGACCCTTTCCCCATTGGTCTGAGATGGGGTCCCGCTCCATAAGGAGGATGGCTGACTTTTGCTGACCCATCACTGAATACCGTTAAAACCCTCTTTCTGTCTCGGGGTAGTGGCAGTTCGTGAAGCCCCCCTCGTTACTTTGACTCTCCCAGGTGAGAATCTCGTCTGTCCGTCCGTCCGTCTTGTTCTCACACACACGCGTTGGGCGTTGTGGTCTACTGAGCCTGCATCTGTTTTTTGTTGCCATGATTTTGTCGCCACAATTACAAAATAAATGCATAATAAATAAATGCTACAAAAGGCATTAGACTGGCTAAAAAAATACACCAATGTCTGGGAGCACCTGCCCTGTTGGTGACAGGAGATGAGAATTTTCTGTGTTCAATAACAGTCGTGTAACGTTTTGTGGAGGTGATGCCATTGTCAGTAGAGTAGGCCTGTTGCTATGATTTCCTCTGCAGCGAATGGAAATTTATCTGTCAAAGGCTCTACCTGCCTGACATTATTTTGATAAAATCTTTACAGCTGTAATCCCTAACGTCTTTTTTTTATATTAAAAATAAACGCCATATTTGATACCTTTTCACGCCGGCATTTTTGCCGGCATCATCCTTTGAATGTATTTGCGTTCTGCAATGGCTCCTCTACATGCTGTTTTCCACTGGGCGACATTTTCCAATCCGGCCAGGTTGTCGAATGTGATGACGCACGCGCAGGAACTCGCCTGTCGAATGTGGAAGAGCAGGCGTCTATTACAGAGCTATATGGGCCATTTCAAGCGGGGACTTGATGGATTTCAAACTACTTCAGGATAAAGTATCTTATTCATGGTATTCCGAGATCTCTGTATAGCCACATTTCCTCGAGGATGTCGAGATTGAAGACCTTGATACTTGATTTTCCCATGCGTGATAATAATGTTATTCCTTAACATTCATTTGCTGTGCAACACATTTTGAAGTCGTATGCCTGTCATATAAAACCGTTTTCAGTGAATTTGTCGGGAGGGAGTGTGGAGGTCAGCCAGGGGACAAGGAATAGAACCACACAGTTACCTTGAAATGGCAGGAGCTGCTCGCTGGTATGATAAGCCTTGTATCCAAGGCTGAAAAACAGGGAGGTGTCTGTCTTGTGCTTCGCACGACAGCTGTGGAAATTTCTAGTAGGCAGAAGAAGATATATGCGTGACCTAGTGCTGAACTATAATAGGAAGACAGGAAACCTGTCAGGCAGGGAATCACAGAGACTCTGTTCGTGCATATTCTCTCCGTGCAACATGCGTAAGGCAACGCATCGCTTTTTAAAGTAACGACCGGAAATTCACCGTGGATTATGTTTTTCCACAGCAGGAGCTTCCGTCTAAATGGCAAAATAGATAAACAATGCACCTTATAAATATTGAAAAATCAAAAACATGAAAAGCACTAGAATTTTGTGGGTAAACAGGAAACAGTAGTTCCGTAATTTAGAGAAGCTTCAGCTGCTGTCGACTTTAATTTGCGTGTCCAGTAGGGATCGCATAAACGTGAACTTCAGTGTAGAGCTGTAAGATAGCAGCCTGTTTTAGAGAGATATCACTAGCTGTACAGCCTGTTGTAGAGAAATATTGCTGGTATGGACAGGGTTACAGCAGATCGCTTCTGTATCTGCTTGACATACAAAATGCTCGTGCCATTCTTCGAGAGAACTTTTACTGTTAGCTCATCCTATGCAAAGCTGTCCCTCGCTCTCTCTAAGCGTCAACAGATGCTCTTATCCCATAATGCTGTGCAGTTTTCCTAGACTGTGTTTACCCTGCCCTGTGTACCTGCGGCAGGTGAGCTCTGTTTTACCTGCGGTTATTACTTCAAGATCAGAATACCTGTTCACATGTTCACATTTGTGTTTTTTCATGTAGTCTATGAAGCAGGAATTTGTGAGAGAGTTCACTGTGTGTAATTTTGTTGTTTATTTAAATGTTTTGGTTTTTTTAAAATGTGAAACTGATACAAAAGTGAAAACAGTGGTGCCAGGGTTCAATGGCAGTTTTTTTTATGTTGGAAGGTTCCACAAAGATTCGTTTCCATGGTGTCATGTGCAGGTTTTGTTCAAGGCAAAGAAAACTTCCAAGGAAAAAAATTTCATGGAACAAAGCATTTATGAGTTGCTTGCTTGGTTAAAGCTTCCCCCAACTTATTTTTTATTCTGTTCACAGGAGTAGAAACTAAAATGTGACTAAAAACGGTCCCTTGGTTTGTTTCAGTGCTTGTGCTGGCCATGGGGAACCTTGAAAATGTGCTGCAAATAGGCTCTGAACCGAACCTGAATGGGCACCGAATCTCAGCACTGGTCAAATTTCAATTTATTTTCACAAAAAAATAAAAATAAATAAATAAATCCTACCAAATATATGAGATATCTAAATATAGTTTGCAGATGCGGTTGCCGTTGTGTGCCGCGTGATTCATGCTCCCATTCCATTTCTGAAAACGAGTGGCTGCTGTAATGTGTAACACCAAATAACCGAATGTGTTTTTTAATGCGCCCAGTGGAATTGCGATGGTTGACATCGGACCGTCAGCATAAAAGGCTCTGGAGAGGCTGAGTGTAGAGGCTGAATCGACCGGCCGCTGGGGATTATATTAACTGCGCCGATGCTGAAATAATGGCTCAGCGCTCAGTGCTCAGTGATTGGTGCTTGGTGCTCAGTGCTCAGTGATTGGTATTCTGTGCTTTGTGCTCAGCGCTTGGTGCTCAGTGCTCAGTGATTGGTGCTTGGTGCTCAGTGCTCAGTGATTGGTGCTTAGTGCTCAGTGCTTGGTATTCTGTGCTTTGTGCTCAGCGCTTGGTGCTCAGTGCTTAGTGCTTGGTGCTCAGTGCATAGTGCTCAATGCTTGGTATTCTGTGCCTTGTGCTCAGTGCCCAGTGCTTAGTACTTAGTGCTCAGTGCTCAGTGCTTGGTGCTCAGTGCATAGTGCATAGTGCTCAGTGCTTAGTGCTCAGTGCTCAGTGCTTAGTGCATAGTGCTCAGTGCTTGGTATTCTGTGCCTTATGCTCAGTGTTTGGTGCTCAGTGCTTAGTGCTTGGTATTCTGTGCCTTTTGCTCAGTGCTCAGTGCTTTGTGCTCAGTGCTTGGTGCTCAGTGCTTAGTGCTCAGTGCTCAGTGTTTGGTGCTCAGTGCTTGGTGCTCAGTGCTTAGTGCTCAGTGCTCAGTGTTTGGTGCTCAGTGCTTGGTGCTTTGTGCTCAGTGCTCGGTGCTCAGTGCTCAGTGCTCAGTGTTTCCTGCTCAGTTCTCAGTGCTCAGATGTGAATCAGTAGAGGTGAAGTTTCTCCATCATGTCATTTAGCAGACACTCTTATCCAGAGCGACTTAAACAACTTTTTTTTTTACATAGCATTTACATTACATCCATTTACACAGCTGGATATGTACCGAAGCAATTCAGCTTAAGTACGTTGCTCAAAGGGTACAACAGCAGTGTCCTAACCGGGAATCAAACCTGTGACCTTTAGGTTACAAGACCAGCTCCGTTCCCATTATACTACACCACCGCCCCTGCTGTACTACACTTCTACTCTATGGAGCCCGAGACTCAGATATGTGGAGGATGCTTCTACAGAGAGCACGGCCATTTTCTCGCGCCCGTGCTCGGTGCTGAGGTATTATTCATGGCCAGGCAGAGCCGAGTCTATCGCAAAGTTGATCCAGGGCGACAGCTGCCCTCCCTGCATCCTGTCCGAATTTAGAAAAGATGTTGATCTCCAAAATGTATGCTGAGCCTCTGAACATGGCTCTTTAAATATCCTAAACGCACTATAATTCTTCGGTCAGTATATTAACAACCTGACACTCAACACTTTAGAATGGCCTTCCCCACATCTTATGGGGAAGTGGAAACCATTTTGGTCTTTAAATCAATGCTTAAATGTTACAGTTGTAGCTTGTTAAACACCTGTCCCCTTTATGAAGTATAATACAAATATATTGGGGGCACTATGTATAAAACATCTTGTAATTTCTACATTGTGAAACCAAAATATATAAAAGCTGAGAATCTGCAGCTTAAACACATGTGAATTGTTTGATTACAAATCTTACAAAAGATTGTGGCGTACAGAGCCGGATGAACAAAAAAATAAACATGTCTTTGTCCCAAACATTTTTGAGCTCCCTGTACAAATGCTGCCGTATAAAAGATAGATTAGTTGGTTGGTTGATTGATTGATTGTTTAATTGTTATTCAGGGCTTACCGAACGACCACCTTTATGAGTGAAATCAATAGAAGCGCGCATTACAGTGCATGCTCCAGTTATATTTAAGTGACCAATGTTTCTTTTCGCAGGGTGTGACAGGAAAAGAGAGCCAAGATGTCGGAGTAAGTCCTCAGTCCGCATTGTTTTCAGTGTTGAAGTTGGCGACTGAGATTATGATACAAATTCAGGAGGATATGGAGCCCTGGAACTTGTTTGCTGTGCTTTCATGGAGAAGGGTCTGTTTTTATTAGCCACTATGATATCTGCACTTGTGTTATCATCTGCTGTAATGTTGCTGTGAGACACCCGTTCAAAGATGGCAGCTCCGGGGTAACGTCTGCATGTGATGCAACAATAGAATTCACAAACCGTTTGTTGCCGTTAACCCTTTGAAGAATAGGTCTTTTGGAATTTTTAATTGTTTTGTTTTAAGTCAGCGTTTTAGAACTCCGTTGCTGTCGGTTACCAGGAGTGATTGTTACATCGGCATTAGAACGCTTGCAACTCCCTTGCTTTCAATTACCGGTGGTGATTTTTATATCAGAATTAGAATGTTCAATTAAGAACATTCTAATCGCTCATTTGTGAGGTTACACCTTAATTTCTCAGACAAAGAGGCCTAAGTAAGCTTTTTACCATGTTTCCTCTCCTTCACAACTCCGCAGGAAAAAGATGTCCACGAGTCGGAAGCATCAACTGAAGGTGAAGATCTCTTCCCCGCCCCTCGCCTTCACCCAGAAACACACACCGTTACTCTCTGATATGTGTGCTTGATGACGTAAAAACAAAAAAAAACCCAGAATATTTCTCCTCATATAAAAGTCTACATTTGGCTTCATTACCATGGATTCCGCTGAGGCTGTTGGCTTGGCCTGAAATTATATCCATACTGGAAAGTGCCCAAACTTGCTATTGTTCTTGAAAACCACACCCCTGCCAAAAAATTCTTCCTTCCGTCATATCTTCCTAACTCACTAGCACTTAACGTCACGTCTTGCAACATCTGTCTGCTCAAAATGCTGCATAATTTGATGAGTTTATCGGTGTGCACATTTATTCCACTTTTGAGGATCATCAGACTCTGAAGAGTGAAGCAGAAATGTAAAATAATGGGTTTAAACATCGAATGGCTGCTCGACTATAGGAGCCGTATTGCTCAGACCTGCTCAGAAATACTGAACCTACTCATAAAAACAGAACCTGCTCAGAAACTCTGCAACGGAAAACAAAATCCTTACAAATCCTGCATTTTTGTTTTCATTGAAAGGCTGTGTGAAATATGAGTGTTTCAATGGTTAGACCCTGAGTGACGTGCCCCCTTTTTCCTGTCTGTCTGTCTGTCCGTCCGTCCGTGTGTCCCAGAGCCTGATGCTGTCCATCGCTAAGGGCTTGCTCCAGGCCGAGGCACAGGAGATCGAGGAGGCCAGGCAGAAGTACATGGAGGAACACTGCCCCCCACTGACCTTACCTGAATCAATGCAGGAACTTCAGGCACGTTGTCAGCCAATCAAATCATCCGTGTTACTGGTGTGCTGTTTGGAGAGGGGTGGGGTGGGGTGGGGGGGGGGTGTTTGCAAGTGACTTTTTGGGGGGTGGGGTTGGTTTTGGGTTAATGTTCGGGAGGGGGTTGGTCTGTACTGTAAAAAGGGTATGGAGGTTTGTGGTTGGTGCTGTGTTGTTGGGAGGTGGTGAGGTGGGGGGGGGGGTGGGGTGGGGGTACATATGTTTAAAGAAGAAGAAAAAAAAATATGCTGAACACCATGAATGTAAATGCGCTGTGTGGCTTTACTGACTGATTTATCACTGGTCTCATAATTCTCCCTTCGCAGGACTTGTGTAGGAAGATCCATCAGAGTCTCGATAAGGTGGACGATGAAAGATATGACATGCAAAGCAAAGTGGACAAATGCGCTAAAGAGGTAGTGCTGCCCTCCTGCTGTACAGCCCCTCCTCCCAATTAAGCCCCTCCCGCTGTAGAGCTCCTCCCACCTGTAAGCCCCTCCTCCCAGTTAAGCCCCTCCCCCCAGAGAGCCCCTCCTCCTGTACAGCCCCTCCTCCTGTAGAGCCCCTCCCCCAGAGAGCCCTTCCTGCTGTAGAGCCCCTCCCACCTGTATCCTCCTTTACCTGTGCCATCGCACCCCCTCTGTGTCCGCATAACTTGCTGACTCAGTGACGACTAACATTTACATTTGACACATGCACACACACACACACACACACTCACTCTCTCTCACATACACACATACACGTGCACACACACACATACACACACTCTTTTTCTCTCTCTCTCTCTCTCTCTCTCGCCCTCTCTGACCAGATTGAGGACATGAAGTTTAAAGTGATTGATCTGAAGGGCAAGTTCAAGAAGCCGGCCCTGAGGAAGGTGCGCATGTCTGCTGACGCCATGCTCCAGGCCCTGCTGGGCTCCAAGCACAAGGTCAACATGGACCTGAGAGCCAACCTGAAGCAAGTGAAGAAGGAAGTGAAAGAGGAGGTGGGTGCCCTCTTCTGGTGATTGAACAGCACTTTTTTATTGCTTCTCCATGCTAGGCCATCTACCCATCCATCCCTTGTCCTTTGTGTGCATTGCATTGCTATTAGCTAATATGTAGGAATTGGTGCCCCCTTCTGGAAATAATGCAGTACTGCAACAGATAACTTCTCAGAACTGTGCAGCAATGATGAAGCCTAGAGTCCTTTATTTAATTGCTAAAACTGAAGCTTTTGTGGAATATTTTGTTTTTGCAGTAATACTAAATGCAAATTTCTGAAACAGGGAGTTAAAGTTGGCCAATATACTTCTGTGCCTAAAATTTGTTTTTTTTAAAAAAAGAAGCTGTTTGGGACTACTTTGCGGCTTTTCTGTTAAGGTTCTGTTCTAGAACCATTGTCCTTCATGTACATTGCATTGCTGCATTAGCTAACGTAGGAAATTTGTGCCCCCTTCTGGAAATAGTGTAGTACTGCAACACATGACTTCTCTAAATAAGAAGTTTGACAATGACGTCACTACACCACACAAGCTAGATTCAAGCCTGGACTCCTGTATTTATTTAACTGCTGAAACTGAAGCCTTTGTAGTACTTATTTTATGGCAGTAGTGAATGCAAACTTCTGAAACACTGAATTATAGTTCCAACAACATGATGTGCAGAAAAATCCTTCAGTTTCTGTTATTGTGACTGAGTAACCTGATTGCATTCCATTATGGCCATGCTTTGCATGAACTACATTCCTGCCTACAGCCATGACCAAATAAGACTGTAGTTGCTTTTTTTCCAGCTGCTCAGAAGTTTACTGAAGACTTAATGCACTGCTCTGCTGTACTAGAACTACAACTTGAGTGTTAGTGTGAAAGCATGTGATCTGCTAGCTGTTCCAGGCTCATCACTCTTCTGTGTGAAACCTGCATCCTCACCTGTGCCTGTACCAGTACCTGACCTGTGCCTACACCTCACCTGTGACTGTGCTTTACCTACATCTCGCCATTGCTAGTGACTGTATCTCACCCGTGTCTGTACCTCACCTGAGCCTGCGTCTCACCTGTGCCTGTACGTCGCCTTTGTCTGTGCCTTTGCCTGTAGCTCACCTGTGCCAGCACCTGTATCTCATCTGTGCTTTCACCTCACTTGTGTCTGTGCCTTACCTTTGCCTGTACCTCACCTGTGCCTGTATCTCACCTGTGTCTGTACTTCACCTGTCCCTGTACCCTGCCTGTTTTTCATACAGGATAAGGAAGCAGTTGGTGACTGGCGTAAGAACATTGAGGACAAGGCCGGCATGGGCGGCAGGAAGAAGATGTTTGAGGGAGAGGGTTAGATTCATTCTGATGCTGGATTCATAGCTGCCACCTAGAAATGCTCATGTTGGCCGAATAATACTGTATTTGGACTCTCTCTTCATTCATATTCTGTGTACATGATTATCTTTTTTTAAATTGCTGCATTGTTGACACAGATTAGTTTTTGGGGATGAAGTCCTCTGTACTGAAAAATTTTACCAGGAAAGTGTTACTCCGAAATACAATTCAAGGCTGACTTTTGCAAGGCTTCACTGTTAATAAATAAATAACTTAAAGGAATCTCAAAATCTCATATTTTTGTAATTCCAGCTTGGTACTCTTGGCCAGTCAGTTCTGTTCTGGATGGTAGGTTTTTCAATAGTGCTGTCCACACCAGAGTCAAATAAGTAGACCCTCAAAAAAAAAAAAAAAAAAAAAAAAAGGAGAGTGTGTGTTAACTTTATAAAATTATGGGCAGTGGTGGAATCCAATATTATTGAGTGCATGTGTTTTTTTTAAATTTTTTTCCAAAAGTGCATGTGTTTATTGTTTGTGTAGTTTATACAAAAACACCACTTTGTGGAGGATAAACGGAAATACCTGTCGTAGTTCGCAGGTAGTAGTTCATTTCCTGAAAATCTCCACGTGGGCATGATGACCTTTCCTTCTTACATTACCGTGGAGACGAGGGGGCAGAAGAGCCGAAGTCCTTCCTGCGGCATTAAAATGCTTGAGACTTGGCTGAAATTTTTTGATGTGGTAAATACTGAGTTTCCAAAATTTTTTACATTTTAAATGAATTATTTTATTAATACATGTCTTAATTTGAAGTAAAATATTATATTTTAATTTTTTTGTGGCGAACTCTTCCCTTATATTTATGGACGCGCTATGCTGGGATTCAAGAAGTTTTCTGGATGTACTGGATGGAACAACATAAAAGCACACGGTGGTGCTAATGCCATTCTTGCTTGGTAAATTCCAGGAAAGAATAAACCGATTTCAAAATCAACTACGCAATAAGTGTTGTTAAACTTTTTTTTTTTGCAATTTTTAAAAACAGTGGTGTGATTCAGCAGTGCATTGAGGTTCTCACTTGAACGTTTGATAACTTTGCGGGTAAGTGGTACATTTTCCTTGTCGTATATTTTAACTGACAGTCTTCCTTTTTGTAAATTCCACTGCATACGAGAGGCTGCTAAGTGAATAATGTAATGCAATATTGTGCTTACAAATGGAAACGTTTAGATTAGACGCTTCTGTTTGCAGTTGTTTAAATTCAAAGTGCATGGATAGTCAATGTTTGATACATCCTATCGTTAATTAACTAAATAAATATCTAAAATAATAAATATGATTATCTTTAATAAGTTAAAACTAAATTGTATTTATTTTTAAATAAAAAGGCAAGGAAAGCACAAGAAAACAGCTGTGATAACAATTTCTGAAATGGCTGAAAGCAAATACCTACATTTATTATGTAACTGCGTTACCCTGTAAGAGCCGTTTGGTCGTTTCATTTGGATGGAATGACATGCATGTACACTTGCTCTTGTCTTTCAGCATTCGATGCTTCAGTCTGGCGATCGAAACCGAGAAGGGAGGCACGGAGCACTGCCCGCGCCGAATAGCCTATTTGTAGAAATTACAGGTAGGTGGTAAAGTTTCAGCCAGTCAAATCATCCGGGTATTGTAATTACCACACAAAAAATTACTAACGACGCAGGGTCATTTTTTCAGAAAATAATTCCGCAACTTTTCATCCAATGTGTTGTATAAACCAAGGTGTTATACTGCACATTGGTACTAACAAAGTACTAACCTTTAAAAAAAATAAAAAATAAATAATTTTCTCAAGGTTCTGCAAGTATCACAAACAGTGTGCATATAATAACGAGATGACACACGTCAACAGATGCAAGTCGATGGAATGCAATCACTTCATCACATACCTTCAGTGATTCCGCATCTTCATACATTCCATATCACCTTTTTAATTTATTATTTTGTTTAATTAACAAAAAATTCGAATGGGTAGTTTATATTGTTATATTGTTGTCATTTGCATATGGATTCCTCGCTAAGAGTGTTTGCATTTTTAACGCAAATGGCCCGCCAGGGGTAATACAGCCAACATCAATTTCACATGGTTCCAGCTGCCATCCAACCGGTTAAATCGCGCCATTTGCCAGTTACCTACCAATCCGTAACATGCAACCCACTGAGCGCAATCCCGTCCGGATTCCTCGCGTGCAGGAGGAAAGACTCGAACCTTCTTCGCTTCTGCTATGAGCCGGTTGCATTTGCATTTCTCCAGCGCTGGAAATGTGCCGTTGAAAAAGTGTCCGGTTTTAATTACTGTGCGCCATTTTTGCAAGGTGGGATTATATGTCAGGAGTTGGATTTATGTTCACTATATTTTTAGCTGCCGGTCTTCTGCCGAGAACACTTCGGGGATTCTGTGCACCAGCAAGGAGCAATCTACAAAACATTGCAATAAAAATTTCTCGGAAACCAGTAGTCAAAAATACACAATTTAAAAAGCTGGAAAAGGTGGAAAATATCCCCATACTCCGGGAGAGATTAATTTTGGTCAATTATTTTGTTTTACAGAAGCAAACATTTTGCCCAGACACGTACCTATATTCTAAGAAACATGGCCTGTATTTTTATGTATTTGTTTAGATGTATTGAAATTGTATGTGTGTCAGTTAATCCAATAAATTTGGTCAAGATTAGGTTTACATGCGGCGTTACCTCAATCCACTATGGAGGTAATAAACGTTTAAGGTATGGAAATTAATGGCCCCTTAGAACAGGAATTGATGTAAAAAAAAAAAAAAAAGAACGACAAGTTTCTACCATGAGCGCCCTTCGTCAGGGTGAAACATGTTAGTTTTTTTTTTAAATCCTTTGTATTATTTCTTTTAAATGTATTGAAATTAATACATTATAATTCAGGATTAGCGCCAGAGCCCTTTCATTGCACTTTAACTGTGAATAAGACAACCCTTCAAAAGAAGATACTTTACATAAGTGCACCCATTGAAGCCGTTTATTGTTATTGCTTTCTTTTATTTTATTACATTTTTGTGTGTCCACGATGGAAGGATCTCGAAATGGTGGTTCCTTCCCTGCTTAACGCGTCTGATAGCCTCTCTCCCCGATGCGCAATTTGCCGAGTCATCAAAAGACAGGCTCCGTCAACACGGATTATATTACATTACTCATCCAGAGCGAGTCTAACAGTTTACAGGCTTTCACATGCAATCCTGTCACTGACATTTTACTGAGAGAATTCTGTTGGAGTTTGTTTCTTAACTGTACAGCAGCAGTGCGCTTGAGAATCAAACCCGTGACTGAACGTAGTTATCAAATTGTTAATTTATATAAAGTTTATTTGTTCTTTGCATTGGAAGTTTGAGCTAAAAGCTTATCACAGTATAACATTATGAATTATTATTATATTATCATTTAATGTTTATAGCTTGTAATGGAACTGTTCTGCCTTATCCCATTAATCATTAATAGGCTTCTATACTTATATTTTTCTACTTCTTCCTACTCTTCTATACAATGGTCCCACAAAATGTGCAGTGATAAATCAACTCTTACAGAGTACACATGATCTTGCTCTGGCCCAGACCTGGACCATGTGTACACTGTTAGAGTTGAATTAACACTGGCCATTTTACTGTGCTGTTTGGATTCTTTTGAGTTTATAAAATACAATTGTCTGTTGTGGAAAAGAAAAACTGTAAATACAAAGATAGCACCCATAAAATAATACAAGAAATTGGTCATTTTGGAAATTTAATATATTCATCTTGTATATTGGTCTGGTTACATGATTAAGTTAAAATGTAGTGTACTGCAATACTTTACAATATATGGACAAAACTTAATTTATTGATACTTTCAGATATTGAAAGTGACAATAATGTTTTTATGTTGTACATAAATTACTGTCAAATGTATTTATCACATAGTTCTGGGGGCATTTTAGATTAATCGTAATGTGGTGTATATATCCTGTATATCCTCGTAAATCACAGTCACCCCAGTGAATCTCATGTTTTTTGGATATCTTCCTTCAGAGTAACAGGTTTTTATTAATAATAGTCTTCCAAATGCAGAAACACATTCTCAATAATTATGATGCAGAAGCTGACTAAAATAAACAGTACCACAGTTCATTACATTACAGGCATTTGGCAGACGCTCTTGTCCAGAGCGACATACAACAAAGTGTATAACCATAACCAGGAACAAGTGTGTCGAAAACCCTAGAGAGAAGTACCAGTCCAAGTGCAGGGAACAACCGCATAGTTCAACTTGGACCCTGAAGGTTAAACTGATTAACACTAACACAAACGAGAATGGTTCATTTTCCTGTTCACCACAAGGCTAAAATGGAGTTTCTTTATTAACCGAAATGTTAAAGGACCATTTTAACTGTAACTGTACAATCCTTATTTCCATTTTTTGCTATTTACAAATGACTTATAAAGCAAACAGCTGGCCCAAACTGATTAGCTAGATTATGATCCTCACTGCCTTCACTGGAACTAAAGTTATGTTTATGCTAACAACAGACAGACACACTCAGCATACAGAAACAATCTGCCTTTATACTTCATTTAAAAACCACAGAATGGGTGTATAATTTGGGGTTTTGAACCAACTTTGTTAGTTGTTGAGTTATGAAATGAGACCTTTCTGTGTGTAAAAAGAAAAAAGAAAACAAGGAGATACAAGGTTTATTCATGATGCCAATGATGTATCAAGTTCATATTCACATAAACACAAAACACTTCAAGGTCAGACTATTCATTTGTGGGGAAAAAAGGTAACAATTCACACAGTTAATGCAATGCTGTCCGTGTCTGTGTCTGTGTCTGTGTCTGTGACTGTGACTGTGTCTGTGTCTGTGTCTGTGTCTGTGACTGTGACTGTGTCTGCAGGTGTGTACACGGGCGTGTGTGTGTGTGTGTGTGTGTGTGTGTGTGTGTGTGGGGGGGGGGGGGTGTGTGTCTCCAGTTTATTTACCTTTAACTCTGCAGGTTATCTGCAGGACAGAGTACTCTAAGAGTGTCATTTCCCCAGCCCATGACCCAACATTAATAATCTCATAACTCAGTAACTCAACTATAACCCAAAAACGCCCATCGTGGGTTTTTTTTTTTTTTAATTTTTAAAAGAAAACCATTAGAAGACGTTTAAAAGATCATCATCATCGTTAAGGTGCTATTTATAATGGCGTGAGCAGGGGAGCTGGATGAGCAGATATTTCAGGAGCCTGGCGATAGTTCTCATCTTTTCAGTTGCTACCATAATGAGAGTGGTATCCATCCCTGCCAGGGCATGCCAGCAATATATATTTTCAGCCCCCAGGGACGGAGCAGTCCCTCTGTCCACTGGGATCTTCCTCCCCCTGTCCATTCGGTTCATCAGACTCTCCTTTTTTCTCATAGGTGAGATTCTCCGTTCTTTTTTCTCACAGGTGAGATTCTCCTTTCTTTTTTTTCTCACAGGTGAGATTATTTTTTCCCTCGCCGCTTCCCTGTCTTTTGGCTCTCTCTCTCTCTCTCCCGCACCGAAAAAAATGCGCTGCCCTCTCTATCTCTCTCTCTCTGTTCATGTCTGCATCTACCATCTGGCTGTTGAGCTGATGGTGCTTGGAGGCTGTCTCCAGGGGCTTTAAATGATGCTTTGGTAATGCTATGAATGTAATACTGTGAATTTGCACGATTTCAAAATGTTTGGGTGAAGTCCCAAAATTGGTGGGATGACTTGATTCGTTTTGATTCTTTATTTATTTATTTATTTTTTGGAAGATTGAGAAAGGGATTCGGGCCTGATTCTAAATTTCTGTCTTCCAAAAAAAAAAAAAAAAAGCCACCAAAAGCTCCAATCTCTCATCCTCTAGGCCAGGGGTGGCCAACCCAGGTCCTGGAGAGCTGCAGGGTCTGCTGGCTTTTGCTTTTACTCGGCACTTAACTGATCGATTAAAGCAGTTGATTACACAGTTAACTCATCTCACCTGGTTTCTTTTGTCTAAGTGATTGTTGTATTTAAGGTGAAAACAAAAACCAGCAGACCCTGTGGCTCCCCTGGACCAGGGTTGGACACCCCTGCTCTAGGCTGTCAATGCTGCGTTTTGATGCTTATCTTCTGAACTTGCAAACCAAAGCAAAGGCTTATGGGATGCCCCGTGCAAGCTGTTTCAACCATTCTAGATGGAATAAATAAAATTACAAAATGAGGACCTGTAGAGAGCAAATTGTTAGTCAGAATTAGTTTTGTCATATAACAGTTTTTAAAAAGTGTGTATATATATATATATATATATATATATATATATATATATATATATATATATATACACACTTTTTAATGGGAACATAACAGAGGAATGATGTGCAGTCACCCACAGGACAAGATTGGAATGGAAGTCACTGCCACCCCAAACTATGCAAATAGAAAGTATAAACACATTTTATTAGAAGTGTCTGCTGAGGCATTTTGCTGACCTCATGAATGGAACGCAGCGTTGGAGAGTGTTCCGCGGCTGCTGAGTGGTGCATTCGGTTAAGGCGCTACGGCAGGAACGCGGCTGCGATTTCAGACAGTTGCACATTCCAGATTGGGCTGGGAATCTGATACATACACAGCCCCCGAGCTGGACAGCAAAGATTTAAAAAGGAAAAAAAAAGAGTATTCCTCTCTCGAGTCGAGTTAATGTATGTTGAGTATAATATAATGTTTTCTAATGAGATAAACATTTACTACGATTTATGAGTGTGGTGCCTATTTGATTGAAAGCATTTTTTCTGTATGAAAGCTAATGGGTTCATGGCTGATTTATGTGATTTTATGATGTTATCAGAGCCAGTTGAGAACTTTGTGTTTAAAAAAATAAAATAAAAAAAGACAAAAATGGAGGTACAAGGTTTATGCAGGATGCCATGATACATTGACTTCATATTAAAATGGTAAACAAAAACAAGACCAGACAATTCATTTGGTAAAAGTTCATACATTTAATGCAGTGCTAATTGATTCAGGAAGTCTGTGCATGTGTGTGTGTGTGTTTTGCCAGAATATTTGCTGGGCTATATTGTTTTTACTGCATTGTATGTATTTGATTGTGAATATTTTTGTGTATCTGTACTGTTTTTGCCAGAATACTTGTTTGACTTATTGTTTTTGACTATGTGTTATACTGTGTGTATTGTGTATACATTTATGTAAAACAAAGTTTTTAATTAACACAAACAAAAAAAACAAGACACTCCATTGGAAACCTGATATGGCAATATTCAGAAGGAACAAACAGAGTCTCCTTTCAGAGTTATAATTGGTTATTCATGCCACTTATTTTAAAGGGAGACGCCTGTAGCAACTGTCTTTTTAAGAGTATTTCTGCCATTTTGTGGTACATTCGCACTATTCTGTATGTAGTTTTTATGAAACAATTCGGGTTAACTATCATACAGTGGTCATGGATGCAAAAACTGAGGCTTGAACCTAGAATGTTCTAGCTAGTTCCGCAGTTTATACTTTACCCCTGCATGCGGTACGCATTTATGTGTTTAAGCCAGTCTCTGCTCAATGACTTTTTCTCAGCAATCCTGATACTTGTGTCCTGTGTTCGGTTTGTAAATAATAATGTTATGTGTCTTTACTGTAAACGTTATTCTGTCATGTTGATTAAATCAGTTTTTAAAAATCTCTACCATTACTACTACAATAAGGCCATTAACACTACTACCATTACTACTACACAACTCTACTATTACAACTACCATTACTACTACACAACTCTACTATTACTACTACCATTACTACTACATATCTCTACTATTACTACTACCATTACTAATACACAACTCTACTATTACTACTACCATTACTACTATATATCTCCTGTTACTAGTACCATTGCTACTGTATAACTCTGTTACTAATACTACTAGTAGAACTGCTGTTGCTGTTGCTGCAGCAAATCATCAACTCTTCCGTTTAACTGCTAAAACAGACCTATTTTGCTATATTTTACCATAATGACCTTTTATTGTAATGAGTGAGTGCATTGTACATGGGCTCCGTTTTTAAAAATGAAACTTTCCCACAGGTTGTGGTAGCCAGGAACCGCCAAGATGTCGGAGTAAGTACTTCCAGCGTAACTTTATGTGCAGTTTTCTGTCTCAATATAACCGTGAGTTTTCTGACAACGATGAATGTCTCTCTGTCTATTCACCTCCCCCCCCCCCCCCCCCCGTAAACCAACAGTAAGAAAATGTCCTCGAGTCGAAAGCATAACCTGAAGGTAAAGAACTGCGCCTTTTCCCTTTTTAACAACACTGTGTAGCACAGTGGGTAAGGAACTGGGCTTGTAACCGAGAGGTTGCAGGTTCGATTCCCGGCTAGGACACTGCCGTTGTACCCTTGAGCAAGGTACTTAAGCAGAATTGCTTCAGTATATATCCAGCTGTATAAATGGATACAATGTAAAATGCTATGTAAAAGTTGTGTAAGTCGCTCTGGATAAGAGCGTCTGCTAAATGCCTGTAATGTAATGTTATGTAACACGTGAGACGCAGACTAAACATCATGAAAAACGTGAAAGCGACTCAAAGATGAAGGCTTTCGTCATAATGCACTTAATTTATATTGAAGGCTGTGGCAAACACGCCTGCCACAGGCCACCGAAGTGGCTTTCCTTGGGGCCCTCCAGCACAGAGACACAGGGAGAAGATGTTAAAACAGTCCACGTTTATTTACGAGGGTCGGCAAGATGTTCTAGCCGAGGAGCAGATGTTAAAAACTGTCATGACAGAGCTCGCCCGTGTGGGTGGGGATGGCAGATTTAACCTGTGCGCAGTGATTACCTCACTACGCACAGGTGCAGCCACTCCTGTTCCTGGGTCCAATTAGCCTGGCCAATTCTCTAATTCTTAACCAATTACCCAATTGGCCAGGTCTAATTAACTTGACCCAGGGCAGGTGTGGCTGCTTAAACCAGCCATCCCCACACCACATACCCCCAACGCCAAACTGAGGCCAGGGAGAATCCCTGGCCGAAGCCTACCCCCCCCTACCACCCCCCCCCCACCCCACCCCCACCCCCACCCCCACCCCCACACTCCCAACAAAGCAAAAGACAAACTACAACAAAAATAAAAAACTCCAAAAGTCAGGGTGGGTGGCCACGGAACAGTCCAGTACATGCTGTGACCCTCCCCCGGACGACAAGGCAGCCCCTCTTCCTCCTCCCTCCCGGAGCGCAGGAAGTCCTGGGCTGCTCTGCTGGCTGGTGGGGGCGTCACCGGGCTTGGGCTGTTCCAGGGGCTGTGGTGGGGTGGCTGGGCTGGTGGGCTTGCTTCCTTGCGACGCGGGAGACCAGGAACCCTCGTAGGTGTGGTGGCCGCCAGTCGGCTCTGCTGGCAGGCAGCTGCAGGCTTACCCCCTCCCGGGCTCCGGGCAAACCAACCAGGCCAAAACAACAAGCTAAAACAACCAAACGGACAAAGGAAGCAAAACGGCGCGGCCACCGCTCGTGCGCCGCCCGTAGCTGACCCGCCTTCCCGGCCAGGTCCAGCTCCTCAGCGTCCCAGCTGAGGATCGCTTCCTTCCCCTCCGTGGTCATCTCCCGCTCCCTGTCTTTGGCCTGGAGGATCCGCCCGAAGCCCTGTCGGGAATACCTCAGCTGCCCCTCCTCCAGTGTGCTTCCTGGCTGGCCCTCCTGTGCCTCTTCCTTGTACTGGAGAAGCCCCACGTTGGGCGCCACTGTGGCAAACACGCCTGCCACAGGCCACCGAAGTGGCTTTCCTTGGGGCCCTCCAGCACAGAGACACAGGGAGAAGATGTTAAAACAGTCCACGTTTATTTACGAGGGTCGGCAAGATGTTCTAGCCGAGGAGCAGATGTTAAAAACTGTCATGACAGAGCTCGCCCGTGTGGGTGGGGATGGCAGATTTAACCTGTGCGCAGTGATTACCTCACTACGCACAGGTGCAGCCACTCCTGTTCCTGGGTCCAATTAGCCTGGCCAATTCTCTAATTCTTAACCAATTACCCAATTGGCCAGGTCTAATTAACTTGACCCAGGGCAGGTGTGGCTGCTTAAACCAGCCATCCCCACACCACAAAGGCGTATGCCTTTTAGCGAGTGTGCAGCATTGTAGTTTGGTTTCAGACTTACCTGTGCACCTGCTTTAATCACACGTGCCCTGTGCCCTGGGCTAGCGTGGCTGACGCTAATGACGCTAATGTGTGTGCTGGGTTCTTTGCTGCAGAGCTTGATGCTCTCCATCGCTAAAGGTTTGCTGCAGGCAGAGGCAGTTCAACAGGAAGAGGACAGAAAGAGGTACATGGAGGAGAAGTGCGTCCCTCTGTCCATGCCTTCATCTATGCAGGATTTGCAGGTAAAATTTTTTTTTTTTTTTTTTTTTAAACTCAAATTGAGTAAAAATATATTGGGGAGAATTCTCTGTACGGAAAAAGAGAAGGACTAGATGTTTGTAACAGAAGGCAGGAAGCTGAAGTGTGTTCCAATCTCTCTGCTTAATGTGCAGTTCAAAAGCATATGATTTACATACATAACCCTGGATCATTAACCCCTACCTGATACAGTCTAAGATGTTATCATTACAAGACATTTGTGGACT
The DNA here is from genome assembly GCA_039654925.1 of Anguilla pacifica. Lineage (NCBI taxonomy): Eukaryota > Metazoa > Chordata > Actinopteri > Anguilliformes > Anguillidae > Anguilla > Anguilla pacifica. Next base: position 41,582,218 of record CM077299.1, read on the forward strand.
GAGCCAGACATTAAATTGGATAAAAGCGCTATATAAATGCAGTCCATTTACATTAATGTGTTATCCCTGCAGACTCTAATACACACTCGCATGCACACACACACACACACACACAGAAATATATACACACCCTTGCATGCATGCATGCACGCGCGCGCACACACACACACACACCCTTCACATGCACACAACCGCACTCATACAGACACACACATGCACACACAAACATGCACACACACACACACACACACAATCACACAGTCGCACACACACACACACAAACATATACACACACCTACATGCATGCACGCGCACACACAAACACACATGCACACACATTCCCTCTAGTTCAGATTTCACTATCATTGTCCTTTCTATAATACAGAAGATCAGAAGGAATGTTTTATTGTGTAAAAATGTATGTGTTATTGTGTAAAAGTGAAGTTATTATCATGCAAAAGTTGCTAAAGCACTTAATGTGCTCCCTGACCTATTTCTTGTCTTGGTTTATGCAAACGTCACCTCAGGAACTGTGCAAGAAACTGCACGGGAAAATCGATAACCTTGAAGAGGAGAGATACGACTTAGAGAACAAGGTGACCAAGACCGACAAGGAGGTATGTTTACCCTTCACCCACCTGTTTGCTTTCTCCCCATTATTTCAAGTTTCATAATGTGACGTTAAAATTAGATTAACACAATGTAGCTCTTCATCATCATGCGTAACAGAACATTTCTTTTTCCCCCCTTGCCCATGTCATTGATGCCCAGGTCTGTTCTCCTTTTTTCCCCCCCAGATTGAAGACCTGAAGATCAAAGTGCAAGACCTGAAGGGCAAGTTCAAGAAGCCGGCCTTGAGGAGGGTGCGCATGTCTGCTGACGCCATGCTCAAGGCCCTGCTGGGCTCCAAGCACAAGGTCAACATGGACCTGAGAGCCAACCTGAAGCAAGTGAAGAAGGAAGTGAAAGAGGAGGTGGGTGCCCTCTGCTGGCGATTGAGCAGCACTTCCTTATTGGCTATCCACACTGGGCCATCTGTCCAACCATTGTCCTTCGTGTACATTGCATTGCTATTAGCTAACATGTAAGAAATTGGTGCCCCCTTCTGGTAATAGTGTAGTACTGCAATACATGACTTCTCTAAATAAAAAGTTTGACAGTGACGTCACTACACCCCACAAGCTAGATTCAAGCCTGGACCTCTATATTTATTTAACTGCTGAAACTGAAGCCTTTGTAGTACTTATTTTATGGCAGTAGTGAATGCAAACTTCAGAAACAGGGAGATATAGTTCAAACAACATGACGTTGAGATGTGCAGAAAAATCCTTCAGTTTCTGTTATTGTGACTGATTAACCTGATTACATTCCATTATGACCATGCTTTGCATGAACTACATTCCTGCCTACAGCCATGATCTAATAAGACTGTAGTTGCTTTTTTCCGCCTGCTCAGAAGTTTACTGAAGACTTAATGCACTGCTCTGCTGTACTAGAACTAGAACCTGAGTGTTAGTGCGAAAGCATGTGATCTGCTAGCTGTTCCAGGCTCATCACTCTTCTGTGTGAAACCTGCAACCTCACCTGTGCCTGTACCTGTGCCTCACTTGTGCCTTACCTGTGCCTTTGGCTTACCTGTGCATGTATTTAACCTGTGCCTGTACCTCACCAGTGCCTGTGCCTCACCTGTGTCTGTACTTCACCTATGCCTTTACCTCTTCTGGGCCTCACCTGTGCCTCTGGCTCACCTGTGCCTGTACCTCACCTGTGCCAGCACCTGTATCTCATCTGTGCTTTCACCTCACCTGTGTCTGTGCCTTACCTTTGCCTGTACCTCACTTGTGCCTGTGGCCTTCATACCTGTGCCTCCCCTGTCCCTGTACTTCACCTATGTCTGTGTCACACCTGTGTCTGTACTTCACCTGTCCCTGTACCTTGCCTGTTTTTCATACAGGATAAGGAAGCAGTTGGTGACTGGCGTAAGAACATTGAGGACAAGGCCGGCATGGACGGCAGGAAGAAGATGTTTGAGGGAGAGGGTTAGATTCATTCTGATGCTGGATTCATAGTTGCCACCTTGAAATGCTCATGCCGGCCAAATAATCCTGTATTTGGACTCTCTCTTCATTCATACTCTTATGTGCACATGATCATCTTTTTTAAATTATTTAATTTTGAAGTCAAAGTACAGAGATTTGTTTTTTTTGTGGAAAAAGTCTTCTGTACTGAAAAATGTTACCAGGTAAATGTTACTCAGAAATACAAATCAAGGCTGACGTTTTCAAGGCTTCACTGTTACTAAATAAATAATTTAAAAATGAACCTCAAAATCTCAAATCTTTGCAATCCCAGCTTGCTGCTCTCAGTCAGTCAGCTCTATTCTAAATGGTAACCTTTTCAATAGCGCTGTCCACACCAGGGTCAAATAATTATTTAAAAACTTTAATAAATTTTTCAGGCGTCAAAGGGTTATTTCAGATTATAAACAAAAAAAAAAAAAAGTATTTCATGTGATTGTACATTCTGGTTTGTAATATTTTTATTGAACATTCTCAGTGATCAGCAGGATGTTTTCAAATTTCATCGGTTAAAATATCGTGTTGAAATATTTAAAATATGTATGTAATCAATGTATAGGCACACAGTGCAATACCTTGCGTTTAGTTTCATTTTATTGGACATTTTGTAACTACCACATCAGGGTTCATAGCTCTATCACTTCTTGTTGATTTCGAGGTGAAAATGGACCCCCTTGGTGTTCTGCTGTTCTCAATGGGCAAAGTGCAAATGCTGCTGTGTTAGAGAAATAAATAAGACTGTTTACACTCAGAAAATAAATTGTCGGATTTACTTAAAATTATGGACCGTGGTTGCACGCAGTGTTAACTTATATGTGACTTCAACTGATTAAGCTGACTAAACTTAACTCTTGTTAACCTAACTCAGTTTTATTGAGCATGTCCATTTAATATTAAGTACTTGTGACTATAGCACATTAAGTTCCCTGAAGCCAAAAGATTTTGCATAATATGTTAAATGTCTTAGTAAATCAGACCATTAGGCCAGCAAACAAATATTTGTAAACAGAAACAGGACCTGAAAATATTCTTACTGCAGGGCTTAGCAAGGTCAAGAGCCCCATCCTGTATCTTAAAATGGCTGCCCGACATCATGCATGTGCAGTTGTGCGTATCACTGAATGCACTTAATTGGTCAGGTTTGCTCTCAAGTTAGTAATGACTTGAACAATTACAGTAAATTGTATTACAGAAAATCAAGTAAAACCAGAAAGCTTGAAAAAATTCGAAAGTAAATCGAAAAAAAATGAGCTTTTGCATACATAACGCATATGCAATTGAGCGCATTGTTGAGATGCACATAGTTGGTCAGCTTTGCTTTTAATTAAATTAAGCTTGTAATGGCTAACAATTCCAGTAAATTTAAATGTAATTACAGAAGATAGAACTAAAGCAGACAACCAAAAAAATTTAGTAAAAATTTAATATGCACAGTGGCACTTTTTCATTGTTTTGAGTGTAGTTTATACTCACTGAGATAATGTCACGGTAGCGCCCCCTACTGACCCCTCTCAATCTACTGATCACTAATGCTCAACACCACCCTGTGAAGAAGAAATGGAGATGCCTGCTGTAGTCTGCAGGTTAGCAGTGCATTTCCTGACAATCTCCACATGGACACGGTGACCTTCTTACATCACCATGGTGACGAGGGGGGAAGAACAGCTGAAGTCGGTCCTGCAGCATTAAAAGGGGTGAGACTTGGCTGAAAAATCAATTTTTAAAAAAATAATTTGGTTCATTTATGCGTGCTTTAATTTAAAGTACAATATTTTAAGTATTCATTATTTTGGGGTGAATGCTTCCCTAATCATACCCATGAGAGGACTGCACTGAGATTTGCAGGGTTTACTGGATTTGAACAATATAAAACACTGCACACTCTTCCCTGGTATCTCTGTTTCTCTCTTTTTCGCTCACTCACACACACTCTCTCTTTCTCTTTTCACCTTGTCTCTCTCTGCCTCTCCCTCTCTTTCTCCCTCTCTCCCTCTGTCCCTCCCTCTCTCCCTATCAGGATAAGGAAACCGCATTGATTTAAAGCAAGACATTAAAGCTCTGCTGTATGCCAGTGGACACCTTTTGTCTGGTTATTGTAGTTTTTGAATTTATTTGAGCTTTCCCCGGTTTGAAACCAACCCAAGCATTTTTGGTGCAATTAATTACTTTGGTAGAAGTCTGAAACCAGAACATGATCACAGAAGGATCGCAAACATCATGTGACCTGGTCAGTACCTGACGAGCAGGTACTCTTTGGTTCAGCACAGGTGTCCATGCAGATGGACACTGATCTCTGGTCTTTCTATTTGCAAACCCCCTGTGAGCCACAAGGTGGTGCTAAAAGGCCATTATATCCAAGGGAATTCTGGGTGGCAGATTGTACTCTGATCTAAGAGAAATCACACACAGGATATCATTTTTTAATCTATACCATCTGCTTCAAACCCCGCAAGGAGTCTTTCAGCTGGCACTTCTAAAGAGTTGAAGACTAATTTATTTAACAGTTTTTAATTCCTGTGATTTTAGTGTATTCCAATCCCCTGAACAAGTGGGAACATTATATGAACACTGCTTCCATTATATAAAAAAAATAAGTAGAAGGAGAAATAAATGACAATAGTAGCCTGACTTTGATGCTTTTTATGAATGAACATTTAGAGGCCAGATTTGTGAGCACAAAGGGAGATTGAGGAGACAGCTGGAGGTGTTGGGGGGAGTGGATATTTAAGGAGCTGGTCAGTTCATTGGTCAAAGGGGGAAATTGTTTCCATAATGAGAAGACAGGGAGGGATTCCCAGAATGTCGTATATATACAGTACACTTTCAGAAGGGGCTTGTGTCTGTTTGTACGCCAGACCGGCCCATCCATCCATCCATCTATCCATCCATCCTTCCTTCCTCAAAAGTCCTGCTCTTCTTCTCGGCTAAGAGGTGAGACCCCTTCTGCCGATTCGTGCCCGTGCAACACATTTAAAACCAGCAGCATCGCCGCCATCAAGGGGTTTGAGTCGCCTGTCTGGACAGGACGTCCCGCAGCCAATTTCCAGGGGTGATGCATGTCGAAATGCCTCGTCGCCAAACAACCATTTCACTGACCAGTTAACTGCCACGTGAGGAAATTCAAACTGAAGCTACTGTAGCTAGGGGTCGCATTATTATGACCTTGTGGCCAAAAGCGGCCAACTCTGGCCGAAAAGTAGCGGGTTAAGACCGCGGACTGGCCAGGCCTGGCGTGGTAGAGAGGTGGGGCTCTCCCTTGGACCTCGGAGCTGTAGAAAGTGTAGAAGAGAGATGGTGTGATGGTGTCTCCAGGGTCCATGTCTGCATGGTGAACTGTTCCATTTGGATACAACTTTCATTTGTACCTTATGATATGGAATTGCCATTTTGTGTGTGTGTGTGTGTGTGTGCGAGTGTGAGTGCGTGTGCTTGTGTGTGTGTGATATGGGATGAACATGAAACATGAATTTAGTTAAATATCATTACATATTGAAAAGGTACATTTGTTTTACAGTGATAACAATGGAGAAACAGTGGTGTAGATGTTGCCGGGCTAGAGACAGTCTTGTTTTTGTATTGAGTTACAGCCAAACAATTTGTTTGGCTGTAACTCAATACTTCAGAATTTCACTATTCAGTCATGTCCCTTCTTCCAATGATGTTATACTTATATGCATATATAAGGATACAAATTCATTTTAGGAGTGCGCACACAGGTTGGCAGAGGGTCCATATTCTGAACCAACAAATTTCAGGCAGAATGATTGTTGACTGGTTTTCATATAATCTTCTGTCTGCTTTTATTTTGGGTGAGAGATGGGGGGTTAGTGGAGTGGGTGGTCTTAGGTTTTAGGGCTCTTTGTGATCAACTACTGCACATGCTACACGTATGACAGGCATTCCCAGGGGAAGGTCAAGAGGGCAGGGGGGTTCAAACCCGAAATGACCCCCCCCCCCCCCCCCCCCCCAAGCCATGACCCTGTACATGTATAATCTCATTAGGTAACCGTTCGGACTGGAGAACATGTTGCCATGTGTGATATTGAAACTAAGACACAGACACATAACAGCTGTTTTACAATTTTGACAATGTGTTAATTTTATTGACTGTGTGGACCATCTTTATCAACCAAGGCACTGGTGCTGAAAATTATTTTTGGCTATAAAAGCATGCACAGTATATCGGACAGCATATTTGCAATTGTCAACGTTTCCTGCGCCGGTTCCCTTACAAATAAACCAATAAATAAATAATACAATGGAATCTTTCAATAATTACTTATTGCTGAAATATGTGTCTCTGGCAGGCAGGACACCGACCACCTGTCAGGCATTTGGGTGTTTATGAGCTCCAGGAGTCAGGCTTGCCATAAGACAGCTGCCCCCCACCTCCAACGGGCCTAAATTTAGAGAAGCTCTGCCTCTCCCCAAACACCAAAGGACTCTGCTAGATCCTGTTTCCTCACGATCTCCCCCTGCCTCCTTATGCCCCAGCACATTTTCCTTTAGACCTGTGAGTTTTAGTGAAGTTTACAACGCACTGGCTAGCATAAATACAAGAAAGCCAGAGGGAGAAGTCTATCTTGATCCTTGCCTTTTCTGTCTCAGTACTCACATAAATTCTACACCATTTGCTTACATTTTCAATCAAACTATTTTTTTCCAGGTAGAATCCCAAAGTTATGGAATGCTGCTCAGGTTATTCCCATATATGAAGGTGGTGATTCTAGAGGTCAAAACCATTTCCTGTTTGGGCAAAGTCAGTCATTTGCTAACACTCAGGTATGGGCCTTTTTAGAGATGAAATACATTTTACAACCACAACAGTCAGGTTTTAGGCCAGCTCATAGCACAATAACAACAGCAGATAAATGATATTGTGAGCTCTTTGGATAATAAATACCATTGTGCGGCACTCTTTATTGACCTCATAAAAAGCATTTGATGCCGTTGACCGTAGTATTTTATGGAAAAAATTATTCTGCTCAAGACTCATTGAACTTTCGCCAATTGGTTTTATGCGTACCTCTTGGGGAGAACTCAAACTCTTGAAAATATTAAAGGCGTCCCTCAAGGGTCAATTCCTGGTCCACATCTGTTCACACTTTATGTAAATAACATTGCATTCTTAACACCACATTGTGATGTCACACTCACATGCAGATGATACACTCTTATATGGCACAGGCTCCTAGCGTAATCAGGCTGTTAATAACTGAGTCTGCCTTTGATCCTTTTCAGCTGGCTCTCATTAATCACAAGCTTGTTCTTAACTTGGATAAGACAAAATTCTTTTCATTTTTCAGTAATTCTATTGGGAACACTTCTAATTTCTGCATTCACACACTTCAGGGTGCCCAAATTTAAACTGTAGAATCTTATAAATATTTAGGAATTTGGTCGGATGGTAGATTGTCCTTTAAGACTCACCTGGAACATCTGTCTCGAAACCTAAAAGCTAAAATTTGATTCTTGTACAGAAATAAAGCACGTTTCAGGAAAACCATTGTACAATCAACTTGTCTTATCTGTACTTGATTATGGAGTCATTTTGTAATCTGCACACTGCACCCTCCCACTTTAAAGCCACTTGATGCAGGGCATCGTTGTGCATTGCATTTTATCACAAGGGATGCAGTTCGTACTCAACGTTGTGTTTTGTATGAATAAGTATGATGGTGCTCTTTACTGAAGAGAAGGGTGCTGTCTTCCATTTTGTTTACCTATGAGACCCTACTTAAGAAACTTCTCCATTATCTCTCGTGTTTAATTATTTTAAAACCAGTAACTTAGGACTTCAGATATAGCACATGTAAACACACTGAGCAGGGAAAAACAGGGTTTCAGTTCCACAGCTGGAATAAATAGCAAAAAACTTTGAAATTAGAATCCCTTGTCCCTGTAGAAAAATTAAAAGTATTGTAAATGGGCTTTCTTAATATTGTATGTACTTACTTGCTTCAGTTATATGCTTGTGTGATGTTTGACTGCTGAATGTTAACATGCGCTTGAATCATATCTGTCTATTTAAAGTTGTTATACATGTGTTATTTCTTTTGCAGGCATCTCTAGCAAAAGAGATATATGAGCTCAATGGGACTACCTGTGAAACATAAAGGATAAATTTAAAAACGATTATTTCATTACACATTTCAATATTTTAGCCCTTATTCAAAAAGTGAACAAATCTTTATACTGTCCCAGTTCATGGGATTAGCCGAACTGTACACACAAATTTAAACTTCACTCACTCACTCACTCACTCTGGTTTCACTTCACAGGGTGAGAAACAAGTGGCCAAGATGTCTGAGTGAGTATTCTATTCACACATTTATTTTCTCACGTTCATGGCTTTCCGAGATACTGCCGATAACCACTCTGTATTCTCTTGAATGTATAAAGACCTTTTGAAAAAAAAAAAAAAAAATTCTTTGTAAAAGGTATTTGTTAAGCTGTTTTTAAAGGAAATTAGTGCCATTAATCAATCCTCAGCCCTTTCCCTTGTTTCTGTTGTGTGAATTCATGAGATTAATTTCCTTTGTAAATTAATCCCTGTCATCTGTCATCTAACAGGAAAAAGATGACATCGAGCCGCAGGCACCATCTGAAGGTAAAAGATATTGGTTGCCACCTGTCCCTTCTCCCAGACTCATTCATAGCCAGAGAACATTCTGGACTGAAACTCTGGAGTCGATGAAAGATAGGAATCTGAGATGAATCTGTACTTGCTCACACGCTCACACACAAAAGACACGCTCTCTCTCTCACACACTCACTCACACGCACACACAGGCTATCTCTGTCTATCTCACAAACACTCACACACACATAAACACCCTCTCACTTTCTCACACACGCATGAAGGCACACAGATATATGCTCTCTCCCTCACACACGCGGCAGTGTAGTATAATGGGTAAGGAACAGGTCTTGCGACCTAAAGGTCACAGGTTCGATTCCCAGGTAGGACACTGCCTTGTACCCCTGATCAATGTCCTTACCCTGCATTGCTACAGTATATCCAGCTGTATAGATGGATGCAAGTCGTTCTGGATAAGAGCATCTGCTAAATGCCTGTAATGTAATGTAACAAATGTGTACACACACACGGTCTCTTTCACATACACTCATACTCACACAAACATACACAGGCTCTCTCTCCCTCTCTCTCACACACACACACACTCTCTCTCTCTCTCTCTCTTTCTCAAACACAAACACACACACACACACACTTTCTCTCTCTCTCTCTCTCCCTCTCACACACTCTCTCTTTCTCAAACACACACATACACACACACACACACACACACACACACTCTGACTCCCTGCCTGGTTGTGCCTGCAGAGCCTGATGCTGCAGATAGCTGCCAGCATGCTGGAGGCAGAAGCGGCAGAGACAGAGGCGGAGAAGCAGAAGTACATGGAGGAGAATTGCGCCCCCCTGTCCCTGCCTGACAGCATGCAGGAGCTACAGGTGAGACCCCCCCACCCCCAAAAAAACCCCATTCCTCATCCCCCCTCCTCAAGCATTCCCGACACAGGATCCAGTTACCATTGCTCCAGAGGAGCTTCCCCTGCACAGCCTGCTACTCAAGCCACAGTTAGTCCCCATGTGTTCTATTGATCGCTTTCCCAGAGCTGATAAAGTTCCTATTTCTGTGATATTGCACTTTATCTATATCCAGTACAAAATATTGCAGAAATGCTATATTATACAGTGGTTTGAGATTTGCATCCACTGACTTGGGCTTAATTAAACATTACCCAGCAGCCCATCTGCAAATGTTTTTGCAAAATCGCCAAATACGGTGGGCTACATTTCCATCTACAAGTCCTACAGGACCGTCCACCACCTATTTTATCATAATATTGGCAGCTGGCCCTTGACTGACTCACCTGAATGAGCTCCTAGCCCACGGCTGTCCTACCAACCTGCTAGCACACTACTGTCTGCAAGCAAACAGCTGTCTGCTAGCACACTACTGTTGTACCAATCTGCTAGCACACTGCTGTTGTACCAATCTGCTAGCACACTGCTATCTGCAAGCAAACAGCTGTCTGCTAGCACACTACTGTTGTACCAATCTGCTAGCACAGTGCTATCTGCAAGAAAACAGCTGTCTGCTAGCCCACTGCTGTCATACCGATCTGCTAGCACACTACTGGTGTACCAATCTGCTAGCACACTGCTATCTGCTAGCACACAGCTGTCTGCTAGCAGCTAGCACACTGCTGTCATACCAAACTGCTAGCACATTGTGGTCGTACTGTACTGATTTGCAAACTGACAGTGCTGTTCGCTGACAGTGGGCTGCTCATAGAACTCTGTTGCTTTCTGGGGATATTTTTTTTGTGGACGTAAAAATAATTTATTTTTGTACTGTAAGAAATTAAGATTTCCTAGTAACCGTATTCCCCCTTCCTCAGGAACTGTGCAAAAAGCTTCATCAGTCCATCGACAAGGTAGATGAGGAGAGATATGACGCTGAGAGCAAAGTGACCAAAACTAACAAAGAGGTAACAAATCTCTTTTTTTACCTACACTTCCAGTTTCTCACTCTTCCTGTTGTCTTTATCCCCCATGAATTATGCTTCTGGGTTGCTTATTCATGCCCAGTTGAGTTTATCTCCCTCTCTGCCTCTCACCCGTGCTTGCTTTCAATGTCTTTCTCTCTCTCTCTCTCTCTCTCTCTCTCTCTCTCTCGATCTGTCTATCTCTCTTTCTCGCTCTTTCTCTGTCCCCTGCTCAGATAGATGAACTTAAGATCAAAGTGGTTGACCTGAAAGGAAAGTTCCAGAAGCCGGTCCTCAAGAAGGTGCGCATGTCTGCCGACGCCATGCTCCAGGCCCTGCTGGGTTCCAAGCACAAGGTCAACATGGACCTGAGAGCCAACCTGAAGCAAGTGAAGAAGGAGGTCAAGGAGGAGGTGGGTGCCCTCTGCTGGAGAGTGTGTGGTACTGCACAAACAGCTCCATCCAGGAGGAAGCTACGGAAGCATGTGCCACTTGTGACATCACTGCAGCCAGGGTTCTGAGACCAGCAGGTGCAAATGCCTGGCTGCTCTATGGGGTGTGAGCAACACATAGCATTAAACCTGCTTGTGTCACTACTCTATGCTGACTGACACGCGTGGGAAGCCATCAACAGGCAGAATATAACTGGCACAGGACCGACTCCATGCAAGGAAGCGTTCTCCCTCTGTCCAGATTTAGCCCCTGACCCAAGGAACCCTTCAGGAAGCAAGGGAGGTATTGAAGCACTGGACCCACAGTGCTGACTGAATTACTAATAAAAAACCTTTTAAAAAAAAGTCATTTCCAAACAGAGAGATGACGGAAGATCATGAGATGATATCAGTCCGCCTTTTTTTCAGTTTATGCGTCACGCACTTTTCTTACTCTGTTGGATAATAAAAAGATAGACGCATCTTTATTGACACAGAACTATGTGTACATCACTGCTTGTGCAACCACATGAAAAGCAAATACTTAACATCAATCTATAATGTTAAACAGTAAAAGAGAAGTATGGAATTACATGGTCAAAACATCTCATTCGGTTAGTAACTTACTGCAATTAACTTATCTTTCACACTGAAGTAAGTCCGTTTCAAGCTTTGACACTTTGCGTTAGGATCTAAGGTTTGCTGTCCTCACCTGTTCTGTCTCTCTCTCCACCTCTCCGTCTTCGCAGGAGAAGGAAGCAGTCGGTGACTGGCGTAAGAGCATCGAGGACAAGGCCGGCATGGGCGGCAGGAAGAAGATGTTTGAGTCCGAGGCTTAAATTGGGGGTAAAGCGAGTTAATTGCTGTTCGCTTATCGAACAGCCCTCTGTTAGCCTAGCCATGCAGCACCCTCCATTCTGGCTCTGACTTAGTTACACATGGTGCGCAGTTTCCAGATAGCCTCATGCATTCAGGTGGGGTACTCTGCAGTGGAACAGGCAGAGCTGGACACCTGCGGCCATTGTGTGATGACGGGGGTCCCCCTCCTCTGCAGTTTCACCTCTATTCCAGTTACAAAACACAACGCGCTTTTTTTTTTCTTTCTTAACACTAAACAACAAAATGCTGACAATAAATGCAAATCATCCAACTTAACCTGTGTAAATAAATCATTGGAACACAAAAGAAGCATCCTGTTCTATGTGATGTGAATTCAGCACTTGGTGACATGCCTCTATATTGTTGATGCCTGACAGTTTCTCAAAGTGCCCTGCATGCTGTATGTCTTGGGTTTTAAGAAGGGGAACGGTAGAATGACAGAAGTCGGCACATGTGACGTCACTACGCAACCCCGCTAACTGCCCCGCACCACCCAGGTCTGTGTTCCTCATATTCAGCTTCTCTCTCTCTCTTTCTGTCTCGTTCTGTGTACCTGCAGCACCAGCAAATCTAGAGGGCTGGCTTTGAGGATACATTTTAAAGTCAGGCCCACCTTCCTCCTCCTATGTGCAAAGTGAGGGTTGCTGGAGAACAAACTGCATTGAGTTCTCATACTGTGTGTGTATTTGGAAAAATGTCACTTAAAAATATGCCACTATATGCCATAAGGCATTCATTATGCTGTCATAAGGATGACATAATACATGTCATTGCCAGTTATAGCAGAGCATTATAGCTTATGACAAATGCCATGACACTGTTATGATGCATGCAGTGATCATTTTGTAACGGCCATTTTGAAATCTTCTGGGTGCACATGAGGACATTTGTCACGAACCATAATGCACTCCTGTCGCTCGTAATGACATGTGCTGGGAGGTACGATACAGTGGGTGATAAAAGCTTCTTGGGGTGCAAACGCCAGCAACCCAGATAATTCAAAAACGATCTTGTGTACTTAAAGGATACTGGTTCACCAGTTCACACTGTGCAGCGCGTGCTGGCAGGCCGCAGCCTCCCGACTCACCAGAGGGGGTCACTGTTTTGCAACGAGACGCTCAGCTGTCTGAATGCCTTCCTACACAGATGACACTATGACCAATTATTTGGGGCTCTAGTATCATACATACATGCTTCGGCTTTTACTGATGCATTAGCTACTTACATTAGCACACACTATTGAGCCACACTATCAGAGGAAAAGGGATATTGCCCTGCAATTTCCATATTCCACGTACCTGAGATTACCTGAGATCTGAAATTCAATTATGTTGAAAATGTGAGATTCTTATAAAGTGACTGTCACATAACTGTACTAAATACAATTTAATATAAAAGGGAAAAATTATGGTTTACAGATTAAAGATTAAAGTTATAATTCTATATAAAATCTCTGAAAAAGTAGCAAAAATGCAGCTTCACAATGGTTTGTTATATTTATACATTTAGCAGATACTCTTGTCCAGAGTAACTTATTCAGATTATATATATGTGTGTGTATATATATATATATGTATATATATATATATATATATAGGGCAGGAGGACAGCAGGCCTGTAGGTAAAGAAGGAGCAGGTGGGGTCTCAGGTGCCACAGTGGTACTGGAGAAGGTGGGAGGAGGGGTCAGTTGATACTCTGAGGTGCTGGGAGGGGGCAGGGGTGATGGGGGGTCATAACCAGGATGTTTTCCAAGGAAACGGTGAAACCCTAGTGTAGCAAAAAACCTTGCCAAAAGAAAGACATACTCTAAGCCGTGCTCACATGCACACACACACACAAACACACACACACACACACACACACACACACACACACACAAAGGACACAGAAGTGGTTCTCTTTATCAATGTTTGTTTGTTTGTTTAAGTCCAGGTAAAGCTTCTCACTGGTTCGTTAATTAGGAGGTTTTGGTTTGTGGGAGTTTGGAGAGCCGTTCCCCCCTGACTAAGCCGATGTCTGCAAACACCCTTCAGCGGTCCTTATATGTCCGTGAGCGCCTCCATTCCAGTGCCCCCCCTGCCCCACCCACCCCCACCCCATAGGCCCCCATCTACTGCCCCCCCCCCCCCCCCAGCCCCCCCGCCCTTGAGAGCAGGTCTTAAGTTACTCCCGAGGTCTCAGATGTAGGCCTGCAAGGAGATGAGTTTCTAAGTATATCTGCAGCCCCACCATGTGTATTTCTGCAAGCTTGCTCCATCCCTTGCCCCCTCCACCCCCCTCGCTCACCCCTGCCGCCCTCCCCCCCCTCTCTCGCCCCCCCCCCCTCGCTCTCTGGGGTCAGGCATTATGTCATGTAGGGTTTCTGTCTGCACTGAAGCCTGCCAGCCCTGAAGCCTGTCTCCAGCATTCCAGCACTTCTACAGCGAGTCTAATCATACTAATTATGCACAAACACTTAAAACAAATTAGAGCCTTTTCCCCTCTCTCTCCCCTCCCCTTCAGTGGGGGCTCTGAGGGGAGGGGGGGGGGGTGTGCGTGACCTTTCACCTTTCACCTTTCACCCAACCTTTAGAGTTTAGTGTTGAGAGCAACAACTTTGCCCACATCCATTCTCACAATGCGCAGGAGTCCATTCGAGAAGCGTAAATAAATGTGCGTTTAGGAGGCTGTTTGTTTCACCTGGTACTGTTGACCTTCGTGCCATGATTCACTGCTTGTGTGCTGAAACGCACATTAAGTTATTATGTTAGGAATGGCGTGACTTAATGCCATTCCAGGCTTATTTCAAATGAAAAAATTACTCTATTAGAAGAACTAAAATAGAAAACAAAACAAAAAAAAAACAATGAAACAAAAAATGTTTTTATGCCATGTGAGGAAAATGAAGTAGAATTCCAGTGTTGAGTCACATACTGTTTTTGGTTCAGAATTTCTTGTGGTCTCGCTTGTCTGCACATGTTTAATTATTAGAGCGTATGAGTCACACGGCTGCTTAGAGAGCAAACCTCTGACGGATTCTCTCTGCGCCACCAACGTAAAGCCAAATATAACAAGAGAGGAACAGGCATCAACCCCCTGACCCCGTTTCACCCCTGGTAACCACGTCAGCAAGTAGACCACCCTCTGGCCTTGCTTTTAAAGTCTGCCAGGTGCCTCAGCTTCACAGAAACACTGTTTCAAATAGAACCAGAGCTTTAGAGAAACACCACTTCAAATAAATCTTCTGTTACGTCCCTCCGCCTCAGGTGGGGGCGCTGGCTGTTTGGATACGTGTTTGTCTCGTTACAGCTAATTGAGAGCACCTGTGGCGGTGCCCTTTTAAGAAGCATGGAGTCAGCTTCTTCGGTAGTTGGGAGCTTTTTCTCCTCACCTTTCGACCAAGGCCGGGTCTTGATTTTATCTTGTCTTGTGCAGCTATTTTAGTATTCCTCAGGTGTAGTTAGCTAGCGTTATTGGTTGTTTTTGGGAAGCCTTGGGGTTTGGCTTCGTTATGTTTGGGGGGGCTTGAGAGCAACCGTAACACTTCACAGAAACACTGTTTCAAACAGAACCCCAGCTTCACAGAAACACTGTTTAAATAGAATCACAGCTTCACAGAAACACTGTTTCAAATAGAACCAGAGCTTCAGAGAAACACTATTTCAAATAGAACATTATCTTCATAGAAACACTGTTTCAAGCAGAACCCCAGCTTCACAGAAACAGTTTCAAACAGAGCCCCGAGCTTCTCAGAAACACTGTTTCAAACACAACCACATCTTAATATAAACACAGTTTTAAACACAAAAAGAGCTCCACAGAAACACTATTTCGAACACAACCAGAACTTCACAAAACGCAGTTTCAAACACAACCACAGCTTCACAGAAATAATGCTTCAAGTAGAGCCTGTTTTTTAATTAACTAATTTATTTTTTTATTTTGTTTTTTAAGCCTGTGGACATAAAGCAGAGAACATTCCTCGGAGTCATACTGTATCCCACCCCTGGGCCCTTCCACAGCCTGTGAGGTCACTGCCGTGGTTTTCACAGCCCAGAAGTGCTTTTTAAAAGCCTCTTCCTGCTAAGCTTTGGGACGCTTTATCCTCTGTCTGGGGTGGTGGACACACCGGGTCCTGAGAAGGTCAACCGGAGAAATTCACACTTAGAGTGAGCCTGTCTCCAGTCTTAGGGAGTGTCAGTTCCCACGGAAAAGCATAGTGTAGCACTGACTCTCTCCCTCTGTGTGGAACGGCTTTCTCTTTGACTACCATCACAGGGATGTGCCGATTTCACTGCCAAGGCCAGTGCATTAGGTTTTGTATTTAATGCGATGGTGATATTTTAATACTTTGGGTATTGTTTTGTTATTAATTTAAGCTTTGAGGGTGGTACGTACAGGCGTAGGAAACCATTCTGGTGAAAATTGCAGCCCTGGCCCTATAGTACACACTCCAGATGTCCACCACTTTATTGACTTTCAATCTAGCAGTTTATATAAAATGTTACTTCTTCAGAAAGAATAACCTGGCACAAAATATTATAGAAAATTATATTATAGAAATGATTAGTTGTCTGAGATCTGATCCCTCATTAGACATGTGTATAACTGAATTGAATTTAAATTTAAAGTGTATAATTTAATTTATAATTTAAAACACCCAATAGTTTTTGCATTGCTCGAATTTAGCAGACATGCTTATCCATAGCAGCTAACACAACAGTAGCTATTTCAAAAAAAAAAAAAAAAAAAGTAGTATCCATTCATACAGCTGGATACGTACTGAAGCAATGCGTGTTAAGCACCTTTGTCCTTAAGGGTATAACGGTGGCGTCCTAGTTGGGAATCAAATCTGCAACCTTTCCGTTACAACCCTAATTCCCTAACCGTTATACTTCACTTCCGCTCCGTAACGGCTCTTTACGCTTCAGGAATTGCGATTGAAGTCGGAATGAAAGCAGGCACGCGCAGAGGGTACCCCAGACGCCGGTAGTCCAGGACATACGAACATCTGTGCTTATGCGAAGGGGGGGGGGGAAATATTTGTCACATTTCTGAAGTGGAAATGTGAGACCTGAATGGAAGCGAGCAGCTGCCTCCGCCTATTTTAGGAGGGGTCGCAGCACCCCCCCCCCCCCCCCCACCCCTCTCCGTCTTTTACTGTGTCTCGATAAATAGACCCATGTCTTACGCACGCATATTCAAGGTGCTGACGTCTTCAGGCAACATAATACTATCGCCACTGTTCACTGATCATTATTTCGTCTATTTTAATCTTTGCCTGTGACCCAGGTCTGCTTCTGTTTCTTACTCCATATTTGCCTTTGCTCCAAAACTCCGTTACTTACTGGCCGTTGGTGACGAAACGCTATCTCCTGAAGGTGCTCAGTGAAGCATAACAGTGGGACTTGTCGTGGGACATAACCACTCCCTCGCTGATCTATATGAAAATAGCAACCAAGAGAAAACACAGAATGTGTCATGCGTTTCTCGGTCTTACAGTAAACATTATCTCTGATTTGGAATTGCCAGTTTCCTTTAGGTATGAAGAAGTTAACCTCTGAAATACACGAGGCCCATGTACAAGTGTTTCTTTTTAACTGATGTAAAAAAAAATGGAATGTGGAAGCATGTGATTTTAAATTCATCCCATAACAGCAGCCTTTGAAACCATATCTTTTTTGACCCCAGTAATAAAAAAGAGTGATAAAAATGTCATGTTTGGTTCTGGTGAAAGCTGTAAAGTGTGGCAAACTGCAGACATATTTAAAAACAATAAGGAATCCAGTTTTTCCTTCTGAACACATAATAATAAACTGGACGCTGGTGCCGTGTTAAATGAAGTTTTAATTCGTAATTTCTCATCTGAATCAGTAGGGGGCAGCCTTGTGCAAGGTTTCTCTCAGTCCTATGCAGGAGATACAACTTCGGAGTTGCGCATTTTTCATGGTTTAGACCACAAACCCCCGACTATCCCTATACGAAGCTGGCAGGTCGTCAGGAACTTCTGTAAGTGTTTACAATGTCCGTCAACGCGCTCACAACCTGTATGGACCATTCAAAAAAATGAAATAAATTTTTTTTTAAAAACTCCAGACAAATAACTATTTTTATAACGGGTCTAAGTCATCGTACACGAGGGTCCCCAGCAGCCTTGGGATTCATTCTGGTATGGCTGTAAAACCAGAATATTGCAACAGAGCTTTCCTGCGTTTCAAAGTTACTGGATGAGGTATTTCTGAATTTTGGCTTTCATATCGCTCACACATATGGTAGTGTAATTTTAAATAGTAATAACTAAATTCGTCACGCGACTGGCATTATTTTATCTTCCATTCCGTCAGCCCACCGTTCTGATGATACCAAATTATGTACCATCTCGCTGACCAGTTTCTTTTAAAATCATGGTTAAATTCACAACTGCAAAGCAAACCACTGAGAGCGATGGCGTCTAATCAACTGCAATCCAGTTGCTCGTTGTCTCAAGATTTTGTAACTATATTATTCACTTTGTTTTAAAAAGTACCTGAACACATCGATTAAACCAGGTTGCATCGTAAATTTTATTTTTAATTAAAATTTTTTTTTTTACGGTTTCCTGTCGTCCTGGCCACCGTTACAAGCAGTAAAAGACATCTGCTGCTTTTACAGGCCGAGCCACTGCCCCAGGACCGGTGAGCGTGACAAACCTGAGCGGGTTTATTGTTAGACGCGAGCGCGTTGCGCTGCTGAATTTGGCTCCGGCATCAGAATCTCATAAAAAGCACCTTTCCTGTATTGCCGTGATGCGGAGTAAAACATTCCATGTGTTCGGACCTGATTGATACCGTAAGCTGTGCACCGAAAGCGCGTCTCGCTGCACGCTGTTCAGGTGCAGTGACCGTGCAGCGCCTTGGCACGTGAGCTGAGTCGTTCTGCTACGTGATCGAGTTCATTTCCGTTTCGAGTTGATTTTTATCATTAAAGTCGAGTACAAACAGTTCATTGTCCCTCTAGAGCAAAATAAATAAGTAATTTAGGGAAAAAATTGGACTGTGGTGCGGTAGTCCTAATAAAACAGTCCAGTATATCAGTACAGAAGTTAATGTAATAGGAAAGGTGAAATGGATACAATGCACGTGAAAATGAAATAAAGTCTGTACACCTCCTCCTAATCTTTCTTTAATATTATTGTTTTATTGTGGAAAGCACGTTGAACACCCGAATAAGAAGCCCTACATAAATAGATTATCATTATTATTATTTTTATTATTATTACTGCTCTCAGGACAACTCACTATTAACCACATTAACCATGATGCTCAATTCAGGATAAGAAGTACAGAAATAGAAACACTGGCAGGTAGTAAGATTATTCCCCCATTTTTTCAACAAAGTGTACACTGGCGGGACAGTTCCAGTCTTCTTTTCAACACCAGCCCTAAACCCTTGCAGCTCCGGGACGCCATGTTTGCTGTTTAGCTTTAGTTGGTCCTGCAAGGCCCAAGTTATCCCCGAATATATCCACAATTGTTCCTTCGCTTTGGTCCTGACCTTGGAACATGGGTCACAGGTGGCTGCCTCTCCCCCTCTACCCACCCCATTCCAAAAAAAAAGTTAAAAATGGAGAGGGGAAAAAAACAGCTGATGTCACAAAGCAAATATTTGAAGGCTGTAAATGCATTGTCTGGGTTTATGCTAAGGGGCGTGACCCCTAAAACACATGTGTGAGAGGGAATATTTGTGCATGTGTGTGCATTCCTGGGTGTGTGTGTGCATGCCTGCCTGGGTGTGTGTGTGTGTGTGTATGTGGCTGAGCAGGAGGCCAGACCCCATTCCTCTTCGGTCTCCTGGGGTTTCTGATGTGGTGGGAATCGGACCAACGGTCCCGCCCCCTCCCCTGGGTGACCTTCGCCGCCTGGAAACAGACACGCCCGCGGGGGTGGGGGGGCAGGGGGGGTCACAGGAGGTCTCGTGAGCGGCGACAGAGAGCGACGTTTCCCTCGTGTTTTGTGCCTCGCGCCTGTTTGTACAACACTTCCTGTGACACCGCCATCCCTTCCTGCCGCGCCGCTTCACTCCTTTTTAATGACGGGATGCCTTGTATTCGGAGGGGCGTGGGCTTTGTTGTTTTTGGATACCTGCGCTGTTTGTTTTTCTGCGCTGCACTGGATTCTCCCCTCCTCTGTCCCGCTGTTGTGACTCTCTTGTCTGGCCCCAGGTGGCGGCTTTGAATGAGCCGCTGCTAACCTGCGAGGGCTTTGCGTTTAGATGGCGCTGACAGCTCTGACAAAAGAGACAGCCTATGCTACGCTAGCACCAAGACACTAATGTAAAACCTGTTGGCTTTGGCGCGGCCTTCCCCATTGGCTGGATGCTGGCCTGCGGATTTGGGTTCGCTTGGTTTGCTATTACTTTGTAACCTTGTTCAACACAATGCTTGCATTTAAAAGCTTTTATTATGGTGTTCATTTACATTACGTGGGGAAAGCAAAGGTGCAGGCAGCTCACTGAAAGAGTTAATGCGTATAGGTCTGATCGTAGACGGACAAAACGTAGACAAAACATAAAGTAGACTTGCCGGCATACCTTCCAAAAACCAGATTTTTCAAGATATGGAATTAGAAATAGAATCACTGTCACTTTGGATAAATGTTGTTACAGGCACTGGTTTTGGGTTTAAACATGTGTAATGTCTGCCAGCACACACACACACACACACACACACACACACACACACACACACGTCAGAATGGGCTGTGAGACTGTGAAAAGAACCCATTTAACCGAGACTGTACTGGAACACGCACACACACACACACACACACACACACACCGCTAAAACCCTGTCACTGACTGTCTGACCCTAGAGCCAAATAAAACACAGACTGTGTCAGAGACACACTACAGTCAGGGCTCAGGGGATGGAAATCACAGACAAATCTGGACTGTGTCTCAAAATGGAGAGATTCTGAGAAGAAGAAGAGGAAGAGTTTATACATTTAATTATATATTAAACAAATAAGGACAACCGAACAAGTGTGCCTTGTGGGGAGCTGTTTGCTTGAAGATTAATTTTTCACCCGCTCAACTTGGCAAAAATATTTTTATAATAATAAGAAACCCTTCTTTGGGGCTGGGAACTTGCCTCATGAAGAGTTCCAGTTTGGTCTTTATTGTGGTCTTTAGAACAGCAGGGATTAGTCATGAAGAGTTCCAGTCTGGTCTTTATTGCAGTCTTTGGAACAGCAGGGATTAGTCAGTGATAAGTGTACAGTGATGCGGCCCCCTGATCATGCTCATAGCCTGCGCCATGTACCGGAACAAGCCAAATCTAACCGCTGCTGCCGAACGACCATGGCCAGGTTGGGGGGGTGACGTGGATGGGCGGGGGACGGGGCAGGGGGACGGGGCGGGGGACGGGGCAGGGGACGGGGGGCGCAGCAGGGCCAGAGGTTGTCTGAGAGCAAGGATTCAGCGAAGGGAAGATTTGTTTCAGATGTCTGGGTGGGGGGGTGTGGGGGTGCGGGTGGCGGGGTGGGGGGGTGTGGGGGTTGTGTCGGGACAGAAGAAACCCGATCTGTCTTTCCTACTCGGGGGTTAACTGATTTTCTGCAATTTTTGGGTTTGGATGCCAGACCGCGGCGGGGAAGGGGTGCATCTGAGACGGGACGGGGGTGTGGGGGGGGAGGGGGGTGGGGGGGGAGATCCTGAGATAAATGGGGTCCCGGCGTCGGGGGCGATGACAGATTAGAGTTCTCGTTCTCCTAACAGTTTCGGCATGTGCCTACGGTTACGAGCTCGCACCCCTCCACAAAACACGCGGGACAGTCAGGAACATGCACTGTACCCGAATCCGCCACAGAGGACCCCTTGTGCGGCAGACTGTAGCAGCTTTGTGCTCCGGGGCACCTCAATCTACAGTAGTGCTGAAAATATGCCCCAAGAGCAGATACTCAAAGCCCTGGAAGCCTGCAGTGCTGCTGCTTTTCTTTTCTGCCTGATAGCTAATTGATTGATTAATGCCAATTAAATTGATTGATTAATGCTAGCCTAAAGAACCGGAATTACGTATTCCACTCTGATACCATTAGATTTCACCCCCCCCCCCCCCCCCAATTTGCTGTGGTTCCCAAACCTCTGCTCAGATACCCCCGGCCAGATTCCAGGTATTTGGTGTGTTCCACCTGAAGCACACCTGCTGCATCTAATGAAGCCCTTGATTAGCCAAATCAGGTGTGCATGAGATGGGACCACACGGAACCTACATCTGGCTATGGGTACCTGAGCAGAGGTTTGGGAACAGGCACAATAACGAGGTTCTGCAGTCTATCAGTGAACTTACAAGGACCTAGAAGCCTGGAAATATGGCTGTAATATCTGAAATATTCCGCTACTTTTGAAATATACAGTACATATTGCAGTGGCATTTCCTGTGCTGGTTGTAAAATATGGTTTAAAGTTTTATCTATTTATCAATGCCAAGCCTTTAATGCAGCAGGAGTCCTTATAACCTTATAAAACTGACTGACATGTTTCTTCCCACCTGCCACAGGGAGTTTTTCCTTGCCACTGTTGCCTTAGGCTTGCTCCTGTGGGGGTTTAGGCCAGGGTTGTCTGTAAAGCGTATTGAGACAACTGCTGTAAAATATGCTATAAAAATAACATTTGATTGATTGATTGAGTCATACTCAACACTTAATTGATTAATTAAAGCAGTAGATTACTTTGTTAATCCACCACACCTGGATTATTGGGTGTGAACTGGTTGCTGATTTTAAGGTGAAATCAAAATGCCAGAAGACCATAGAGCTCTTTAAGGAGGTAAGGTTGCACACCCCTGTTCTAAACCATGTTTGTTGAAACCACATAATTTTACATATTTTTATGTCATTTTGCGTATCAAAGTTGCATGGTCCTTTGTGCTCTTCGGTTTGTGGTGAACGTATTAGTTTCAGCTTTCAGATTAATGAAATGCCATCGCATTGCTGAAATGGAGGCGAGATGGGGAAACCAGCCCCCCTATGGCTCTTCAGGGACAAACCTGAGTACCATGGTGTGTGTGAGATGTGAGCAGGTAGGTGATTTATCTCTGGGGCTGGGTGTTTCTTGCTCTCCTCTCCTCTTCACCTTCCCATTTCAGGAGGAATTAAAAAAAGGAAATAAGGTTAAGGAAGCGAGGAAAGTACTTTAAAGGATCTGAAAGCAGCCTCAGTGTCTGTTGCTTTCTGCGGTTCCTTCTCCTGTTTTAACTGCTCCTGTGTGATACTGCTCTGTGCGAGGGGCTCACCCACACTGAACATACCCACACACACACACACACACACACACACACACACACACACAAATAAACAGCCACACGTAATCTCGCTCAAGCAGATAAACACTCAAATGTGTAAATATACACACGCAAATGCGGAAATATACACACATACACATACTGTACACACACACACACACACAGACACATACACATACTGTACACACACACACACACAGACACATACACATACTGTACACACACCCACACACACACACACAAATAAACAGCCACATGCAATCTCGCTCAAGCAGATAAACACTTGAATGTGTAAATATACACACACAAATGCAAATAAAGCCACACGCACACATACACATACTGTACACATGCACTCAGACACGCGCACACGCACACACACACACACACACACACACATACAACACACACATTCCCTGGTAATATTTCCCCAATCTGTTTTGTGCTATCTGCAGTTGTGTGTGACTCATGCGGTTGGGAGCGTAGTGTCTCTGTACTGAGAGAGATAGATGACTAACCCCCTCTCTGCAGAGCTGCATGCCTGCTGTAATGTGAACATTCACTCCAAGGTCATTTTGATAACAGACACGGAGACACAAAGGGGAGGGTGTTTGGGGAGGAAAAAAACGCTCCGTCTGTGGATCCTGTGTTTGGCAATGTTACATTTGCAAACGTGCTGTGTTTATTTCCACCGAGGAAGTTATTTGCCGCCATCAAAGTTTCCAGATCCTACTGTAAATTAATCTCGCTTGTTTGGAAATCTGGCAGTCTGGAATTTAGGAATTTACTCAGACTCGCTGTATTCCCGGATATTCCGAAATCAGCTGCTGTGCGGGAGGTGGGACAGATGCTTTCTGACACCTCCTCTCGTGTTCCCTTGTTTTTGTCCATGAAAGATAACTTTGTGTACCGCAGCAGGTTCTTATCACACACGGCTTCCTGCCCGAAGGCATACGGTAGATCCCTTTTCTTTGTACATAAGAAAAATTAAATAACACTCTTCTCATGATATAAACAGAAGCAAAATAAGACTCCAGAAGTGGCAGTGAATTAAATAATGAATAATGGTCAAAGATACTGTAATTGAGAGAGTGTGAGTGAGTGGGAGTGGGAGAGGGAGAGGGGAGTTAGTACATTATGATTCCAGGGCCCTGAGTGTTGGGCCTTCAAAAATCTGTCCTGTATTTGTGCAGGGATGGGGTGGCCTGGGGTGGTGGGACTCCAATGTGAGATCTTTGCATGGGGTCCAAAGTGCCTGGTGGTGCTCCTGAATGCTGTAATGTTGTAGCAGGTGTGGTAAACATGATGATGATGATGATTATTATATCATTATTTCGTTTGCGTGTGCGCAGTCAGAGCGGTGATCGTCCCGTCAGTGTTCACACATTATGTCCTGTGTGAGACGGGGGCTCCTCTTTCTGAGGCCGCTGTAAAGCCACACCATGGTATTCACAAAGCGCACACAGGGGCTAACGGCTCTGTGCTCCTGGAATTCCTGCTCCGTGCGTGTGCGTGTGCGTGTGCGTGTGCGTGTGCGTGTGCGTGTGCGTGTGCGCGTGCGTGCGTGTGTGTGTGTGCGCGTATATGCAGGGAGAAGGAGTCATACATGAGCTTAGCAGCATGTTGTTAAATCAGCAGATTGCAGTTGACCTTCTATGTGTGCGTTCACTGTCCCCTTCGTGCTGTACACACAGGGAGAGGAGCCATAAAACTCAACACCGCGTCAAACTCATAAAACGAAGTCCTGCCTCCAACGTGCGGTCGTGGTGGGTCCATCGTATGCTTTCATTATACCTTTACTTTCTCTCGCTGTCGTTTTGAGTTCATGTACCTGCCATGCCTCTGGCGGCCACTTGTGGTGCTCTCTAATATGGCCTCTAATATGGCGCTCTCCACCAATGACCATTAGTCTGTGGTGCGCTCTCCACCAATGACCATTAGTCTGTGGTGCGCTCTCCACCAATGACCATCAGTCTGTGGTTCGCTCTAATATGGCCTCTACACCAAGAACGAAAACAACCGCATTCCTGTGTGGGGAAGTGGCTTCTCCTGCGTATGTGGGAGCGGTACAGCAGACATCGCTGTCTGTAAACACACGGCAAATTTATTTATACACCTAGCAAAACAGGCCGCTTTTTGGAGGCTCTGTTTCTCCCTCCCGACTGATACTTGGGGAGAGGAGCCACCATAAAGTCTAACAGACAGTCCTGGGGGAAGGGTGCAGATTAGGAAAGCGGTGTAGGAGGGGGGGGGCAGGCCTAGACAGATTGAGGAAGGGGTCAGGGGGGGAGGACCTAAACAAATGGTGTCATTTACTCTGGATGAGCAATGGCCTTTTTATATTACACACCATTCTTCCCTGATGCATCCACCACACACACACACACACGCACACACACACAAACACTCCAGGCTGTCTGACCCATTTAAATCACTGCACAAGCAGATGAGGATGATGATGATGATGATGACGACGATTAGCCAGATGACATTGATAGTTCTCCCGACACTCACATGGTGCCTGCACATCTGTACTCTTTGAAGAGGGCCGGATGATGACAATGACGATGAAGATCACAGAGACTATTTCTGATGATAATGAGGTATTGGGACTCGTCGTTATGACATCATTGAGGCAGTTTCAGATTCCAGGTGTGACATCGTAGGTGTTTCAGTGCTCACCAAATGCGCACCACGAGGCCTGCTGATCTGGGGGCAGAAAGAGTCCTGACTGATCTGAGGGCAGAAAGAGTCCTGACTGATCTGAGGGCAGAAAGAGTCCTGACTGATCTGAGGGCAGAAAGAATCCTGACTGATCTGAGGGCAGAAAGAGTCCTGACTGATCTGAGGGCAGAAAGAGTCCTGACTGATCTGAGGGCAGAAAGAGTCCTGACTGATCTGGGGGCAGAAAGAGTCCCGACTGATCTGAGGGCAGAAAGAGTCCTGACTGATCTGCGCTTCGGTGCCGGAGACAAACAAACGATCGTCTGGGAACCATAACCAGCTGAAATAACGGGTGGGGGTGTGGGGGGGTGGGGGGGGGGGTGGGGGGGTGAAACCATGTGTGTGGCTTGTTGGCTAGACGTCTGCTGGACAGAAAGGACCCTTCTCCCATTAAGCTCAGATTTAAACACTCTGTCGGGACCCTGGTCACTGGGGGGGTAATGGCATAATTGAATTAATTTAGCAAAAAAAACAACAAGAGCTCCATTTGTGCGGTGATTAAATAAGGCTTAGTTTGCAGATTGAGTGGGACTTTCAGGAAAAAAAAAAAAAATCCACTTTCATTCTAAGCCCCCCACTTACGAACTTGCAGTTGAGTTCCTAGTGCTGCAGGTTAAGGGAGGCAGACTGGCCAGATGGCTTTAACTGTGTGTGTGTCTGTGCGTGTGTGCGCGTGTCTGCGTGTCTGTGCGTCTGTGTGCGTGTGTGTGTCTGTGTGTGTGCGCGTGTCTGTCTGTGTGTGTCTGTGTGTCTGTGCACGTGTACTCTTGTGTGTGCGTGTGCGCGTGTCTGTGTCTGTGTGTGTGTGTGTGTGTGTGTGTGTGTGTGTGTGTGTGTGTGTGTGTGTGTGTGTGTGTGCGTGCACGTGTCTGTGTCTGTGTCCGTGTCTGTGTGTCTGTGTGTGTACGTGTGTGTACACGTCCAAGGCAGATTTACACTGAATATACAGTTTTATCACTATTCCAGAGATGTGCACACAGACACAGGAAATTTGAGGGTGGGGGGGTGGGGGGGTGGGGGGTGGGGGCGGGGGGTATATTTTGGACATGTGAAAGATGGATAGCTGTGCATTCCATGGCAAGTTCAACCAAACACTCTCTCCAGATAAAAAGGGAACACCTATAGGCTTTGTCCCCCCCCACAGGAAGCTTACAAACCATTTGAAGTTCAGCCATGCTACAGTTCTTTCTTGTGATGTAAAATGAGTTTACCATCAAAATGACTGCTTCTCTTTAATTTTCCTACCTCAAGATATCATTCGGCAGCATTGGCAGTCAATATCAAAGACTCGTTTCAAAATGCATAGAAGTCTGTGGACCGAGAATATCTGAATCTGCTTTCGTTCTGCTGTGAAATCTCTTCAAAATACAGAAGGTAATAAAAATGAACACCGTAGTTTTGCGCGGATAAATCCTTCAGAGGCTGAGTGTGTAGTTACAGCCACATCCATGATGATATATATGTATAGCCTGTTAGCTTTAGCTATCGCGTTTTCTTTAGGAGGACTTCAGCAGGCTGAAGGGGCTGAGGAGGAGCACAGCTGTGAAACGGCATGGAACAGAGCGCCATGATGGCTCTGCTGCACTGTGTCATAAACGTGTCCCTGGCTCTGTGATACACGGCTCTGCAGGTGTACTGAACACTCAGGCCGTGGTGCTGCTGATAGTGGTGTTGGGGTGTACTGAACACTCAGGCTGTGGAACTGCAGATAGTGGTGTTGGGGTGTATTGAACACTCAGGCTGTGGAACTGCAGATAGTGGTGTTGGGGTGTATTGAACACTCAGGCTGTGGAACTGCAGATAGTGGTGTTGGGGTGTATTGAACACTCAGGCTGTGGAACTGCAGATAGTGGTGTTGGGGTGTACTGAACACTCAGGCTGTGGAACTGCAGATAGTGGTGTTGGGGTGTATTGAACACTCAGGCTGTGGTAGAGTCTGTGGTGCTGCAGATAGTGGTGTTGGGAAGTACTGAACACAGTCTGTGGAACTGCAGATAGTGGTGTTGGGGTGTACTGAACGTGCAGACTGGTGTACTGAACACTCATGCTGTGGAACTGCAGATAGTGGTGTTGGGGTGTATTGAACACTCAGGCTGTGGAA
The DNA here is from genome assembly GCA_039654925.1 of Anguilla pacifica. Classification (NCBI taxonomy): domain Eukaryota; kingdom Metazoa; phylum Chordata; class Actinopteri; order Anguilliformes; family Anguillidae; genus Anguilla; species Anguilla pacifica. Next base: position 41,610,206 of record CM077299.1, read on the forward strand.
CTGCAGATAGTGGTGTTGGGGTGTACTAAACGTCCAGTCTGTGGTACTGCTGATAATGGTGTTGGGGTGTACTGAACACTCAGGCTGTGGTAGAGTCTGTGGTGCTGCAGATAGTGGTGTTGGGAAGTACTGAACACAGTCTGTGGAACTGCAGATAGTGGTGTTGGGGTGTACTGAACGTGCAGACTGGTGTACTGAACACTCATGCTGTGGAACTGCAGATAGTGGTGTTGGGGTGTATTGAACACTCAGGCTGTGGAACTGCAGATAGTGGTGTTGGGGTGTACTAAACGTCCAGTCTGTGGTACTGCTGATAATGGTGTTGGGGTGTACTGAACACTCAGGCTGTGGTAGAGTCTGTGGTGCTGCAGATAGTGGTGTTGGGAAGTACTGAACACAGTCTGTGGAACTGCAGATAGTGGTGTTGGGGTGTACTGAACGTGCAGACTGGTGTACTGAACACTCAGGCTGTGGAACTGCAGATAGTGGTGTTGGGGTGTATTGAACACTCAGGCTGTGGAACTGCAGATAGTGGTGTTGGGGTGTACTAAACGTCCAGTCTGTGGTACTGCTGATAATGGTGTTGGGGTGTACTGAACACACAGTCTGTGGTAGAGTCTGTGGTGCTGTTTGTTTTTGTGTATGTGTGCGTACATGCATATTTTATGTGTGCATGTGTATGAGACAGAGAAAGAGTATGTAATATAACATGAAAGCAACCCTGTGATTCAACGTGAAAGACAAACGGCAGTTTAATTTATCACTGCGTGTACGAGATCAGCCACCCCCCCCACCCCACTCTCTCTGCTGCTCCAGCTTCTCCAGCTGCATCTGGACGAAGCGCACAGCTTCTCAAGGACTCTCCCTCTATTTTAACCTAAATACGCATTTATGCGATTCATAAATGTGTGTAATATATTTCAGCCATTTAGACCGCGTGTGCGCTTGCGCTTGGCTCTGGTGATGTCGTGTGCTGTTTTGATCCTGTTCCGTACTGTCAGAACCAGAACGTCTCCACACGCCTGTCTCCTCCTTTTCATGCCAGCCACTGATTATAACGTTCACACTTTCATGTGAAGACAGTCATTTCTTTTTTCCCTTCTTTCTTTAGAGACGAGAGATCCATAAAAATCCCCCGTCAGATTTGTTTATGCTTTTTGGAACCGTGAAAATTCCTAAGTTCGAACACCCAGCCACCGCTAGGCCTCAGAGCTGGTTGCAGCGTCGTGCTTCTCACGAACGGTCGTCCACTTACGAAAAGCGATAACGCTGTGAGATGGACCAGACAAATACGCCTGAAAGCACACCAATCGCGCAGGAGAACGACACGCTCGGGACACGAAGACGCGGGACGCCGTCGGTCAGACTCGCACCTGCGGGCGGAACCTCACGGCTCGCTCCTCGCGGCCGAAGAGCCGACGCGCTCGAGTGAACGCCGCTCATCTGGGGGGGGGGAAGCCGCCTCGTAGGGGGGCGGCGAGAATTTACTGGCCGTGCGGAGATTTTAAAGTGATGTAGCGTGACTCCTAAAACTCTGGGGTCGAAGGTCAAACCCTAAATCCTCGGACCTGGCGACACAGGCCCTCCCTCGGCACAGACGGGGCGTGACTGTGGCTTTTTAAAAAACGAATGTTTTGAACTTTCCGTAAACGTATATTCTTCTTTTAAATTCAGCCCCACGGGGGCAATAAGGAAACACATGTAGTCACCCTTAAGGCTGTGGCCGTGAGGTCCGGGCCCATGGTCTGCTGGAGATGGCTCTTCATGCCGTCTCCAGTTTCAGGTGGACTTCAGGTGTGTTTCAGACCCCTGACTGAGCTGATCACCTGTTCACTGTCTCACCTGCAGTGATCCTCAGGTAGCCCTTCTGTAGGGCTTGTGGTAAGGACACCAGGAGGCGTAAAACACTGCCCCTTACAGTAACCTCCCCCCTTACAGTAACCTCCCCCTCTGTCCAGGTACAAATATGGATTCGAAGTGTTTTTTTTTTTTTTGTTCACTGTTTCCCTCATTTAGAATTCCCTATTAGTTTTTTTCACTAAATTCACTAAATACTTTAAAACCAATATGATTCCTGCTATTCGTTTGCAGCTGTGGTTGGCCTGTGGACTCTGTGCTGTATTGCTGTGCCCAGTGAGCGGTAGGCTGGGGAGGACAGAGTGTTCTTCTGCGGGACAGCACAGCACAGCTATACAGCACAGCACAGCTCTACACATAGCTCCACAGCACAGCTCTACACACAGCTCCACAGCACAGCACAGCTCTACACACAGCTCCACAGCACAGCTCTACACACAGCTCCACAGCACAGCACAGCTCTACACGCAGCTCCACAGCACAGCTCTACACACAGCTCCACAGCACAGCACAGCTCTACACACAGCTCCATAGCACAGCTCTACACACAGCTCCACAGCACAGCACAGCTCTACACACAGCTCCACAGCACAGCTCTACACGCAGATCCACAGCACAGCTCTACACACAGCTCCACAGCACAGCTCTACACACAGCTCCACAGCACAGCACAGCTCTACACACAGCTCCATAGCACAGCTCTACACACAGCTCCACAGCACAGCACAGCTCTACACACAGCTCCACAGCACAGCACAGCTCTACACACAGCTCCATAGCACAGCTCTGCGCAGTGTAGCTCTACTGCACAGCTGTGCAGCACATCCCTACACTACAGTACAGCTCCATAGCGCTGCACAGAAGTTGTTTTGATGTAAAGTTAAAACTAAAAACCTGACATCATTTTTTAAAAATTTGGATGTCTTCAGTATGAAGTTTGAAAATGTATTTGTGGATTGTGGGTAGAGAAATTTGGCAGCTATTGTACAACGAGGCCACAGTAAAATATGGCAGACACAAGCACTGTCATTCATGATTTTATTGCTATTGATGAGACCGAGTGAATTAGTGGGCTAATTACGTTATTAAGGAATCTGGAAACGGCCGTCTGCTTGTGCAGCGCTGTTTTCGGGGAATGTAGCTCTGGAACATCGCCCCGGTGCTTTGAATGGGGAGACTGTGCTGCAGGTATCGGGCTGTCCTGGACGATGCCTGCTTTGTGTGAGTCCATTTCAAGTCTGAAATGAGAAAAACCTGTACTTACTAACTGCATGTACTGCGTATTCAAAACACATGTTCAGAGAATGCGGAGCCACTGGTCTATGAATAACGTCTATGCGTGCACACAGTTCTCAAATTAATTTATTCCATGCCACGAGCAGGGAGCGTTATGGAAATTCCTGCATGTGATTCATATTTGTGGCGTTTGATTTATAGGATTATGTTAATTGAATGATGGTGCCTGAATGTTTCCTGCTACTTTTTCTGTCTTGTAAGGTGCTCGAGACAAGCTGTGTTTTTCACCACGGACCAGCGATGCATTTCGAACACGGAAAAGTGATTTAATGTCAAACTTTGTTATATTTTCTAACAGTTTGTCAGTAGTATTGTAAATACATGGCATCATTATTCTTACTTCTATTGATTGCGGCTTCCTTGAAAAAGAGATGGATGTCTCAGTGGGACTAACCTGGTAAAATAAAGGAGAAATACATTTTTTATTTAAATTCTGGAGAAATGCACATAGTTAATTTCACCCGCTTATACTGCTGGTAATTTATAGAAAAATATAATATGGTTAATTATCACACATCAAAGGCATAACAGCAGTATCCCTCCAAAGAATGTTTAATTTTTTAACCTGTATTTCTAACTCTCATGCCAGACCAGCTGCACCAACAAGGAAACTTCTATATGCAAGGACTGAATATAGATTGTGTGCAAACAAAAATGGATAAAAGATGATACATTATATAAACCCACTGCGTATAGCAGTGTCTGAATGCATTCCTCACTCTCTTATGTACCTAATTAGTGCCATGAATGCCATTGTGAGTCTTCCTGTTGGTATCCAGCTGCTATGTAATTAGCTGTGTAATTAGGTAAAGTAATTACCTCATTGTGTAATTGTTCAGATTGGGGGAGCTGCCCCCCCCCCCCCCCACAATGGCTGGACTTCGGAAACGGTCGGTTCACATCGTAAACGTGGAGTGACTCCTCTGCCCAGGGTAATCCAGGTGTCTAATTGCTACTGAAGAAGAGTTTTATGGCTGTAAGATCGTTAGCATTAGCACATCACTGCTGGTATGCGTTCCACATACAGCGAGCGGTTCAAACTGCTGATTGGTTAACGCAGACTGGAAGTGGGCGGGGCATCCAGCTATGGCATTTTGCTGGGACGACTATTACCAGGGATGGGAGTTTGGCATCGTTGGTTTTTTTTTTGAAACCATAGCGAGATGGGAGCTCTCCACCAATCACAGTTTGTGACAGCAACAACGAATGGAACAAAGCCAAAGGTGATTGGTGGATAACTCTGGACTGTATTCTGTGCAGTGATGAGGGCCTCCATGATGTATAACTAGAAGATTAACATAATTTACCTTCAGGCTTAAGATGAGATACGAAGCATTGTATTTATCCCAATGGGGTAATTTGTCCTCTGCATTTGACCCATCCTAGTTACTCAGGAGTAGCCACAGTGCAGCGCCTGGGGACCAACTCTGAGCTATGAGGCCAGTACCTAAGTGAAAACAATGTCTTTTGTTGCCTTTAATGTATTTTTGTGTGAAAGGAAACTGGAGTACCAGGAAGGAACCCACTCATACGGAATACAGGGAGAACATTTAAACTCCACACAGTGAGGATCCGGCAGCATGTTTTATGGCATATGGTAAATGTAAAGCGTTATCAGATTTTGCAGTCAGTTCTAGTATCTTTTTTATATTTAATGGATACATTAAGTCAATGCATTTTTATTTAAGGATGTAATGCAAAAAAAGGTTAACATTTTGAAAGGGTGTGTAAACTTTACATAGTCACTGCATATATATTAAAACCACACACCTCTTTAAATGGGTCATTTAAACCTCCCTCTTACCTTCACCCTCCCAAACAATACACCTTTATTTTTCTGATGAGGGTAGGGGGTGAGGGTGAGAGTAGGGGGTGTAATAAATTACTTTTCCCACAGACTAAGTCACACACAAAAGCTGTGTCAGCTCTTCTCCTCTTCCTCCTCTTCCTCCTCCTGATAATTGCTGGGATCGGGCAGGCAGCCACACTCGGGATTAAATATCAGAAGAACTGCTCAAAGGCACCGTATATCACACACGGCCTGACAGAGAGGCTCCCAGTGCCTTGCTCGCTCGCCCGCCCGCTCGCTCGCCCGTCCCTCGCTCACTCGCTCCCTCCCTCGCCTGCTCCCTCGCCCGTCCCTCGCCCGTCCCCCGCTCTCCCGTCCCCTCCCTTGCCCGCCCGCCCGCCCGCCTGCTCACTCCCTTGCCCGCCATTTAGCTGGTGACTTCTCTCTCCTGGGGCGAGCACAAAGCAACGAGGCGCAGGAGGAGCTTTCAGGAGATAAGGTGAGAGACGTGTGAACGGGATTGTGGGTAGGGATGCCAGCGCGGAATCTCAGAGCACCTGCATAGGTACTTTCCCATAGTGCTAAGGATCCCCAAGCTGAATTATTACATTTACAGGCATTTAGCTGACGCTCTTATACAGAGCTACAGTACTTACACAACATTTTACACAGCATTTACATTGCATCCGTTTACACAGCTGGATATACATGGAAGCAACGCAGGTTAAGTGCCTTGCTCAAGGGTACAACGGCAGTGTCCCAGGAATCCAACCTGTGACCTTTAGGTTGCAAGACCAGTTTCTTAACCCATTATACTACACTGCCGTGGTCTGTGGTAAAATCTACCGCTGTTGTACAGTAGTTTGGGGGGGGGGGGGGGGTCGGGATGGGGGGACAGGCAGTCACACTAGCTGAAATGCAAATTAACTTTAACTGTCGGTGGGTAAACAGAGGTCATTGTGTAACGGCACAATCGCCGATTTCTCCGCCGCGTTCCAAAACATACACGGATAAATCATTTTTCAAAATTTTGGCGCATGGAAAAAATGGTCACATGATTCATTGCGTTAAAGATGCCGTAGACACCGGTCCCATTGCAAAGGATGTGCCAGCTGCAAGAGAAATCCCCCCTTTTCCCTCTGCTCTCGTTCGGCCAAAAATGTGCGTGTGGGAGGAATTCCTGTGTGGTACAGGCAACCGAGCAACCCAGTGGCCTTTCTGTGGTACAGGACGTAACGTTCACTGCATGGCCTAAAGTATCGGGACACCCGTTAGTCTGGGGCTGGTTTTCATGGTTTGGGCTTGGCCCCTTAGTCCCCGTGAAGGGAAATCTTAATGCAATTAGATTTTGGACGATTCTGTGCTTCCAACTTTTGTGGCAACAGTTTGGGGAAGGCCTGTGTCCTGTTTCAGTGTGACAATGCCCCCAGGGCACACAGTGAGGTCCATATATAAATGGTTTTGTTGAGATTGGTGTGGAAGAACTTGACAGGCCTGCACAGAGCCCGGAACTCAACCCCATTCAGCATTTTTGGGATCAACTGGAAAGCCAACTGCAAGCCAGGCCTAATCGCCCAATCAGTGCTCGACCTCACTAATGCTCTTTTGGCTGAATGGAAGTAAATCCCTGCAGCAATGCTCCAACATCAAGAATAAAGCTTTCCCGGAAGAGTGGAGGTTGTTGTACCAGCAAAGGGTGGCCAAACTCCATATTCCATTTATCTATCCATTATCTATACCCGCTCATCCTGGGCAGGGTTGCGGGGGGTGCTGAAGCTTATCCCAGCATGCATTGGGCGAGAGGCAGGACTACACCCTGGACAGTCCTGGACAATCTTTCACAGGGTACCAGCTCCATATTAATGCCTGTAAGATGTTTGACGTCAGGTGTCCACACACCTTTGGCCATGTAACGTAGGTCTGGCCTCTGCTTGTCTATTCCAGGCTCCATGGTCCTGGACACCGAGAGTCCTGTAAGACAGCGTTTCCCAACCTTTCTCTTTCCGCGGCACACTTTCCAAATTTACAGAATCTCATGACACACAGAACACCGACAGAAAAAAAACGCGAGCGACGTGCTGACGTTGATGTGACGTGCCAACAGCAGGCCTAAATGTTCTTTTGGGGGTTTTAATCGAGCGATACGAATTTTAACGACATTTGTTTTGGCTTTTGTGAATGGGATTTGTTCATTTAAGTTTTTTCAATTAATTTGAACTTAACATTTTTCCCCACACCGGTTTGGGAAACGCTGCTGTAAGACTCTCAGTGCTGGCGTGTGAAATGGCTGCCACAGCCAGCCTGCCGCTGCTGATGCTCTTACCTCCTCCTCCCCTGCTCCAGCAGAGTGCCCTGGGCTTCGCGTTCCCCCGGTAAAGCTGCGTTATTATGGGGGTGACCTTAAAACTCATTTGTCTGGGGTTGCTATGCATGTTTGCTGCTCTTTTTTTTTTGGAGTGGGGGGGTTTGGGGGTGGGGGGACGGACCTGGCCGAGCCCAGAGGGGCGGGGCCGCTGGTCGAGGGAGCGCGTGGGAGATCTGAGTGCTCCCTTTGTTCAGCGCCAGTCCCACATGTAATTACGGAAGAACTGGCCTCATCTCCGAGAGTGGATGGTTTGTCGTTTCGCCATGGTAACGCTGTTGTGGCGAGTTCTGGGTCCTTCAGGGGTTTTGGCAGAGGAGGGGGGAGTGGTTGAGGCAAAAGGGGTGGGCCGGGAGGGGGGGGGGGCATTTCTCCGTGATTTCCAACGGACAGGAGAAGCACACTAGGCTGAAAGCATGACGCCCAAAAAACTTCCACTACTCCACCCCTGCAACTGAATACAGACCAAAACTGGCCCACACACAGTCAGGTTAACATCAATCAAACTGCACACGCTGGACCTGGACTTGTGACCTAAAGGTTGCAGGTTCCCTGCTAGAGCACTGCCGTTGTACCCTTGACAAAGGTACTTAACCTGCATTGCTTCAGTATACATCCAGCTGTGTAAATGGATGCAATGTAAACGCATTGTTACTGTAACACACTTTAAATATTATGTAAATGCATTGTAAATGCATTACATTATAATGCATTAGTTAACATTAAAAGGACATTTTTGAAGGACTAAATAAAAGTTGACGGAATGTTTTCATTGGTCTGGTTCAGACCCAATCAGTTTCCACGAACTTGCGCATAGTAATTAGCAACTGGCAGTTAAATTAAATGTCGTTTTTGTGAATGGTGATGTCGTCTGATTATGTAGGTGTCTTGTTCTTTTTACTCAATATTTTGCCAATTATAAACCATCCCAAGAGTTTGCAGGAAATTGTAACGTCGATCAAAAAAAAAAAAAACTAATTTTCCAAGTAAGCAGGTTTGATCAGCTGAATTTTCTCAGGGGGATTTCTGAGGGATAAAAAGTTAAAAAAAAAAAAAAAAAAGTTGTGCTCCAAGGAGAACAAGAAACATTCAGCAATAAATTCTTTATGACTTAACCTATATCCGCTGTAGTAATTAACAGGGACTGCTCCAGTCGGGAGGTGTGCCAGCTCGGAGCAGGAAGCTGTTTGGAAGTGGGCCCGCGCTTGGAGGAAGAGAGAGGGTGATATGACACATCGGGTTAGTCTGCAGATTTATGTGCGGAGCGAGAAAAAAACGAGCCGTCGCTGTGGAACTTGCACCCCGCCCCTCCCCGCCACTTTGTGCTCGTGGCAAAACAGACACTGCTACCTATTGTTTCTGCTAATCCCTGCCTTTGTGATGTGAGAGAGAGTGTGTGTGTGTGTGTGTGTGTGGGGGGGGGGGGTGGGGGAGGCAGGGGGTGAGTGTGTGTGTGTGTGTGTGTGTGGGGTGAGGGGGGGGGGACTGGGTGTGTGTGGGGTGGAGGGGGGTGGGACTGAGTGTGTGTGTGTGGGTGGTGGGGGGTGGGAGGTCAGTGTATGTGTATGTGTGTGGGGGGGGGTGAGTGTATGTATCAGTTTGAGCGTACTTGAGTGTGTGTGTGTGTGTCTATGTGCTTGTGAGTGAGTGAAAGGGAAGGGGGAGTGGTTAAGGTGTGAGTGAGAGGGGAGGGGGAGGAGTTAAGGTGGGAGTGAAAGGGAAGGGGGAGTGGTTAGGGGGGTGAGTGAAGGGGAAGGGGGAGTGGTTAAGGTGTGAGTGACAGGGCAGGGGAGGAGTTAGGGGGGTGAGTGAAGGGGAAGGGGGAGTGGTTAGGGGGTGAGTGAAGGGGAAGGGGGAGTGGTTAAGATGTGAGTGAGAGGGCAGGGGAGGAGTTAGTGGGGTGAGTGAAGGGGAAGGGGGAGTGGTTAAGATGTGAGTGAGAGGGCAGGGGAGGAGTTAGGGGGGTGAGTGAAGGGGAAGGGGGAGTGGTCAGGGTGGCAGTGGAGCAGTATCCTCTTACGCTTCCCCTGGGAAAGTCACATGACCAGGGCAGCTTTGTGCTGGAGCAGGAGTGGGAGGGGACGCATGCAGCACGGGAGTCTGAGAGAGCGCTCAATGAGAACCACATGCGGGGGGGGGGGGGGGCAGGAGAGAGAGAGAGAGGGACAGAGGGAGGGCGGGAGAGAGAGAGAGAGAGAGAGAGAGAGAGAGGATCATACAAAGACTCGGATCCCTCCTGGTAACATCACACCACTCTCTGGGACCGTGGGGGAGAAAGGCATCTTTATTATTTTGGGAGTGAATCTCTCGACTTGTGACACGCACGTACTTTTGTTTCTCTCTCTCTCTCTTTTTTTTCCTGATTAACGGGGAAGCCAAGTAACAGCAGAAAAGAAAAACATGTCCAGTGCCATCCTGAGAAGAAACTCCAGCAAGGAGGGCTTGCAGAACCTACTGAGGTGAGTAGGCAGGATTGTGACACTTTTTTACAGTTTTTTAGTTTTTTGCTTTTTTTTTGGATTACAGCAAGGAGGTTGAATTCTGAGCTCTTTTAGGTTTATAGGTGTGTGTGTGTGCTTGTGTGTGTGTGTGTGTGTGTGTGTGTGTGTGCATGTGCATGTGTGTCGGTGTGTGTGTGTGTATGTGTGTGTGTTGACTGTGTTGTCTGTGTGTATGAAACCAGACTCTGTCTTGCCCCGAGCTTTTTGTTCCCAAGACGACCGGTTAGCAGAGGGGGCTGCTCAGGTAAATCCTTGGCGTGAGGCACAGGTATCGGGGGGGGGGGGGGGGGGGGGAGAAATCCCATTACTCTGCCCGTAAATCACACGGCTGAGCTTCAACCTGCAGCCGCGCGCGAACAGAATCCTCCTACCGCACGCCGTCGCTCTCTTTCACAAGACCTGAATACGCTCTGGGTAGACGGGTCCTTCTCTGCCAAGCTGAACGCTTGGGGGTGATGCCAGGGTGATCAGTCCGATTGTGTTTTAACTCAGCGATGTGGGACGTGGATGCCAGAGTTTCTTAGCTGACGGCACTGGCAGTTTAAACCTGTGAGTCTGATCACAAGTCTGCGGCTGACTGGGATATGGGACAGAGGTTTCTCTGACTGCATGCTCCAGAAAATTATCCCTGGTTCTAGAATCAGGGTTTATAGGTAGGGTGTCCTCACTCACTGTACAACACTCTTGTTTTGGGGGGTGGGGGTGGGGGGGGGGCTTGGTAAGCTGTTTTTAATGTACTGCTTAACAGATATCAATCAGGGTTCCTTACTTATTTTTCTACCTACACAGCTGCATAATTAGTTGTAAGCAAATCAGGTTAAGTGCGTTCAGCAATGGTCCGGTACCTGAACCTGCCTGTGTTCTGTTTGTTAGACACTTCCCCCCCCAAACCAAAAAAAGTCCCAGACTACGGGGATCCTCCGTGCTCTCTCCATGTGCAGCTGGGCAGTTTCGCTGTAAGTTTTTCTCTGGAAACGCTCGTGTCCTGTGGCTGTCTTGGCTGGACCTTCAAGATTTTTATTTTTTCCCCCTGAATGGGACATCCTGCTGAAATGATGTATGGATAAAAGAAATAAATATAGTGGTGTTGAAGGTGGGGGGTGATGTGATAAAGTGGGGGGGGCAAGGGGGGGGGGGTGCTTTTTGGCTCTAGGGGTGTATCTTGTTTCCTTGCAAGGCTCTGAAAGTGGAGAGAGGGAACATCTTGATTAGGGCTCAGGGGATTAGACCCGCTGACCTGTGGTAGGGGCGACAACGGGCGCACTCTCTCTCATGGGGAGTGCGGCTGGGGGGGGGTGGGGGGGGGTGGGGTGATTAATCTGAACCCCCCCCCCCCCCCCCACACACACACACACACACACACACAGAGTGTGGAGACCTTGTTTAGATAAATGAGTTTGCTCAGTCTTAATGCACGCAGCTGTGAGAGCTGTGCGTCTCTCGGGTATGGCTCTGGGATTGCCTGTGCGGAACGCGGCCTGCAAAGTGCCTTCGACAATAAATCAACAGATTCCGTAATTCTAGCAGAGAGCCATGTGAAATCAAGGCTGATTTATCACAAAATTTGGTTTGATTTCTTTGGTCTTGCGTGAAGGTGCACAGGCTCCTGGGAGCACGCAGTTAATCACCACAGTCTGCAGTCTCGCAAGAGGCTGTCTGTGTGAATTCAGTGGCAAATTGAGAAGTGTCCTGTTTAGTCCCGAGTCACACCTGGTTTTGAAACTCTTTGAAAACTTTTGAAGTGCCAGTAAAGTTTTAAAGAAATCCTGCGGACTCCTAAATTACTAGAACGTTGTACACTCTGCCATGATTTACTGATGGAAGTGTAACTCTTTGCGATGGAATCCAGGACTGGGGTTACAGCTTGTGCAAAGGACGAAGATGAATTGTGAAATATCTTGAAACGTTAAAAAGCACATCTGTCGAATAAATAGAACATTTCAGATATTAAATATTCAAAACCCTGACAGCCCGTAAAAGTCAAGCGGGACCTTGTTTCAGCCTGACCGTCTGAATGCGCTGATCTGAATGTGCTGATCTGAATCGGGAGCAGACGGCCTCCTGAACGCAGGAAGCCAATCAAACGCATCGATACTGTGAGGCCACACCTGGGTCAGAGACACATCTGAAAATCTTTACGTCTCTAAATTCCTCTCTAAACTTTTCAAAATGCTCCCGCAAAGTCCCGCAAAATTTTCAAAGCCAAAAAGGACTTTTGGATGATGGCTTCGCTCTCAGTATCGGTGAAAACCAGGTGCACATTGTAAAACTGTCGGTAATCTGCAGGGTTGTCTAAATGGGTTAAAGTATCTAAAAATAAGGCAGTTTATTCAGCAGCACAGCGTTTGATCCAGGTGAGGACTGGGGGCTGGCAGAAGGCCGATGAGCTGAAAGCAAACAGAGTGTTTACTTTAGTCTGCAGACTGGAGTATAAACCGCATAGCAACGTTCATTCACCTTTTCTTCTGTGAGATACAACGTTCATCCACCTTTTCTTCTGTGAGATACAACATTCATCCACCTTTTCTTCTGTGAGATACAACATTCATCCACCTTTTCTTCTGTAAGATGTGGCATTCATCCACCTTTTCTTCTGTGAGAAGTGGCATTGATTCACCTTTTCTTCTGTGAGATACAACATTCATCTACCTTTTCTTCTGTGAGAAGTGGCATTGATTCACCTTTTCTTCTGTGAGATACAACATTCATCTACCTTTTCTTCTGTGAGAAGTGACATTGATTCACCTTTTCTTCTGTGAGATACAACATTGATTCACCTTTTCTTCTGTGAGATACAACATTCATCCACCTTTTCTTCTGTAAGATGAGCACAGAAAGGAGCGCAGAATGCTGGGACACATCCCTCCCCCGCCCCCCCCCCCCCCCCCTTCAGTCCTTCCGATCAGCTAAAGCATATATTTTTCCATCTGCATTCTCTATTCTCATCGTTCAATTGGAAAGAACAACACCCCGGGTTCCTGCTTTTAACATTTCTGCATTCTGCAGAGAGAGTACATTAATGTCTTTTTTTAAAAAAAACGATTATATGACTGTTTTTAAGTTTTTAATTTTTGTTGCGAGCCCTTGCTGTTCCTGAAGTCCTGACGTCTCGGAATATGCATATCGCCACGGTAACGGCCTGGGAACTCATTTCAGGATTTTTTTTTTTGAATGACTGATGGATGGAGCAGCTCTGTCCGTTAGGAATGCAGGAGGACCGATGACATCACCCTCTGCGAGCGTTCCGCTGGAGCTCGCTAAGACCCTGTGGTTCCGGATCTTTCCGTACGAGCCAGCGCGTGACAGGGCGCCAGCGAAGTGTGCAGGCTGAGGCTGCCGTGCTGGGGAAGGCGAGCCACTCTGAGCACCGGTGCTAACACACACACACACAAATACACACACACACACGTGCACACACACAAATCCACCACACGTTAGCATGTACGCACACACATAAACATACATCTGTACACATGCATACACGCACACACACACATACATAGTCATGGACACACATGCATGCACAAACACACACACACACACACACACACACACACACACACACACATCTCACACGCACACATGCATGCACACACCTACAAACACACATTCTCACTCACACACACACCCACTCACACTCACGCACACACATGCATGCACACAGATACACACACACACAAGCACACACACTCTCTCAAACACACACGCACAGATCCAGCATCTCTCTATTCAGGCACTTTGGATGCTCAGGCGTGATTAGTGGGATGAGTTTGTCGGAGGGTGTTTTGGAAAGTGGACTGGACTCAAACCACAGACAGCTGCTCCGGTGCATGACCCTGCTGTGGGACGCCCGGGTTCAGAAAGGGGGGTGTGGGGGGATCAGAGGAATGTCCAGGAAAGGTTTTTTTATTTTTAATGTGTGTGTGTGTGTGTGTGTGTGTGTGTGTGTAAAAGTCACCCCATCATGACTATGGCTGGCATGAAGCAGACCATTCTTATCAGAGGCTGGTCTGGTGTTCTGTTTCAGTTGTTTGTGTTAATGGTTGGGGTTGGGGTTGGGGTTGGGGCTGGTGTCAGGGCTTTGGGGTGGGGTGGGGTGGGGTGTGGGGGTGGGATCAGGTCAAATAGGCTCTGGTGTGAATCAGGACTGCGTACCCATGATCCTTCAGTGCCGTGGCAGGCGCCCGGTGATGTCAGAGCCCAGGCATTCGCCCGAGAGCAGCGGCGTTTCCGTTTGCTCGGCGTGACCCCCTCCTGCCCCGTGTCAACACCACCCCCGGGGTGGAAAGAGCCAGAGGAATGGGGCGGGGTAGGCAGGCTCCGCCCCCCCATCCCCTTCTGCCAAATTATGCACCGGAGTGCCCCCCCCCCCCCAGGGGCCTGGCACCTTTTGGGCTGACCGACCGTGAGTGCAAAGAAAAACAAAAACAAAAAGCAACGATTTCACCTCGTCCCGGTTTGTGCAGACCACCCCCAGTGCAAGGCAGGGCGGGAGGCTGGGAAAACTCCACTCCTCAGGGGGGGAGGGGGGGGGGGGTTAAGCTCTTTTTAAAGTGGGGTGGGGGCACATGGGGACAGGAGAAATAGGGGATTCTGCAGTAGCGCCTTGAAGAGCACGCTAATGCGCCAACCACAGTAATGCACTAACTGCAGTAACCACGACGGCTAATTCTCAGCCTCTCAGGGAATCTGTGACACCTTCATCCTCTGTAAAGAAAGTTGGTTTACAGGTTCCAGTGGAGAGTCAACATCTCCCTACGGGACGTTTTTATTGGGCTTCTAAATACCCAGTGGATTTAGGAGCAGGAGGGTGGGGGTGAGGAGGGGTGGGGGGGGTCTATAAACACAACCTTTCAGCTCAGTAAAAGCCCCGGCTGACTCCCCTTTGTCTAATAAACAAACGGACCAGTCTCTGAGTGGTCCCCCAGAACTGCTGTGGGTTAGGGGAAATGAGGCCTGATAAAGTTTGTGGGCCACACCGGGGTCCCCGAATCTCAGCCGCGGCCTGGCGGTACGCTCCCTGCTTCAGAAAGGAGGGGTTCCACGCACCCCAGCTACCTTCCGGAATATTCCTGCCTCTGTCTGTTTTTTTCTTCTTCTTTTTTTTCTCGAGTTAATGAATGATTTTTGTTCCCTTTACAGCCCCAGTGAGTGATTGTTTTTCGATCAGATTTTCCTTTGTCCCGCGTAAGGGGGGGAAAAATAAACGGTTTGGCTTGTCAGGCAGGGAGTATTTTGTAAGCTGTGTGCATATGATTATGGAAACCCCCCTTTTTGTCATCGTTTTTGGGGTGTTGTGCGAGTTGGATCAACTACTGATTGTCATTAAAAAAAACACTTTTAAAGCATGGTGATGGCACATTACGTGACTCGGTGACGTCCTTGGAGAGTTTTCCTCAGTGGCATCATCAAAAATGACTCTTGGGTCCGACTCAATGGCAGCTTTTATTGCTTGGACTTGCTTCATGGATATGACCTCATCCAGCTGAGACGCCCCCCCCCCCACCCCACCCCACCCCGCCTCCCCTTTTCCCTTCAGTATCTGTGTCACAGACCTCAGTTGGCTTTTCACTTACATGGGTGGAGAAAAAGAAAACTCGTTATGGCTTTAACCTTCAGCACTGAAGAGAGTGCGTTCCTGATTCGAGCAGAGCCTGTGGAGCGGATTGGATTGGAGGAACGAAGGTTATGGAAACCGACCGCCCTCCCCCCCCCCCCCTCCCAAATCTCTACGGGACATTAGGGGAAACAGCTCCTGCACGACAGCCAGACAGACAGCCACACAAGCCCTTTTGCCTTTTGGCAACAGCTTCATTTAACCAGCCAGGAATGTACAGAGGCTCTCCGGCGGCCAAAATGCATCATAATGCGAGCATTCATCCCGGTTCGGCCTGACCGCTAAACCGTTCGCCCCTTTTTACTGCGAACAAACCCGAATTAGCGTCGCTTTTTAAAAAATTATTTTCACAAGATTCGGTTGTTAATTTCCAGCAATCGCCAAGCCCGTGATGGCACGTATATACCGTTCGGCTTTCGGCTTCATTATGGGATGGATTCAATTCTATCCCAAAACCGCACTGTGGATAGGATAGTTTGAACTCCAGCTTTGGTCTGACATCATACTTGGGCAAAGCTCCAGGCAGCCAATCGCAGTGGAGGGAGGATGGATGAGTCAGCGTTAGTCTGAGGCACTTTTTTTGTGTGCAGAAGTTCTTTTTCCAGCAGGAAATGAGCAGTGAAATTGCGCCTGTTGAATTCAGGGTCAGGAAAGAGGGAGAGAAGTTGACAAGTTCACACTCCTCTTCTCTGGCCATCTTGTCATCCCTCTTTCTCCCTGTCCTCTATGTCCCCCCCACAACCCTTGCGTCACATTTAGTCTAATTTCCCATATAGAAATTGAATATCCTAAAAATATACTGAAATAAAATTCTATCAAGATATCAGTACAAGTAACACTTCCCAATCTTGGCAAATATGCAAATAAAATTTTCTTAAATTTCATTTTTATTTCTTTTTGTTTTTTTTTCTTTTCTGGTTGGCCGAACATACCTCTCGTTCGGGTCTCTAATGGACGTTCTGGGGTTATGACGGACTGATACTGCAGTGCCATTAAGGCGTTTACGAGCGTTAGGCACCCCTGAACGCTGGAGAAGGTTGTGACCCTTTCTGGCAGAATTGTTTATTTTCCGCTTATCTGCTGGAGCAGGGTCAGTTGGAATCCATTGATGCATCATGGGAGGAGTTGAGATGCATCAGAAAACACAAAGAAGTTAAAATAAACACTGCACTTGTTTAGTCTGTCAAAAAAATTGCGTGCAATGTGTAGAGTGTGACTTTTGTTTCCATATTTTAACATAAAATGTATTGGGGTACATTTTATATAAGGTAGGGGTACAGTATATGTATTTTCTCAGTAGGTATATTTGCAGGCTCAGATTATTTGGGGACCCCCCGACCTGCAGCAGCACATTTTGTAAGCTGTTCTCAAATGGATGCTCTGGGCCAACAAAAGGCAGATGTCTTTGTGCCGTTAAGACGTTTTACGAGCAGTAAACATCCTCCCAAAATGCTGTCGAAGGCTGTGACCCTTGGTTTGTGCTTCCTTAGCTTATCTCCAGACCCCGGAGCGCCCCCCCCCCCAGCCCCCCCCTCCCAGAGTGGCTCCAAACCCTGGCCTGTCAGTCTTCCTCACCCACGATCCAAAAAACACTGTCCCATCTGGATCTGCAACTATCACCTCCCGCCCACCCAGCCCAAGCGTGATGGGGCTTGCCCTGCTGTGCGTCTGCAGATGGGGTAAAGTAGCCCAGAACACTTCCAGGATTTGAAGCTCTTATGCGCGCACCCCCCCCCCCCCCCCACCTCACCACCCCCCCCCAGGCGCTGTTGCTTTTGAACAGGACTCTAAAGGAAGCCGAGCGGGCATATTGTTGTAATTGTCAAGAGAGCAAACCCCGGCGTAGACATAAAACAGAGTTTTTGGCACGTCTGTCTTCTACTACTGTCAGGCGAGAGAGCCGGGAGACAGACAGAGAGAGAAAAAGTTTCGGGGGGGGGGGGGGGGTGTTTAGACTGATGGGGGGTGTCAGCTGGGGGGGTGTTAGGGAGGGAGAGAGAAGGGGAAGAGAACAAGCGGGAGAGACAAAGAGAGAGAGAGTAGAAGAAAGGAAAATATTTTTCTCTGATGTGGCTTCCTGAAGACCGGAAGATGGGGTTTCTCGAGGAGCAGAAGGTTGCTGTGGAATCGGGTTAGCGAAACGAAGCCTGTCGTTTATCCAAGGCCATCATCCTGATTACAGACTAAATAACCAAACTCAAACCAAATGAAAGCAGTGGACTGCAGTCATCTCGTCATGTCCCCTTTTCTTTCCAGCGCAGGGAATTGTGGGTATTTTTGTGGCATGTGGCTGGGATGGTTCCTTAGGGTGGGTAAGTGGGACCAAGCTTCTTACAGTGCAGGGAATTGTGGGTATCTTGTGCCTTTTGGTGACATGGCCGCTTCTTTGTGTTGGCGAATGGGACAGAGGTGCAGGGTGCGGGCCTGCGGCTGTGTTTGGGGCTGAGCCTGTGTTTGGGGCTGTGGCTGTGTTCGGGGCTGTGTTTGGGGCAGTGGCTGTGGGGGGATAAGGTGCGGGGGGGGGGGGGGGGGCACATGGGGCTGGAACTGTGGCAGAGAATAAAAAAGGTGGCGATGTCCTTGGAAATTTACCGGGGCAGGGAGACCAGACAGTGTTCCTTTCATCAGTGGGGGTATTTATGGGCTCCACCCCCCCCACCCCCCACCCCGTCACAAACAGATTTAAGTCAAAAACCATTGTAAAACTGCAGAGGCCCTGGAGCTGGCTGTCGCTGGCCAGCGTGCCCCCCCACCCCCCCCAAGGCCTCCTTACTGACCCGTTCGAGGTGCACACATGCACACCAGAACTGGCCCAGGCACTGAGTCAGTGTATTATTACATTACATTACATTCATTTGGCAGACGCTTTTATCCAAAGCGACGTACAAAAAGTGCACGTCCTGTATGCTGTGATCTGATCAGCTGACACAGAGACAGGACGGACAGGACAGACAAACAGGACGGACGGACGGACGGACGGACGAGCTCTGCAGTCTGAGTTCCCCTCCTCTCCCCACACTTCTCTTTATCCAGGGATGAGCAAACAGTGTCCGGGGGCCAGCAGGCAGGCTGAAACGCTCGCAAAAAACAGTGCAAGAGCACAGCCCTAACTGAACACTGCAGCTCTAACTGAAAACGGAACACTGCAGCTTTACCTGAAAACTGAACACTTTAGCATTACCTGAACACTGAACACTGCAGCTTTACCTGATCACTGAACACCGCAGCTGAACCTGAGAGCTGCAGCTCTACCAGAACATCGCAGGTCTGTCCGAACACTGTAGTTTTGCCTGATCACTACAACCGTAGCAGAGCTTTGAACGCTGCAGGTCCACCTGCACAGCAACTCCTGGCTGCTGCTGAGTCCATCCCGTTAGTGCTCAGGATGATGGTTGGGCCAGAGAGACAAACCCACCCGGGTAGTCTGCCGACCTCTCTCCAAAGGCGTCTCCATGAAGACGGATATGCAGCATGCATGAGAACGGAGCCGCGAGCCTGGGTTTCCTGAGCTCAACACGCACACACCTCCAGCGTGCGCAGGGTCTGCGTCCTATCGGCAGCCTGCATGCAGCTCAAACCCTCCGAGACGGCGCCACACATTTGGTTTGTGTTAGGAAGCCGTTCTTCCCGGTGCGTCGCTCAGCTTCTCTCTGCGTTCTCGCGCTGTGGATTTCGACAGGGCTTTTGTGTTTTTTTTTTGTTTTTTTGCGTGTGAGTGAAATGGGTGTGAAAAGTGGAGTTTATGCCCAAACTGCACTGCCATAACCTACAAAGGGCAAAAAACAAACAAAAAAACAAAACGACGATTAAGGGCATATTTTCCAAAATGTGTTAGAATTTCCATTCTGCTCTAAGTTGTCTTCGGGCGATTCTGCGCATTTCTGAGCTGACATAAAACCAGCCACTGGAGAGGTCTTTGATTCTAATGGTGACGGAACCTCTCCTGAACTGAGGCGGGTTTTGTTCTCAAATCATTCAAAAACCGCAAACGCAACTTGCCTTTTATTTTGAATAACAGACCTAAGGAAGCCTCGCGGCTTTTAGTTTCTCTCAGAACGTTACGAGTGTGGTGGAGACTGAAATTAACGGGCACGGTTGTGCAAAATTAAACGATACTCAAAGGAGAAAGCATATATTATTTTCAGACTGAACAGAGGCTGTTTCATGAGGCCCCAACACATTTCTTTTGCTCTCACACTCTCAGTAAATTTGGGCCCGCATGAGCATGGGTCCCATTGGTGTAGGCTACTTAATATCAGAGAACTGCCAGAAGACATTTCTGGAAAACCAGACGGTGCATTGTGTCCACTACCATTGCCCACCTTTCATTGGCGTTCTCAGCGGCTGCCATTAGTTGATACTAGTTGCGCAAAAGCAACTGCGTCCATAGAACCAAATGTAAGCGGTTTATCTGACTCAGTCTGCTGTGCGGTAACGTTTACAGAAATTAAAATCATTCCGGCTTTTTGCAACTCCATCGTGTCCTGTCACTGAGTAAATATTTGGTCTCAGTTTGGTACTCTGCGCAAATGTGGAGAAACGTGGTGACTGCCATTTTCCGTGCTTGTATAATTTTGGGGAATTAATTTGGCGGATGTGTCTGTGAAAGACACAGCCGATCGAAATGTGTTATTGCGACATGGACAATTAAATGCAGAGCGTGTTTACAGCTGACGTTAACAAATAGCAATTTCCCGTTTCTTCATAAGCTCCTGGAGGTCGCGAGCGCGCGAGCGCCTCGCTGCAGCCAGCGCCGAGTCGCGGAGCAGATGTTCAGTTGGCTCAGTCTCCCATTCTGATGCGTTTCCAGGTCATTGTTTAGAAATATCTTCTCGCTGGTCATTTGGTCCTTTGTTTAAGCGACTAGCCAACGTTCATGTTTTATTTTTTTAAAAAACGTGTTTCTTGGATGATGGATTGCAGATTGTTTCCAAATGCTGTTTAACTTTAGCTGGCGTTTTTACTGACCCCTATTTTACGCCAGTTATGTCTCAATGTGGAACTATTCATGCATATATTTTTAAAAATAAGACAACACTATTAAAATAAAGCTTAGCGAGAGGGTCATATGTGTATATTGTCATTAAATTAATTCAGTGTAGATACAAAAATTGAAGCATGGTTATTTTTATTTTCCTGCCCTTCTCAACTCCGACAGAATCACCGCGCAGCGGAGCATCGAGGATGCCGAGGAGATCGAGCGAGAGCGGCGCCGCCGGGCGCGTGAAGCTTTCCGCAGCACCAGCAGCCAGTCCGACTCCCCGCGGGACGGCGGGACCGCGGCCGAGGACAGCCCGTAAGTAAGCGGCGCCTCGCGCGCAGTTCACATCCCTGATCAGCCACTGCCACTAACGGTGCCTGGCAGCGGCGATCCGCGTGGAGCCAGACGCCGGTTTAAAAACCCGATATCTTAATGAGCTCTCCTATTTTCTCTCAGTCGGTGGCGGCTTCATCTCAGTGTAATGTCTCACGGGGGAAAGAGCGGTTTGCTTCACGTCATTTGAGGTGTGATTTCTGTAGGCGAGTAAAGTAAAACTGTTGATGTGCTTGATAAGATCTTTCAGGTGAGCTCATGCTTCCAGGTGAGCTCATTACCCTCACCTGAGTAATAGCTAAGACAAGATGATTGATGGTAATGGCTTAAAGGAAGAAGCTGTGAGAACCTAAAATTTTGTTCAATGCAATCAATTGTATTACAGTGAGTGTGTAGCTATACCAGTGGGTACTCATCCGAGTGTTATATCCACCTTGTTATACTGATTTACATTAGCAAATCCAAATCTATAAATGTGCTTAGAATACTAATCTAAAAGGGTAAAGGGTACAATGGGTGTACCTTTGAGGGTACTGCCCCAGTGACAAGCCACTGTACCTCTATCGGTGCACTGTTTGTGCATTTTTTCTGACAGTGTAGGAAGAGTGTCTGCCCATAGCAGAAGGCTTTAAGGGCACCAGACTCCTTCATCATGATTGGCCCAGCAGCTCCATGCAGTAGTTAGTGATGGAGATGATTAGACAGTACTAGCGCGTGCATGCTTAGCGGCAGACGGCTGGAACGGTTTGTGAATGGAGATGATTTGATTGTGCTAGCGCGTGCATGCGTAGCGTCAGACGGCTGGAACGGTTTGTGAATGGACATAGCAAGAATTCAAGGTGGACAAGCCAAGGCTGGACTAATCCCCATTTGCTCTGTGAGGCTCA
>CM077299.1:41636828-41721828 GCA_039654925.1 Anguilla pacifica
AAACCATAAATTAGAGTAAAAAAAAAAAAAAAAAGTTCAGTGTCAAAAGAAACGCAAAACAGCACAATAAAACACAGAAACTGCTTGCGGTGTGTCACATTAATTCAAACCCACAGAACACAGCCTCCTGTAATAATCCAGACCAACACCCATTACACAGTATTATAAACAAGTGATTTAAAATTATCCAGAGATCTTACTGCTTCCAACTTTAACTTCAGGGGATACTCGTATTTATTGTTCGAACGGAGACTCCAAGGGTAGGAGTGCAGTTCATCCAGAGCTGAACTGTGGTCTGATTCATTCAATTATAGTGCTGTTTATGTCTCTTAAAGTCAGCACCCCCGTCCCCCCCGTCTCCCCCCGTCCCCCTATCCAGAAAGACGGGAGTTTGAGATCCCCACCCTTAATGGATGGGGTCAGTAAACTGGGGCAGTGATTGGTGCTTGTGGTCGGAGTGGGAGGGGCTTAACTCACAGGCGAGGCCGAGTGGCCCCTCCCCCCCTCCGCACTGGATGTGCTGCGGTCCTTCGCGCACCTTCATCCTCGCTAAGCGCGTCTTCCTCACCGCGTGTCCCTCTCAGGGTGGAGAGCGAGCTGAAGCCAAGCTCCCAGCAGGCCCTGGAGGAGGACGAAGGCTTCAGCGACTGGACCCAGAAGCTGGAGAGACGCAGGCAGAGGCGCCTGGAGGAGCAGGGCCCCGTCGAGGAAGAGGAGGAGGAGGAAGAGCAGCGGCAGCGGCGGCGGCAGCAGCAGCAGCGGGGGCTGAGCCGCGACGGGAGGACACGCCCACAAGCGCCCCGGCTGGCCGGCAGGGAGGAGGAGGAGGAGGAAGAGGAAGAGTGGGAGAGCCACAGGAGGAGGAGGAGGTGGATAGAGGAAGAGGAGGAGAAGCTGAGGGAGGATGGAAGGATGAAGGCTGTGAAGAGAGCGGAGGAGCCAAAGAGAGAAAGAGATGAAATGGTATTCCTCCTCATTGCTGACTACAAAGTCTCCTCACTGTATCTTATGACCTCCTGAGACCTGGAGGTATTTTTGACATAATACACTTCTTGTCTTGGATGAGTCTTGGATGACAAAAACATGTTGCACTGAAACTATTTTCAAATATATCGTTTTATTATCTTTTTTGCTGAATGTCACGTGTGGTGTAGGTTTCATCATAGTGGAACATATGGTTTGTCAGATTAAGACCAGAGACTCATGTCCCCTACAGGGAACAAAAATGAATTTCCAGGTCTTAGGAAGATGTGAGACAGAACTCCTCTGTGCAACAATAGCAGCTGCTGCACCTACTTACATTGATACGAACAAGTCGGTGCTTGCGGCTTGTAAAAATGAGGCTACATTGTAGTTTTTGTATCCTGCCAGACAGGCCAAATCTCTTACTGGGCTTATTTATGGCAGAACTGCATTGTGGGAAGGCTGGCTGTGAACGGGGTGGTGAATGGGGGCCGCTGCTGAACTCTTGTCTTTCCAGGCCAAGGAGAAGAGGAAAGAGGTGAAGGTCTCGTACACATCCAAAGTCTTCCTGTCACAGGAAGTGAAACATTTCAACGGCAATGGAGATGCAGCTGGGGAGGAAGTGACATCACGTCTCTTTAAAACAAAAATACCACTGAGGTAAGATACATTAACACTGACATGTCATTTTAAAGCCCTTTTCTGGTTTTTAATGGGATATTTGATGTATATTATACAATACTTTTTGGAATTATGAAAATGTATTTGTGAATATGTTACCTGTCTGTGCATTTAACTTGGGTCTGGGCATCCGTATGCAAACAGTATCTCATGAATGATGTACATGCGTCAGTGCCTCCAATCCTAAATGTTTGTATAGGTATATATTCAGTTTGATGATAATCTGCTTTGACTAAAATCAGCTGTATAATACATAATCTTTGGAGGTGAGGACTCAAACACCGCTGAAAATATTTTGTTCTAATTCTGGCGAGACCCTGTCTTTATCTCACAGTAACACATCTCTCGAAACTCGTCAAACTAGCCAACTCCTCCACTGGAATGCCTCAGTAATTCTCACACCGTCACATTTTCTGAAAGAAACAGTTCGGAGGGCTTAAACTGTGAATGCAGGGTGTTTCATCACTTCCTGCTGAGAGGCAGCAGCATCCTCCCTGGGGTTGGCACATGCTGCTCAGTGCTGGTGGAGCTCATTCAGACAGACAGAGAGACAGCGAGACAGAGAGAGAGCAGAGCTGGTAAAACTCATTCAGGCAGGTAGAGAGAGAGCATAGCAGCCAGATATGGCAGAACGAAGGAGATCTTCCTCTTCTTTCCCCCGAGCCAGGTAAATCATGAACCTGTTCATGCACACGTACGCTCACACACACGCACGCACAAAGAGCCTCATCTCTACTGCTGGTCCGCACACATACACACACAGCCTCATCTGTGCTGATGGTCCACACACACACACACACACATAGCCTCATCTGTGCTGCTGGTCCACACAAACACACACACACACACACACACACGCACGCGCGCACACACACACACACACACACACACACACATAGCCTCATCTGTGCTGGTGGTCCATATACACACACACACACACACACACACACACAAACACACACAAAGAGCCTCACCTATTCTGCAGGTACGCACACACACACACACACACACACACACACAAAGCCTCATCTCTGCTGCTGGTCCACACACACACACACACACACACACACACACACAGCCTCATCTCTGCTGCTGGTCCACACACACACACACGCACACACAGTCTTTACTGGCAGAGTATTGTTTGCAGATCAGCTTGCTTCGACTTGAAGCCCCAAAACAGAAATGTAATGCAATTGGATACTGCTGATAGCCTTTTCAGTACACCAAATTCCTGCATTTATATTTACAGCAGCTGCATGCAGAAAGCGTGCGGCTGTTATGCGATACCGGTTCTGTTTCTTTTGGGGATGTTATGACACTGTCTTGTGGCTTAAGAACAGGGATCTTCAGGTCTGGTCCCAGAGGCCCGCAGAGTCTGCTGGTTTTTGTTTTCACCGTAAACAACAAATTTAGGCCGAAAAAGCAGGTGAGGCGAGCCACCTGTGTAATCAGATGCTTCAGTAGATCTTGCCCTAATAGAGCAAGCCAGGCATATCACCAGGACCAGGGGTAAGAACTGTCCCTGCTTCAGAGCGAATTCGGCGAATGACGGGTTAAAAAGTTATGAAATATGCTCATACTTCCTCTTCATGCATCGCATCCATTTATAAAAGCAGTTTAAACAATTCCATTCTGTATTTCATTTCCACTTTGCTTTGGAGTTTTATTTTTAGTTTTCAGTTTCAGTTTAGTTTTTAGTTTATTTTTTCATGGGAATCTTAGGTGACACCCATTGTCTTGGTTCTTAACCCTGTAAATGTGTTTGTTTTGAAGAAGCTCTTGACATGGATGAATTTGGCATTTTATTTTTATTTTAATGTACTGCTTGGTTGTTGCGCAAGAATGAACTGGTGCCACAGAAAACAGTCTGGAAGTCGACTAGCAACGATTAGCAGAAAACAAAGGGGCATTCAGCGCCTTTTTCCTGTCGGTTTTTCACACGTTTCTTTTTTTCGTTATTTCAGGGTGTGGTTGTGCTGTACCTGCTTATTACTTTGTGTGTGTGGTGGTTGGGGGGGGGGGGGGGGGGGGGGGGGGGGGCAAGGGGGTGCATTGCCCTCAGGGTTAGCAATGTGGTCATTTTAACTGTCATTGGTTGCATCAGTTTTGTCATCAACGTTCCATTTATTGAATCTTAAATTGTCATGTTTGAGCATGTTTATATTTAGGCTATTTTCATTTAATAATGTTTGTTCACTTTGTGTTTTTGTCACTTAGGTGCATTTACATAGATTTTGCAGCTCAGTGTAAACAGGCAATCGTGTGGTTAGTTGATTGCTTCACCTGAACTTCCCTAACAAGCTGTGAGAAACACAGCCAACAAGTGACAAAACTGCTCTGAAATTAAGCTTTACTGAGTCATGAATCCACTAGTTCATATTGCCAGTGTTTCCTGGCTGCTCTCCCCATGTGAAAAATAGCATGCTGAAATGTGCCTGAAGTATACTATTTTATACTTAAGAATACTTGAAGTATTCTGAAGCATCAAGTATTCAGGTGGCAGTGTAGTACAACAGGTAAGGACCTAGTCTTAGTAACCTAAAGGTCACAGGTTCGATTCCCAGTTAGGACACTGCCGTTTTACCCTTGAGCAAGGTACTTAACCTGCATTACTGCAGTGTACTGTATATCCAACTGTATTAATTAATGCCATTTAAGTGTTACGTAAAAAGTTGCGACTTATGCTTAGTATACCTCTTTCCCTCCCCTCTCCTCCCCTCTCCCCGCTTGGTTTATTTCCCTCTCTCGTGCTCTCCCCTCCTCCCCTCTCCCCGCTCTGTTTCTTTCCCTCTCCCCTCCTCCTCTCTCCTCCTCTCCTCTCGTTCTCCCCGCTCGCTCCTGCAGGAGCGCGAGCCAGGGCGGGGCCCAGGACCCAGAGGAGGAGGCGGAGGTGTTCCTGGAGACAGAGCAGAAGCTGGAGAAGATCCGGCGGAGCCACCAGGAGAAGGAGAGCCAGGAGCTGGAGCTCCTGCGGCAGAAGCAGGCGGAGTCCGAGGCCGAGCTGGAGGAGCTGAACAAGAGGAGGGAGGAGCGCCGCAAGATACGCGAGGAAGAGGAGCGCCGGAGAGAGGAAGAGGAGTACCAGAGACAGCTGAAGGAGGAGGTGACACACATACACACACACACACACACACACACAGTGCGCACACACACACACACACACTCACACACTATGCATGCACATTATGTTTGAGATCATTTAAAAAACAAAAATGTTTTCCAGAAAAAAATATGCATTTATTACACATTTTCTATGGTCATAGGTACACATGCTACTAGAGAAATTTTTTGGTTCATTCAAAATCATTAACAAACCCATGTTCTAACCTTTCTTCAAGCTGCTGAACACAACCGTAAACTTGCCTCAACCCTCAGACTTACCGTTTTCCTAACCCTAACCCTAGCTGAACCCTAGTTTGAGCCCTAAACCCTAATTGAAGCCTATTGGTACCTTTGAAAGCATCAGAATACCCATTTAAAATGGATGGAAAACAAGGTAAATATCATGAATACAATAATACAAATGCAAAATAATTACACACACACACTCGCACATTCTGTGAACACATACATGCACACACACACACACACTGTATCAATGAAGCTTTATTTTTGCATTGCGCCATTTACAAATAGGTTGTGTAGAGTGAGTATTGTGTTGAAGTGCTGTTCTCGGAATGGGCGGGGCTGACGTCCTGTGGGGGGGTGTGGCTACAGGAGGAGAGGAGGCACATGAAGGAGGAGATAGAGAGGAGGAGGATGGAGGCGACAGAAAGGAGGATGAAGAACCTCAGCACCTCCAGCATAGAGGGGGATGAGCCATTCAGCCCAATCAGCCCCAAGAGCCCCTCCTTTAAGGTAAGCCCCTCCCACTCTGTCCACGAGCACCACGATACCTGGGATCATCCTGTCATGTTATACCTGTGACCATTCCGTCATGATAGTCCTGTGATGTCACACCTGGGATAGTCCTGTGATGTCACAACTGGGATAGTTCCGTGATGTCACACCTGGGATGGTTCTGTGATGTCACAACTGGGATAGTTCCGTGATGTCACGCCTGGGACGGGTGGGTGGTATTGCTCTAAGTCTATCTGCAGACAGGCTGGAGGTGTCAGAAGCTGGTGAGATGCCTTCTGGAGCGCTGTCGGAGAGAGAGAGGGCTGTTTTATTCTGCACTTTCTGCCCATGCTCATCTCTCTCCCTGACTCCTTTATGTTGTGACATCCTTCATTTCTTCACCGAGTTCGACAGCCTGTGAAGAAATGATAAGCTGTCTTCATCCTTCCTGTGTGGACAGGAAGTGCTCGTTAGGAAATGGCCTGAGCTGCTGTGCACCGTGCTTTTTATATCCTCAAAGGGCACAAAGGCTTGTTCCTCAGAATGTTATCTCTGCAGTCACCCGCCAAAATCATTCACCGTGTGAACTTAATCTGAACTTTTAAATTTTAATTCTGTATGAAAAACACCTCGCAGCACCTCAGATGTGGTGTTTTACATGTTTGGCACGTACACAGTACAGTTCCTTCAGCAAGTTCCTCGGGGTGAATTTTTCAGACAATTCTAGGTGCCCTATCAATGGTTGTGGGGTTTTTCTCTGTGCTACTAACACTTTTAACTATTTTGTTTATTTCTGTGGTAGCAATACAGCGATTAATCTCTGTATCCGGCAAGCTAAAACACCACCAGCCTTCCTTTCTCAGCTCAGTCATTGCAGTTGATTCTCCGATGCAATAAAATGGCTGTTTGGCTGTTATTTATTTATTTTTACCTCCCACTTGATCGTTGAAGCAGGACGTGCCTGCTGTGACACAGCTGTGTTCAAAATGCATTCCAACTGCAGTGATTGCGCAAGGGAAATAAATATCAGAAAAAGAACAATGGGACTCATTTACAGATTGCTCTAATTTATATCATGATCATTGGCACCAGTTGTATTGATGACTATGATCTGAAATGACCCCTGAAAGTAACGTAGGAGCCATTTTGAAAGGTCTCCGGGTCCGGTCTCTTGCTCTGGGCTAGGCGGGCTGGTGTTTTGTCTGCCGCTGTGTAAGCTTGAGCTGTCTCACGTCGCTGTCCTGTTTTTCGGGGTACCCCTGCGGTGATGCTTTGGGGGATCTGCTTCCTGTTTCCTGTCAATATGCCTCCCTCTGCTTGTCTATGTGCTTCCAGGGTGAGGGTGAAGACAGAGTGACAGGGGAGACCGCATATTCGGTGAGTCTGGCAGGGGGGCGGCTTTTGGCACTAACACAAGGGGGGCTTTTGTTTGGGTGAAATATGAGCCCCCCCGAACGGGGCCAGGACCCCCGGCGCTTTTGAAGTCTCGCTCGCGCACCCCCATTCCTCTTCCTGCTCACCCGCTGACGTGTTCCACTAAAGGCAGGGTCTTTTATCACCCCAGCATTTTTTACAAAAAGGGGGCGCAGCCCAGTGCCTGTGCTGGCTCTCCTTCCCACCGGTCACTGTAATAATTCTTCGTTCTCTAGGCGGCCATTTTGCTCCTGTATCGTTGCCGCGGTAACGCCCAGGATATTATATGTGCTGTCCGCTGCTGTAGCGCCTGACTTTATCAAACCTGTCAGATAAGCTAATTCAGTAATTCAGAGCAGAAGAGGCAGGGAAAGCCTGAAGCGGTTGCCCCCTCACCCCCCCCCCCCCCTTCTCGCACACCCCCGGCCCAGCTGAGTATGGTCAGGGGTGGGCTACTCCAAAAACCAGAGCAGCTTGCTTTCAGTAGGGAGGGGGAAACCAATGATCCACCTCCTCTTACATGTCAGGATTATTATTTCACAGAGAGAGAGCGTGCGTGTGTGTAATAAGCACAGGCTTCAGGGGAAATGTCCAGCGGAGGGTTTCAGGCCCGTTAGTAGTTTTTTTTTTACCTCTCTAACAGCTGTTTAGGAGTTCTGATTTAGCATTGGGAGCCGAGCGTCCCAGCCCTGCCAATAAAACCATCCCAAACCTGTGTTTGAAGGAGGGTTAGCGTGTATCGCGCGGATTAGCGCTAAGCACCTAGCATCTGGAGAGATAAATATGGAGGTAGGGTACGGGCATGGTGGGGAGGTGCCAGGATCTCTGTTTGATTTTTGGGGCGGCACAGCACAAAGGGTTAGCCTAGCGCTGGCTGTGACTGCCAGGCCAGGTGTACCTGCGTGCCCTGGGGTACCTGTATCTGCATACCAAGGTGTATGTCAATGCCCAGGGGTACCTCTATGCCCAGGGGTACCTGCATGCCCAGGTGTACCTCTGTGCCCAGGGGTACCTGCATGCCCAGGGGTACCTCTATGCCCAGGGGTACCCATATGCCTAGGTGTACCTGCATACCATGGTGTAGATCAATGCCCAAGGGTACCTGCATGCCCAGGTGTACCTCTATGCCCAGGGGTACCTGCATGCCCAGGTGTACCTCTGTGCCCAGGGGTACCTGCATGCCCAGGTGTACCTCTATGCCCAGGGGGTACCTGCATGCCCAGGTGTACCTCTATGCCCAGGGGGTACCTGCATGCCCAGGTGTACCTCTGTGCTCAGGGGTACCTGCATGTCCAGGTGTACCTGCATACCATGGTGTAGATCGATGCCCAAGGGTACCTGCATGCCCAGGTGTACCTCTATTCCCAAGTGTACCTGCATGCCAAGGTGTACCTCAATGCACAGGTGCACCTGCGTTCTCATGCTTTCACAGTTTTTAGGGGAACACGCACACTATGGCAGAACACACTGACACTGACCTCTCTCTGCAGATCACTGAGCGGACCGAGTCTCTGAACCGATCTTGTAAGAAGAGGTGAGTTTGTCTAGGAACTGAATTTGTTTTTATGAGTATAGTTAATTTCTGAATGGGAGATATGGTATTGTTTTTAAATCATATATTGATTATTATGTTAATTAATGTAGTAGTTCCTTATTTTATATTTCATATTATATGTTATGTATCAAAGAGGTGCACGGGGTTGGAAGTGCAGTATGTGTGTCACCTACATGAGTCATCGCAATTGTAAGTGTGGCTGATTATGTATTCTGTTAATGTTTGCTGAATGGTGCACGGTTTAAGTCTTTGAGCGCCTGTTATCACTGACAATGTTACCGTAGTTACAGGAAGAAGATTCACGAGAAAGCTCTAAAACGGTTAAATTCGTGGCGCTGCCAAAAATAGACGAAAATAATGGAATCCGCGACACCTGTGTCTTCCGTGACCAACGCCCAGCCATAGAAGTAATTGGGTTACCCGTCTGGGAGAAATAAAAGCTGACCTAGAACCTCCCACACAACGGTCCCATTCCAGCCTGGCAACAGCCAAGCTCTTTGCAACATTACACTATCTAGCATCTGGATTCAATTGGCAGTTGCTGCCACAGTTGGAATATACGCGTTCAGTTCTGCAGTCCGTAGTGCTGGATGGCCCACGCTCTTACATGCATAGTAAAAATGTCCAATGTTAATCCAACACTAACAGAGTTAATTCAACTCAATGGGGACCAAATGTTATCTGTGAGGGTTGAATTAGCACTGTTAAGGGTTTAATTAACAGTGGACATGTCACTTTACTAAATAAGAAACGTAAATTTTGGGCAGACTGCAAATGCACCAACATACCCTTGTCAGCCTGCAATTTGTGTCACGTGTTTTACGTGCGTAAATCTGTCCCTGAATGTTCAGAATAAGCTTTTGCAATTGCCTGGCAGTCGGAGGGTTGCCGGTTCGATCCCCTGCCCTGGGAGTGTCGAATTGTCCGTCAGCAAGATGCCTGACCCCAAATTGCTCCCAACAAGCTGATTGGTACCTTGCATGGCAGCCTTGGTGTGTGTGTGTGTGTGTGAATGGGTGAATGAGAGGTGTAAAGCTGTATATTTAAATATATCGATAAAAGCGCTTTATAAATGCAGTCCATTTACCAAAAAGCACCACCGAATTGAAAAGAGAGGGAGAGAGAGAAGGGGAAGGCTGGCAGTGAAACGAGGAGAAGAGGAGACGGAGAGAGGCAGAACGGAGGGAGGGGAGGCCGTGCGCTCGCTCGCTCGCTGCGGCGAAGCTCGCGCTCCAGCTTCCTGTCTTCGGCCGCGTTTGACTGAAAGGTCAGCGCCGAATCTGCCGAGAGACAGAAATCTGGGATCTGCGCTTTAGGCCTTGCGTTGCATCACCGTTGTCAGGGGTGATTAATGAGCCGTTTAATTCCAACCAGATGTCCGGTCAGCGTGTTTTATTTTTTTTTTTTGTGCCATTTTTTATTTTTATTTTTATTTTTTTGGTGGCTGGCGAGACGGCGCTCTTAAAGAGAGGCTCCGTACAGTCTGCCGCAGGTCGTTATCGGCGCTAACCGGCTCGCGGCGCGTCGTCAAGCCGCAAACATTTCAGAGCAACTCCGCGGCAAACCTGGCCAAGGAGCCGTTAAAATAACAGCTTTGATTTGGATCAGTTAAGGAGCCGAAATGGCTTCCTGTTTCCTAAGTTTATCAGCATGGTGCTGGGGGTACATGGATAGAGGGGGGTGCTAGCGGTGAATGGATCGGGGGGTGGGGGGGTACACAGTTATGCGATGACATCACCAGCCAGGACAGGGCATCTGTTTGCGGGAATGTGGAAGGGGAACAAAGGTCTGATGTCGCTCTTTTCGCCGGCCCGGGCATGACGGGACACGAGCGCCGTGTGTGCGCTTCGCGCGCCTCAGGGGGGGCACGACATCCGCCAGCGATTCGTCAGCCCTTTTCATCCGCACGTCCGTCATTGTCTTCGGCAGAAAGCAGAAAGGCGTGAATTAGCCGAAAGGTCTGCAGGCGGGACGGGGGGCGGGGGGTTGGGGTGGGGGGGGGGGGGTCATCGTGTAGCTGTGTCATTACTCACTCACTCGTGGGCTGGCTTCCGGTAGGTTCCGGGGAGGATGGCGTAACAGTCCCCGTGAATAAGAGAATCGGCTGAGCTGCTCGTTTTTTGGCGTGCAGTCAGGAGGGGCGTGGCCAGAGCAGGGCATCGCTGCCTTCGGTGTGTCATGTGACTTCCCTCAATCCAGCGTGCGACTCTCGCGCCCGAATCCTGAAGCGAAAGTAGAAGCATTCTTAAATAAACGTTAGCGTAATTAGTGATAAAAGCGTTTGAAAGTGAAAGTATTTTAATGTATTCTTGCCGTGGGGTGTCAGGTGCCCTAACCCCGCCCATCTTTGTTTTTCTCTTTAAAAAAACAGCAACAGCATTAAGAAGACGCAGCCTCCCCTGCTCAACACCAGGCTCGACAACAAGCTGGAGCAGTACAGTCACGCCATCGAGGTAACCCACCCCCCCTTTCCGGGAAAGTCACTTTTCATTTAGAAGCCAGAGTTGAGCTCCCCACCAATCAGGGAGTATGATGCCAATAAAAAATAGAACAACATAATTGGTGGACACCGTCTGGGTATACTGCCTAGCTACCACAGGGCATGAGTGCCCCCGATCTGGGCCCTCAAATCCAAATCGGGCCCTGATTAGATTTTCTCCCAGGTAAACAACTGCAATTTAGCGCTACTGATTGGCCAGACGCAGGTAAAGGGCTGATGGAAAACCTGCAGTTCTCAGCCCGCAAAGAACCATGATTTGAGTACCACGGCCGTAGTTAATCCTGGAAGTATAGCCAGAAAGTACCCACCAATCGTGATCGGGGTTTTTCTGTTTCTTATTCTCGATGTCCTCTCTGATTGGTGGAGAGCTCTCCTGCCTAGTTTCTACGTGAAAAGCGGCGACATGTCGTTCACGTCCCGATTGGTCGGCGTGCGCTGTGAGTGCAGGCTCAGGCTCGTGAGTCGCGCCGGGCCGCGCCGGGCAGGCGTGTCGCGCGTTCGACTCGCAGACAGGCGACGGTAAACGCCGTTTCCCGGGTTTCCGCGAGTCAGCTGACGGGGTAGGGTGATTTAGGAGGGCCCTCGGGTCAGGTGTACGCACATCACGTCTCCGTCTGTACCTGCTGCTCGCTGCCCTCCGGCAAGCTGGGACGGGCTGGAAGGGGTGGGGGCGGGCGGGGGGGGGAGTACGGGGGGGGGGGAGGGGGGAGGGGGCGGTAACGGTGACGGCGGCCGCAGGGTTTGTCTGTCACACGTCCGTCTGTGTGGGTGAAACAGATGTAGTTCTGGGAAATTATGTCGCCTGTAAAAACCCCCAAGTTCCCCCCTGACACATTCTTACGCTGACACATGCTGCTGGCTGCTTCTCTCACACCCCCCCCCCCCCCCACTAACCCGCTAACCGCCCACCTCCCCAAACACACCGTCAGCAACACTACGGTCCCAGCTCTGTGCGGATGGCGCCTGCTCATACCCGCTACATCACCGCGTCCCGCCATCACTGTGAGGTTGTTCTGCGCTGGGACGTCCCATTCCCACGCTGCGCTGTGACCCCCGTGACCCTCGGGGATCCCCGAAACACAGGAAAATATCCGCACGCATAAGTCTGTAATTATGTAATTACCCCAGCGCATTTAAGCGCGCCGTGAAGCCTTCCTCAGTAACAGTGCATCTGGAGGCTCGTTGGGGCACATACGCAATTAGCGAATTAGGCGGGTGGAGTTTTGAGGGCGTGTATCCTTTTTTTCCTTTAGTGCAGTGATTTCTTTTAAGACCCTGTGCTGAAGTACAAGCATCTTTAGTTTAAAATGTCTTTTTTTTTTTAAAAGAAAAAAAGAAACATGTATTTTTGGGTTTAAAGGACAAAAGTTTTCTGAGAGCAGCTGAAACAAATGTGTAATACAACATGACGTGTTGCCGGGTTGGTGGCTTCTCACTAGCTGGGAGAAACGCTGGTTGTTTCCATATGATGTAATGACTCTCATTTTTCGCTGAAAACAGCAGCCTGCTAAAGTCAGCCACCTCCCGTTAAATCCAGCTGAAGAAGAGGTTTTTTGGAATGTTGGAATGTCAAAATTCAAAGTCGGTGTTCTAGAACTCCCGTTGCTTTTAGTTACCAGTAGTGATTGTTACATCAGCATTAGAACATTCAGCTAAGGATATTCTAATCTCATGTTTGTGACCTCACACCTTAAAGGGTTAAAACTCACAGCTTTGACATACCGTGGTTGCCGGGGCAGTTGTAGTCCCATGTCATGTCATACGTTGCTTTCCTGTACAGCTGCTGCATGTGTCATTAATCATCTAATTAATGAATTTGCTTACTAATTTCAGGAAGCCAAGCTGTCCAAGCAGGGTGTGGTGGACATCCCCTGCCCCCCAGAGCCTGTGGCCTCCAAGAAGAGCCTGTTTGAAGCTGGAGAGGCCTGGAACCAGAACTCTCCCAAGACCACACCATCAAAGGCAAGACAGCACCACTGGTGCCCTCTACAGTTCTGCAGCAGTCACTTCCCCCACACTGTGCCCTGCGCCCCTACACTGTGCCCTGAGCTCCTACACTGTGCCCTGCACCCCTACACTGTGCCCTGAGCTCCTACACTGTGCCCTGTGCCCCTACACTGTGCCCTGAGCTCCTACACTGTGTCCTGAGCTCCTACACTGTGCCCTGAGCTCCTACACTGTGCCCTGTGCCCCTACACTGTGCCCTGAGCTCCTACACTGTGTCCTGAGCTCCTACACTGTGCCCTGCGCCCCTACACTGTGCCCTGAGCTCCTACACTGTGCCCTGCGCCCCTACACTGTGCCCTGCACCCCTACACTGTGCCCTGCGCCCCTACACTGTGCCCTGCGCCCCTACACTGTGCCCTGAGCTCCTACACTGTGCCCTGCGCCCCTACACTGTGTCCTGAGCTCCTACACTGTGCCCTGCGC
Source organism: Anguilla pacifica (assembly GCA_039654925.1). Taxonomy (NCBI): domain Eukaryota; kingdom Metazoa; phylum Chordata; class Actinopteri; order Anguilliformes; family Anguillidae; genus Anguilla; species Anguilla pacifica. The sequence goes on from CM077299.1 coordinate 41,650,214, forward strand.
CCCTACACTGTGCCCTGAGCTCCTACACTGTGCCCTGCGCCCCTACACTGTGTCCTGAGCTGCCTCCTGCCTGTCCCCGGCCTTCCCTAAGAGACCCAGCAGCTCTCAGCTGTGCAGGGTTGTCTGAGGTGAGCAGGCAGGCAGGAGGGCTCCACGCAGGGGTCAGGCAAGACGATCAGTCAGCCAGACGTCTGCTGACAGAGCGATCTCGTATTTCCTTTTACCCGCTCCTGCAAAAACACTTTTCCCCCTGTTAGCGGGGCTGCTGTTAGCGGGGTCCGTGTTAGCGGGGCTGCTGTTAGCTGGGCTGCTGCTAGTGAGGTCACTGTTAGTGGGGTCACAGTTAGCGGGGTCCGTGTTAGCGGGGCTGCTGTTAGCTGGGCTGCTGCTAGTGAGGTCACTGTTAGTGGGGTCACTGTTAGCGGGGTCCCTGTTAGCGGGGTAGCTGTTAGCGGGGTTGCTGCTAGCAGGGCTGCTGTTAGCGGGGTCCCTGTTGGCGGGGTTGCTGCTAGTAGGGCTGCTGTTAGCGGGGTCCCTGTTAGCGGGGCTACAGTTAGCGGGGTCTCTGTTAGCAGGGTCTCTGTTAGCGGTGTCCCTGTTGGCAGGGCTGCTGTTAGCGGGGTCCCTGTTAGCGGGGTTGCTGTTAGCGGGGTTGCTGTTAGCGGGGTCCCTGTTGGCAGGGTTGCTGTTAGCGGGGTAGCTGTTAGCGGAGTAGCTGTTAGCGGGGCTGCTGTTGCATGGCATGTGGGGCGCCACACTGGTTAACCACCTCACCGCTAAGACTTCTGGGATAGCTGCCATTTCACAACAGGTGGAATCCCAAAGAGCACAGGACAGGTTAGGTTGGTCTCCTCCACACACACACACACACACATGCGCACATTTACATGTAATTTTAAGTACAAGATTTGTCGTGCAGGGTAGGGCTCTGGTGTGTGTGTGTGTGTGTCTGAGTGTGTGAGTGTATGTGTGTCTGTGTGTGTGTGTGTGTGTGTGTGTGTGGGGGGCCCGGGCCTCACTCTCCACAGATTTGAGAGCTATACTTACCTGTCCTGCAGGCAGCATAACATTGTCCACTTAACCCGGTGGCTGTTCGGTCTTGTTCAACTCAAGGGGAAAACAAAGAGGAAAAAATGCTTTCAAATTCCCGAAGTGGGAATGTGCTGGTGAAAGAGGGAGAATGAGTAAACAATTCTGAGAAAGGGATGGAAAGAGTGAAGGTGTTGAATTGAATGAATGAATGAACAAACAAATGAATGAATGAACAATGTTTGTTGAGCTGGCCCTCCTTAAAACACAAATACTGGGCAGAGTGCATTAGTGCGTGGGTAAACAACACAAAAATAGTGTAGAGAACCACTCAGGTACGGTTATAGGGCACATTGGAAGGAGAGAGGAGTGGAGTGCCTAAATGAGGGAAGTAAGTGAATGAGGGATGGAGAGATGGAGGGAGAGAGTGAATGAGTGAGAGGGAGGTTGGAGAGAAGAGTGAACACGTGATGAATTTGGGAGCCTCTCTGTCCGTCACGGTCTAACTTGGCCATCTCTGTCCTAGGATGCTGAAGGCCTGAAGGTGGGCGTGGCCGACCTGATCACCCAATGGGTGAAGGGCAACCCCGACGGCAGCAGCAGGAACTCCCCCTCCAAGCCAGCGGTAGGCACTGCAGGCTATGGGCTCAGGAACGGTCGCTCCCGGTGCTGCCGGTGATGAAGACCGCAGAATAGGCCTGTGTGCACGCTGTGGCATTGTGCTTCCTGAAGGCTCTGCGTTTAATGATGTACAGTCTAATTTATAGCCCTGCTGTGGTCTCTCTCTCTCTCTCCCTTTCTCCCTTTCTCTCTGTCTCCCTCTCTCTCGTTTTCTCCCTCTCTCCCTCTCCCCCTCTCTCTCTCTCTCCCTCACCTTCTCTTTCTCCCTCTCCAACTTCTCTCTCTCCCCCCCTCTCTTGCTTTCTCCCTCCCTCTCTCTCTCCCTCTCCCTCCCTCTCTTTCCCTCTTTCTCTCGCTCTCTTTATCCCTCTCCAACTTCTCTTGCTCCCTCTCTCTCCCTCCCTCTCTCTCCCTCTCTGCTCCCCCCAGTTTCTTTTTTTCCGCAGCCTTCACGTCTGCTGCTCTCTTTACTCCTCTCTTCTCCGAGGTAACGGTGTTCTTTTTTTCCCCCTGTCTTTATTCCTCTGTTTTTGAATGAAAGCCCATTCCCCCTCCTCTCTTAACTGCCACCTCAGCATTTATCACCGGACCTGGAATCCAGGGATATGGGTCGCCATAGTAACGGGGCCATAGTGATGTCGGCCTTAGCATGCATGCACGCAAGCAAGCACGTATGTGTAGTTCTGTGCATGCAAACCTATGTGTAGTTTGTGTGTGTGTGTGTGTGTGTAGTATACGGACTGAGAGATCAGAAGAAGGAGAGAGAGAGTGTAGGAAAAAGAAAAAGAAAGAAAGTAAGAGGGAGAGAAAGAGAGGGAGACAACTCCACATGGGGTCCACTCTCTGTACCCCAGAGTTCCCTGGGGGGGGACAGTCAGGCCTGCTGTGAGGGGGCAGTGGGGAGAGGGGGGTTATTTGCAGTTATCTGCTTGATGGCCTGACTATAAGCCATACAGACAGTACGTGTGAAAAGCAGGCGAGAGCCAGTCAGACAGAACGTTGACAAAGGCTGCCCCCTTGTGGTGACTGTGGAGCACAACTCAGCCCCTTTGGGGGTCACACTGCTGTTCAGACCACGCGAGTTGCGCTGGTTTCGCTGATCAGCTGATCCCTGTGTACGTGCCCCTGTCCCAGGACATCAAGGCCGGTGACGTGCTGCACAAGAAGAACATCTGGGAGTCCATCAGAGACAGCTCATCCGCCGAGAGGTCCACTGCCGGGGGGAAGGTAATCACTGCCGGACAGGAAGCGGCTGGGCTGGAGCCGAGGAAGCCATTTTAGATCCGATCTCTCATGAAGCTTAGCTGTACTCTGTCCCATGATGCATTGCATGAGATACATCACTGACTTGAGCACAACAAAAAATCATGATACATTTTATTTAAATATATTTTCAGTGTATTGCATTTTCTTCATGTTTCCTTCAAATTTAGATGAACTGACATTGAGGATTAATGGGATCTCCCTGCCATTATGAAGTAATTTTTACTGAGACTTTTTTCTTCATATTAAACCTTCAAATGTTTTGAATCCTCCTCAGGGTACCCCGTCCGGCAAAAGGTACAAATTTGTGGTGACGGGCCACGGCAAATACGAGAAGATTCCGGTGGAGGACGGCGAGTACGAGGCTTACGCGAACGAGAAACCAGGTGAGAGGCCCTGGAACCCACACACACACATTCCATTTACCTGTTCTTCAGATTTCCTGATTGTTTTCGGAATTCTACGTCCTGTTTGTTTAGCGTTAGCTGCTATTGCGGGTGTACAGTCCCACGCCTGTGTACGCCGTTACACTGCTGATGGTATGTTGGAAACGTACCCGGCATAATGTTCAAATTCTGAGGTTTTCAGTTGGCTTTGATCCAGGAAACTCCCCCCCCCTCCCCCACCCAGGCTCAAAGGCATTCTGGGGACCCCCCCATCATAACTTTGAAATGGGTTGTGGTTTAAAAAAAGATCGCAGACCGGGGGGGGGGATGGGGGCAGGTGGGGTGGGGTTGGGGTTTTAGCATGCCATCACAGACCCCCCTGTTTAAAGCCCAGGCTCTAATTGGATAATACCTCTGCAGACAGGTCCCCTAATCCCATTGTGGGACTGCACCCCTGGCCGACCCCGTCCCTGTGTTTTGTTGTTGACGGTCGCTCAGATGACAGGGGTGGGGGGGGGGGGGTGGGTGAAAATCGCCCTCGTCGCCTCGCTGGTGCGAACATGCCCGCTGTCAATACCACCCCCCCCAAACGCCCCTTTTAAAAGGGTGTTGACATCCCCATTGTTTTAGCTGAGGACGAGCATCCCACAGCAGTGTGTGGGGCTAATATCCTCAACCCTGAACTTCTCTCTCTCTCTCTCTCTCTCTCTCTCTCTCTCTCTCTCTCTATCATCACTCTTTCATCCATCTCTCCTTTCTATCGGTCATTCATTCTCCCTCCCTCCCTCTCTCTCACAAACATCGTTCGCGGTGTTGAATCACGGCATAAGCTGACTGATATTTCAGGCTCTATAAAGAAAAGACTTCTGAAGATAAACTCCAGCATGTGACCGTTTCTTGTATCCCGTGTATGATACTGAACTGAGCGCTTGGTAGGATAAACGTATTGAAACAATCACTTGCTTTACTGTGGCACCACTGATTATATTTCATTTATGCTGCCTGCTAAAATTATATTCTGGAGTTTTGTTCTGATTGGCAGATCGTTTTATCGTTTAACCAAGACAGTCATAAGCGGGGCGGGGTGCATAAGCAGTATGACTTGTTCATTTAGTCAGTTTCAGTGAATTTTCTCTGGACACCTAAAACCATTCATTTTTACTTGTGTGTGCCCAAAACACCAAAGCAAGAAAGGTGGCACCTGATTTGAGCTTGTCCCACATATTGACTTGTTCATTTTACATACCTACATTTTTAAAAATATATATTTTTACATTTTTTATTTGTTAATACAGCCAGGGTGCCAGATTAATTTAATTTAATTTAATTTTTACAATTTAACCTGTTAATCCTACAATTAATCCTACAATTTAACCTTAATCTGTTATCTTGCATTTTCCTGAACAGGATGGTTATATGTTCCATAAACCGCCTAGGTTACTTTCTTAAAAAACGTTAACTGGTTAAGTTATGTTTATTTACACATTTTTTGCCGCTTTGCACCATTTGGAAACGGACGGTCTATTCTGAGCGGCATGAATTCACTCCGAGGGAATCGTTGCTGCCGGCGATAAAAATAGCACAGGCAGCCTGGCCCGTTTTGGGGGTCCGAGAAACCCCTCGATCTCCCCTCTGCACCCAATGAGGTGAGGGACGGGGACGGGGTGGGGGACCGGGAGTAACCCAACACCCTGAAAAAATTGGGGGGTGGGGGTGGGGGGGGGGGGGGGGTGTAGGTCAGCGGGGTGAAGGTGTTTATGCTCAGCCTATTCCTTCTCTCAGCTGTTTCACACATGACCCCTAATTCAGGGAGGTCTCGGGGCGAGCTCGCCATTTTTTTAGACTCTGACGCTTTTAATGAGTTGGGTATCTTTTTAATGAGTTGGTTATCTTTAATTAAAGTGATGTAATCTTAGCACGTTTACCAGAAATGGTAAGGGCCAGGGCAGTTGATGGACAGCCTGGAGGCTGGCAGCAGGAGTGCAGGCTGCCCCTGGACAGTAACTTCAGTGTCTCTCAGCGTGTGTGTGCGGCTCTACCGCTAGTCTTTTAGCACCCACGCTAGGACCAAAAATGTTTCTGTGAAAGTACCCACAATGCCCTGCGCTGCCCTCTGTATTCCAGCTTGCTGGCAGGGCTGCCTTGTGGCACCCAGGGGTTATAAAATAAGGAGAGCACATTGGTGATGTCACCATTCACATAAGAAAAATAAAGAGGAGCTCGACCAATCACGGAGTACGTTGGTAAGAACAAAAAGGACAATGGCTGTGGTGATTGGTGAATGCCTTCTGCCTGTTTGGGCTGGATACCATATGGGACCCTGGAAGTGTAGCCAGAAAGTACTCACCAATCACTGCTGGTGTTGTTGAATTTGTTAAGAGCGGCCTCTGTGATTGGTGGAGCCTGTGTGAAAGGTGATGACATCACTGTGCTATCCTGATTTCATTATCCGTGGTTCAGCTTTGGCTCTCTGTCCCACCAAAGCAGGTGTAATGTTGGGGTGGTGCATCCCTCTCTCTTGCATGGGGGGGGAGGGGGGGTGTAAAGGGGGTAGGACAGGGCTGGCCCCAGTCTCCACTCAGACGGGACGGTGCTCTATAAAGGGGCTTAAGAAAGGCCTGTGGGGCCTGGGGAGGGGAGGTGAAAGAACCCGGGGCGTAATTATCCGAAAGTGACGATAAGCCCTTTGGGTCGAGCGCAGGAGGGTCTGAATACCCCTTACAGAAAGGAGATTAACTGCCCCCCATCCCCATCCCACACCCCCCACCCCTCCTACTCTCAAAAAAACCCCTGTTCTCCCTTGTCGGTCGTTAGCTGAAAAGGTTTTGCCGAGCTGAAATGCACACCAGGCCCAGGCCGGCGTACAGCGGCCCACCGTCGGCCCACCATCGGCTTGCCGTCGGCTCACCGTCGGCCCTCTGTCGGCTCGCCGTCGGCACAGCTGTCGGTCCGCCAGCATTCAGATCGTCCCTACGGCGGACTGACGATTTGCGATTCTTGAAATTAGCGGTCTGAAAGCTGGGGGGGGGGTCCCACGCTGGTCCGGTCGGGGCTTGTTTTTCGGGGACCCAAAGCTTCGTTCACACACAGGGCAAAGAAAGAGCGAAACTCAAGAATGACATGGCAGCAAAGACTTTACTTAGAGAAATGTACAAAGACCGCAAGCAGTCATACACGGTGTTGAAATGGCTGTCTGTACATTTCTATACAATCCTATTTACATTTAGCAAACATCTGAATACTACACTGTTAACAGCATGGATTTGCATACGGCTTGAGGCCAGAATATTTTAATCATTTTGCCTTTTTTGGGGACACTGGGCGTGGCGTGGGGGAGGGGAGTATTTTTGGGATATTGGTTCTGAGTAAAACTCACGGGGCATTCTCCTTGGGGAAGAATGTGTGTGGACAGCCAGCCTGCCGCAGTCATCGCGCTAATCCCTGTTTCTGCTCCACCTGATTACCTGCCTCGTGTGGTAAAGCCCCTGCCCATTGTCAAGCAGGAATATTTGGGCTCATCCCCAATCAGCCTTGTCTGTTTTTCATACATGAAGACTGTTACGGCACATCAGAATGCGTTCGTCAGCCCCCCCCCCCCCCCCCCACCCCCCTGCTGGTTTATGTGGGGATGGCGGTTCGGGTTACACTTTTATAAATGCATTTATGAAGCAGCCAAGCTCCTCCCAAAAAGCTCTCCTGCGTCCAACATAGTTCCGTTACAGCGCTGTCCCAGGACCTGTCTCTTCCACACCGGCAAACGTCCTGCATGGCCTGCACCGTTTCCTCTTAGTTCTGCCTCCCCAGGTAAAAAAAAAAAACAGGTGACCCCTCCTCTCGAGGGAGGGGTGCAGTCTGGAGTAACAGCAGTCAGTCTGCCCCGTCGAAAGAGCAGCCTATTCCTTTTCCAAAAAGGTCCATGACCGTGTGGGTCGTGAGCTTCTTCCATGAGTGGATTGTGCGGAAATCCCCAGGGTGCCATTTGTCCGTTCTTCCACCGCTGTCGCCCTGAGATCCCATTTAAGTCTCGCTTTCCGTCTGTCCGTCCGTCCCCTGCACATACAGTTAGCTTCTTTCTTTGTTTTGTTTCAAAACTACTTTTCCCATCTCTCGCTCTCTTTCTCGCACCCTCTGTACCTCCACCGTCACCTGAATTCCCATGATTCCTGTGCTTATTCCTGTACCGTAGCCCCATTGTGACCACGCCCCCTCTTGACCACACCCCTCTGAAACCACACCCCCTCAGCCACGCCCCTCACACCTGCACCCCCATCCCTCAATGTCATTTCAAGCCTGTAAAAAGTATACAATTGTTTTTAATATTCTTGTGTTCAAAATGCTTGAAAGCTCTACCAGACTATCGAAGGTATTAATGAATGCTTGCAGAATTGTACAAACCCATTTCTTACTTTACCAAAAGTTTCAAGGACATGTCTTAGCTTTGTGGGTTGTTGATAATGAATTGACCTGTAAACATGCGGAAAGACTGAACACAAATTCTTTGACAGAGACATAAATGGGCATTACAAAACATACACTGCATAATAAAATATGAAAATAAAACATTTTTGCTACATTTCCATTATTTCTACATTCATGGCTAAAGTTATGATACCACAAATAATGGGTAACACTCCATGTGTGCCATAACACACCTAAATGCTATAAAATCTATACAATAAAGATATAAAATATCTAAATAATAAAATGTTCTGCATTACATTATATTAGATAGACACTGCTACAAGACACGTATTTACTCAAACTATAACTATTTCCCTTCTATTCAAATGTCTTTTTTTTCAACCAAATAGTACTTTTCAGGTAATTTACTGAAAACGTAATTATTGTTCAGGATTATTTTTATTTGCTTAGTTTTACTTATGGCTTTTTATTTTTATTAATTAATGATTTTTAATGAGTCTATAGCAGGGTTTTTGAACAGGGTTTGGTGCATGCCAAAGATTTCTCTATGCAGGAAAAAACCCTGGTCTATTGCTTATATTATAGTGTACTGTGAAGTTATACAACTACACTAACGGTAAATTAATAAGCATAAAAGCTAATTACTGGGCCTTTCTAAATCTTAGTGCTTGAAAAAAATCAAAATGTTGCAAACCTTGTTGGTGTAATACTTAGCTACTTAGCCACACCCCTAATTATCTGACGTGGTGAATTCATCTGAGAATTTCCTGCTTTAACCAAAAGACAGTTTCTCAGGCTTTGGCTTCCAACAAATAATGGGGTAATCTGGAAAGATCATTCCCGGGTGTTGTGGCCAAAGCAGGAAATAACTAATTTCTTCTCTCCCACCTTTGGGTGAATTGTCCCATATTTTACACCCACATACAGTGAGATCTCAAACACTAAGTCATCAGGCCACCTTGCGATGGGTTGTTGAAGTGGTCGAATCTGCTCGTTTCTAATTCATCCTTAATTTTGTCTTTTGAATTAAGTAGGAGTGTTAAGTTTTTTTTTTCTCTCTCAACAGACACAGTTTGGCAAGTTAATGCTGATTTTAATCTGCATTTTCATTTTAAGTGAGTTAAAGCTTAGGGGAAAAGACATGATTGGTTCCAGACTAGGGTCACATGATAATGACTTGGTAAACATCATAGCCAGCCCTTCAGTACTTTGGCCCAAAATGGACTCTCCATCTCGGATTCAGATACCCGCTTCAGTGCTGAAGCTTAAATTGTTGGTTTATTAAGATCGGTGGGGGGTGATATAAAAATACTCTCGCCTCCAAAACAAAGCCTGAATGACAATGCTAAATTCTTAGGTTTGAAATTTTGCTCTGACATTAACCATTCCTTAAAAACCCTTAACATTCTGCTTTACTGAATATCTTACAGTATTTATACAAAAAAATATTTTAACGTGATTGCTGTCTTTTTTTTAAGGGATGTATGTATTGATACTCGTTACACTTGTGGTTGTTATCATTTCATATCGTTACAGCCTTGGCAACAGTATCCATTGTTCTGGGTTTTCTTCCACCAAATGATATATACAGTATGTAGTGTAATTTGAGGGCAAATTTTCAAAAATAATCAACATAATCGTTTGCTGTACTGTAAAGCATGGAATGCAAAGAGTTTACTTATTCTGACCTAATCTGGCAAGCATAAAATCGTGAAATTGTGTCCTCACTATGAGCATGATGGTGGACAGGGTGACACCAGTTAGTCGTGGCGTATCAGTGTCTACATTTAACCATACTATTTCGCCTGGTGCGATGGACTAAATCAGCTTTGTGTGTAGCAGGCTTAAAGGGCATCGTAGATCATTTTTACATATTCTTTTATGTGAGAGATTGACCCCCCCCCTCCCCTTGTGTAAGTGTGAAGTCCATTTCCCTCATAAAAGAACGCCCTTTCTCCAGCCTCCAGATCAGGCGGTTTTGGAAGTGTTGAACCCTTTGGCGGTCCGGTTGAAGTCCTTCGGCTCCTCGTCCGGCTGCTTGCGGCTCAGCAGGCCCCTCTCGAACGCCGCGGCGATTTTGGTGAGGGGCCTGGAGGCGGCCTCCTTCAGCTTCCGGGCGTCGAACCGCGGGCTGTAGAGGAGGACGGGCAGCCGGTGGACGAACGACGGGAGGTCCTTCGGCGGCTGTTTGGCCAGCTCCTCCTTCTCCGAGTCGCTCTTGCTGGCGTTGATCTGCTGCATTATGCTCTCCTTGGTGGCGAACATCTGGAAGAGGACGGCGTCCCACATCTTCATGGCTCTCGGGGGGTTCTTCGGCGCGTCCCGGTCCCCGCCCGATGGCCGCTCGCCGGCGTTCCCCGCCTCGGGGGCTTTGCCGTCTCCGGCCTCTTTCTCCGACTCCTTCTCTGGCTCCGGGAACGTCGGCTCCTCCGGCTCCACCACCATGTGCTTCTTCAGCCTGGCCCAGCCGCTGATTTTCGACTTCAGGCCCTTTGCCATTTGGAGCATCTTCGACTGTGGTGCTGCTTTAACCAGCGCCTTCTCTCCTTCGTTCTTCTTTTTTCCCGAAGTAGAGGCCCCAGCCTCTGCGGGAATCTTCTCCTGAGCGGCCTTTCCCGCTGCCCCCACCGTGTCAGCATTTGGGGGCTTGCCATCCGCTTTCTGACTGGTTGTCAGTTGAGCCGGCGGCTGTGATGCACTCACCGCGGTTGGAAAGTTAGCGGTAGCGGAGGCCGCCTGAGGGGTCACGGGCGGTGAAACTTCACGTGTGGGGGGAGCCGTGGGTTTGGGCGTTTCCTGCGCGGTTTGGCTCGGAGTACTTGGCTCGGCCTGCCTTTGATTTGCTGGAATTTTACTGGCGCGTAAATCCTCCACAGGAGTCTTGGCCCCAGAAGATGACGATATTGGCGTTTCCTTTCCTCTCTGCGTCTGTGTGGAAGGTCTTCCCCTGAATGCCCCGAGTAAAGATGTTAGCATGTTAGTGGACTGTGCATCCAAAGCCGGTTTCGGTTTTTCCAACTCTTTTGTCTCTGTTTTGGGTACTGTGGACTCAATTGTCGGTCCAGGCTCGTTATCCTGTATTTTTGGACCTGGAACATCAGTAGAACCTGTTGAAACAACAGGGGTCTGAAGTACAGTGTGCAGATTGGTGGAAATAATAGATTTTGACGCCTGAACGGGAGCAGCTGTAGGTCTCTCTGGTTGTTTTGAGGGTGTTTCAGGTGCTGAGGCTTCAGATAAAAGAGGGGTACTGGATCCTATCACCTCTGGTGCTTCAGGCGCATCATGCGGCAGTGACTTGGGTGCAGAAGTGCCAAAAGCGGGTGAATTGCTTCTTATTCCACCGTAGGCAACATATTCAGCCGGAGTCAATCCATAATATGTTGATTTTGGTTTTGGCCTTTGAGCCTCGGATGAAGGTGTCTTGGGTTTCTGCTGCCCAAAAGGGGTGAGTGTAGGTGGTGCACCATCAGTCACAGTCCTTGCCTTTTGATGCCCAAACACAGGTGCTGTTGGATTGGGGGCCTTGTATGTTGATGTCTTGGGTGTTTGATATCCGACTGGAGCAGTTGCCGGTTCAACCAGATCATAAGGTCCATCACTTACAGGAGGCCTGGGCATCTGGTCTGTGCGTGCGTGAGTGACCGTTGTTGACACATCATTACACATCTTTTCAGCCATTGTGCCGTTCAGCAAAGTAGAAACTGGTGGCGGAAAATCGTTCGGTTTTTTGGTTCCAAGATCGTTCATCGCTGGAACTGCAGAGTGTTCACGAGGGGCGGGCTTTAGGCTGCCAGCATCAGATGGAGGCTCTTTGGTTACCAGGGAAACAGCAGCAGAGACTGCCATGTGCTTCATAGTGTCTGTGTAGGCAGTGGGGACCGCGCTGACCTGGGGCGAGTTCACGATGGGAGACGGTGAGAATAACTGCGGTTTGGGTCTTGATATGTCAAAAATTGGTGATTTTGGAGCAGGAGGCTGGTAGGAGGGTGTCTTTGATCTCCCTGACTGGGTTTTTGCCACCAAACCATCGTATGTTGGCGTTTTACTCTCAGGTCTTCCATCCACTATTCCATAATCAGGGGTTTTCATTCCTGAAGTGTCTGGTGGCATCTTCGATGCCTCATAGAACGTTGCCTTAGATGTGTATATCTTTATTTGGGGAACCTCAAACTTGGGTTTCTTAGGTTTGAGGGTTTGGATGTTAATCAGCAGAGGGCCAGGATGTTCAGATGCAGTCCGGGCCTGGAGACCAGCAGACAGGGACACTTGGACCCCATTTACTGCTGATGCAGTGGTTTGAGGTGCACCATTGAGAAGGCTGGTTACCCCTTCCTGGGTGGGGACAGGAGGGTTTTCGTTCACAACTGGGCCCAAGGGTGGCACAAACGCTTGAGTGTGAACTCGAACTTTAACAGGGGCAACACTTTGGCCTGGAGGTGTGATTGGCTGAGATACTGCAGTAGCAGGTAAACCATTAGAAATGATTGGTTGAAATGCTGGAGCTACAGTTGGGCCGGGAGGTGTGATTGGTTGAGATGCTGGAGCTAGAGTTGAGCCGGAAGGTGTGATTGGTTGAGAAGCTGGAGCTGCAGTTGGGCCGGGAGTTGTGACTGGCTGAGACGTTGGAGCTGATGCTGGAGCAGAGGTTGGAGCCTCAAATGCCGGTGGTGGTGGTGGTGGAGGTGGTGGAGGTGTAGGCGTGTAGAACGTACCCTTCTGCTGCTGAAAGCCAGGTGGTGGAGCAGCGTTAGGCTGCGGGGTAAACTGTGCGGCCTTTCCCTGGGCCACGCCGTGCAGGTGGGGGTAAGGGGACGGCGTGTGCTGGTAGAAGGACTTCGCGGTGAATCTGGCGTACTGGGTGCTGCTGTAGGCCAGGGAGTCCGGCGTCTTTGGCGGGGTGGAGACGTCGCTGTGCTCTTGGTCGGGGCTGGCCTCGTTCACCGGTGACAGGGTGGAGCGGTACGGGGGGGCGGGCTGCGGGGTGGGGGCCGCGGGCTTCTTCTTGGCGCTCTTCTTGAGAAGCTTCTGGAGGCGAGCGTTGTCTTTGCCCGGCTTGGGCAGCAGGGCCGGGGGGAACTGGGGGTCGAGCAGGCCGGACTGGGGCGCAGCGCTCAGAGCCATCAGCATCTCGGCGTCCTGAAACAAAAATGGCAAAAACCCCAAAATAATGAGGCCACGGAAATCTTAAGATGACGGTAAATGTCCGACAGATTACTGACTATTTTACAAAGAAACCTATGTTTTAACACTAATGCTTAGAACAGGATTCTAACATTTTGTACATTTTTGGTTAGTGACATGCTTCTTTGCAACTTACAGGGATCTGTAGGAGTGTTTTAAAATTTTACCGGCGTCTAAAGAGCTGAAGTATTTGACCCAGGTCCAGTTGGTTCTGTTAATCTTCCTCGCAGCTGCTGTCACTGAAGGTGACTTGTATGATGTTTAGTCATTTAGTCACACAGCTTGACATTTAGTAGACATAGCCTTACCTAGAAGGGTTGCCAAGGGACTAAGCCCCGATACAGTCTGGTTACAAGCTTGGATGTCTGATCACTGTCCAACAACGCGGTGCCCGGTTAAGAAAGGTTCGATCAGCAGGCGATCAGTCAGAAAATATGCAATATATCCTCACAGATACTTCATCATTGAGCATGAGAGAACCTGAAAGTGGCCCGAGAGGCTCGCCGTAAAACCAGCCAGATGTATTCTTTACCAAGACTTGGACATGGTCCAGGTTCTTACGTTTGGAGGCTCATAGCTCCGGAATTCTCAAGCAAAGACTGAGAATAGGTCTCTATGATTAGCAGCCCATCTCATCCCTTTGAAACTCTATAGCTCCTCCCCAAGTCTTCGCTGCTTGGCTCTCTTAACTTTTCTACACTAGTGCTGACGGAAAATCTGAAGAACTGCCCAGGAGAACTCGGGAGAACATCTGCAGAACTACTTGTTTTTGCATTTTCTGCGCTGTACGAAACCGGGCGATTTTTTTTTTTTAAATGTCATTTTTATTGCGGTTCCACTTATTCTCCTGGGTGCTTGTGATATTCTGTGGCGGTTGACGTGTAGCCAGCTCTAATATTTCTCATCTTGGCTTTGTGTTTCAGGTGGACTGAGCCATCAAGACTCGTGAAACATTGACGATTCGTCGAACTACAACTTCTTTTCTTTATTTATGATGTCATTGATTCAGTCTGTTTTTTTTACTGATGCTGTTTATGTATAGTGCAGCCATATGGCATTCTGTCAGGCTAAAAAGTGATACTCAGCAGTGTCAACAAGTACACTATATTCCAAAAATATATCATTAATCTTGTGTCACAGATGTATTCAACATTTCCCCACTTTAATCATACTGCTAACGGCTGTTTTGTTTTATGTCTTTAGTCTTTGCTGGCTACATGTTAAGTAAACTTGTTTTTAAAAAAAAAAAATTTATATAACTTTAGTATATCATTCATTTCTGTTTTTTATTTTTATTTTTTACATGTGAATCTATGTTAACTGGATAGACCTAGATGTATATATGACTAATGAGCGTTTCACCTACAGTACAACTTAATTTTTTCTTGGGTGTTACTCTTTTGAAAAAGTATAAGCAAAATGAATTCATTTACAACACATAATGGGTTTATGTGGGGTGGTTCATTTTCTGTGAGTACTTTGTTCATGCAAATGCCAATGTACATCTTGTACTGTTGGTGGTCATATGCAAGTATTTCTATTTTTTGGATGGGGTGAGGCGGGGGGGGGGGGGTCATGTTAGTATTTCAAATGTTACTTGTTAATTGCTTTTGTTGGTTCCATAAGTTGTATTACTGAATCTGCAAATATGTTGTATGAAATTAAGCCCTTTAGTATATAAAAAAAAACAAATGCACAAATGCAGTCCCAAACTGCATTTTTTGTGGTTATATGCGAGGGATCTGATTACAGATATTAGTAAAGTTGATACACTGCGCATTGTAAGAAAGCAAATATCTGACTGTGGACACTGATTCACGTGTTCTTATATGAATGAAGTGAGTAGAAATCACAGGTTTCAGCATGATGCTGGCTCGTATGTTACAATCAAATTTCAGGGCGAAGTAAGTGCCTTAACAGAGGAAGTGTTTTTTAGGCTAATTGGAGACTGTAAATTGCCCATAGGTGTGTGAGTGAATGGTGTGTGTGCCCTGCGATGGATTGGTGACCTGTCCAGGGTGTATTCCTGCCTCTCGCCCAGTGCATGCTGGGATAGGCTCCAGCACACCCCCCGCGACCCTGACCAGGAATAAGCGGGTATAGATGATGGATTGTTATGTGTAGCGGGAGAAGTTGACTGGTAAATGAGCTGTGAACTAGGAACTAGGAGTTCCACCACTTAACTAGATAACCTGTGAGTCATTTTCACTGTGAGAAAATTGGGACAACACAGCTCATCCCGAACCTTTTAGCATTTTTAGCACTCAACCGTTTTTCTTGCTCAGAACTTCACTCAAGACTTTAATTATACAAAACTATAAAAATTATTGTTTTAATTTTGTTTTTTTATTGCTGTATTCGTTTTCTAGAGAACATGGACACCGTATGAGATTTATATGTGATAATTTTGGCTGTATTACAATGTGGAAAAATATTTTCTGTGTTACAAGAATACTCATTTGTTTACCCTGAGTACAGGTATGTTAGGGTTAATTAATGTTGGTCAAAATCGTTTCAAATATGAACAGATCTTGATATTGGCTTTAGTATGATCTATACTGCACTCAAATGCAAAAAATATGTATGTTATCAACCTTATCAACATAATCCAGCACTCTCAATGTGATTCTGACTTTTTGAGAAAAAACTGTGCCTTCCCTGTTTTGTGTTCTTTAAAAAATAAACATTTTTGTATGATTCCATTTTAGTCATGTATATACAATGTGTAATTAATATTTGTATCATAGAATATTAGTAGTATTGGTAGAACATGCAGTTGTTCTCCACTGTCTGTTTACAATATGTGACAGCCATTTGCTATAAGCCAGACCTGAGTCCAGTATGCATAAGAAATATTTTTGACGCCTGTTAAATTTGAAAACACTCATGCAGATCTGATTTTTTTGTTGTTGTTTTTGTTTTTAAAAAATCATGTTTGCCATCATATGATTTTTCAGCATTTTGATGAAAATGTATGGATGTATTTTACTGGTGTCTCAAGTATTTTATAAAATTATTTGACCCAGGTCTGTTATAAGTATAAGTATATATATATATATATATATATATATATATATATATATATATATATATATACATATATATATATTATACATTATATATATGTATAAAATGCATTGCCAGCTTGTTGATGACTTAATGGCTTAACGACTTGTCTGTAGCCTGTTTCTGCCTGATCGGCCTCTGCAGGAGCCTGCTTTGAGCAGCTGAATGGAAAATGGGGGCTGCAGTTAAGTTTAACCCTCCCTGAAATGAAGGTCTTGGGGGACGCTGGAAATTTCCTTGGCCTAATTTTAGGGGGGGGGGGGGATGCGAAGGAGGAGGGAGGCTATCGTATGACTCTGGTCACCTGCTGCTCTCCATGGAGAACTGTCCTATACCCGTCCCGTCAGGTTCACCCCCCCCCCCCCCCATAAATCAACGTCCAATCAGCCAGGCCTGGCCTACATAACAGCATAACAACTAGGTCTGCTTAATTATCTCTGAGTGGACAACAAGACCAGGGGGGATATTTCATGAAGCAGGATTACTGAGTTAGCTGTGCTGAGTAAAAACCGGAACAGCTCTTTTTACTTCTGTCCATGTTCCAGATCCGGGAGGCTTCCGGGTTTTACTCAGTGCAGTTGATCAATCGGTCAATCAATCCTTGTTTTTGCACAGTGTCATTTACAAAACAGGTCGTCACGGTGATTGACAGTCAGCCTTTTGACCACGGCGGGGGGTTTGGCCACAGTTGAAGAACAACACCACTCAAGTAAGGTACGGTATGGCCCTGGATTCTGTTGCACGGAGACTTAAAAGGTAACTTTTTTGAGTCTTAATCTACAGGCCAAAACAGTTTCTACCTGTCACATGATTTGGGGAATGTCATTCACAAGATTGGGAGCCCTAACGCTTGAACTCTCATTAGTTTTAAGCTGTGAAAATTTTTGCCTGTTTTCTATGATCACAGGATCCTATTTTTCTGATTCAATCAACCATTTTGCAAATGTTTCAGACCGCTTTTAACTATTAAGACTTTCATAAAACTGGAAAATGTCCTGAGGGTAATGGAAAAAAAACAACTAGAAAGCCCAGAGCCAGTGAAGCAAGGAAAGGAAATTCTAGTTGAGGGAAAAGATGGAAAGGAAGGTAAACCCAACGGAAGCACAGTGAGGAACGTACCCCTCAGGCCACAGAACAAGTCCAGAGCCTCTTGGGTAACTGGAGAGCTGGTCTTCGGTGGCCGACAGGTCTTTGATAAGCTTCCCAAACGACTCAAGGGCTCAAGCAGGGGTGTGTAACCCTGGTCTTGGAGAGCCACGTGGTCTGCTGGTTTCTCATTGGACCTGGAGAGCCACATGGTCTACTGGTTCCTCACCGCTATGGTAACGAGTTTAAAACACTTGGCCGACGTGAGATCTGAGCCCACGCCTCGCTCACTCGCCCAACGGCTCCAGAGATGAACGTGCTACCAGCCAGCTATAGGCGATAGCTACGGGCAATGTCGTTACTTTGAACCTGAGGGTTGTGTAGCCAGGGAGTGTTGTCACGGTAACCTAGCTACAAGGCCTTAGCATCACTGTACCTCACTGTGATTGCTAGCTAACTGGCCAAGCTGCACCCGTTACACTATACTACACTACTCAATGCACACAATTGATTAATTAAAGCAGTTTATTATATAAGTAACACATCTGACTTGGTTGCTTAGGTCTGAATTAATTATGGGTGTTAAGGGGAAAAACCAGCTTGTTCTGCAGAACCTGTGCAGGTGCTGCAGTTTGGCCTGTGAGCACTCTCGCATTGATATAGTACCTTTCACTTTCTCAAAACAGCTTAGAGCACAACAATAAAATGAGCGACACGCAGCAGCCGTTTTGGTAATTCTTCGTGACTAGTTGACTGCATAAATTAGACAGCACAGCTTGAGTCTTGTCAATCTGTGATGCAGTGCAGCAGTGTATTATGGGATGTTTGACCTGTCAGTCACACCATTGAGCAGCACTGTGGGCCCATCCACGTGACATCACTAATAAAGGATCCGGCAGTCTCAGAAAAGCTTGAGCTACAATTTCAGCCAAATAATTTACAGATTTATAAAATGTTGCTAAAGATGGAAGACCATTCCATACTACAACAACTTCAATCAAGGCTAGTGTGAACCAATTACATCTGTGGACAGCTCCAAACTGCTTCACATGTAAACATGAGAACCCACCTTGCCCCACCCTGCCCCATGATGCCCCATCCTGCCCCACCCACCCCATCCTGCCCCACCCCACACACACTCCAAACCATCAGTTCCAGTCATGAAGGACCACATGTGTCTTTGCCCAGTTTTGAAACTCTAACTGCACGTGGCTGGCTTGGTTATATCTGTGTGGAGATATCTCCTGCCTGCTCACTTCCTATCAGCTCGACCACGGGTCGCCGCTGACAACACGGTACCATGACAACGGACATCACACCCGAACCCTGACATGCGAGAAAAGGTCATCCTTTTAAGGTGCTGCTGGAAAATTTGGGTCACCTCCCAGAGCCAATTTGGAAAGAAGGAATGGGTATTAATAGAAAATAACGATAAAAAAAATTATTTACTGTAAAATGGCACCTGAGCCTCTTCTTCTTTAACCAAGTAAATATGCAGAGAGCTGGCAGCTAACGGGCAGGCAGTGTAAGTTTACGAAAATCTTAATCTTAAATAAACCAGAAGACGGGTTGTCTGACTTACCAGGAAGTGGCAATTACTGCACAGAGATGGTAAGCTTTCTTCAGACACAGCAGCCTTTGAATGAAAGAAAAACGACGTGCAAATGCAAATTCAAGAAATCGGACATGTAAAATAACGTAATGTCTTTTTTTGCAATGCGCAGAATAATAACAACACATATTTCAGCTCAGCTCTGTAATCTGGAAGCAACCTTATTGCAATGCAGCTGCACTGAAGACATTGAAGTTGCATGATGTTATACTCTTATTATACTGTCACTCACTCACTCACTCACTCAACTGTTTTACTGTCATGCTTCATATTCCATTCAGATCGTTCACACATTTAGGCAATGCTCAGACTTTCAGCCACGTGGAGGGATTAAGCCCCTTTGCAGAGTCCTGCGCTGCCAGGTCATTCCTGCAAGTGTGCAGAAAGCCCAAGCAACCTGAAACTTGCGCGCTGTTTTTTTAAATATTTATTTATATTTAATTTTATTTTAATTTACCTGTGCAAGAGCTGGTTTTTTGGGGGCCAGTGACTGCTGCCTGCAACTCCCTGGCTGGGCGGTCAGACAGGAACGTTCATCCTGAGCCCAGCCGCAGCCTCTTCTGCGAATGGAAGGGGACCGTCGTCGGTGCTGCTCCCAAAATAACACCGCAGCCCGTTACTGGGTTACATATTCCACTGCGGCGGGGCGCTGGGGACCGTCAGACGTGGGCGTGGGTGTGCGGGAAACCCCCAGGCACCGGACACCCCTCTGTAGCCCCTGCTCAGGACCTGCTCTCTCGAGAACAGCGCCCCCTGCAGGCGGGTATGAGCCACCACAGCTCATCACCCTGTCGTCCTGTTAGCTGAGGGAGGGCTCACCTGTGACCAATCCTGACACCCGTCCTCTGGACCCTGTCCCCATTGGTCAGAAAGGAGGGTGTTCAGAGTTGGGCGTGTCTTCGGGGCTGAGGAGATGCTCTCGATTGTGTCCTTTCATGAATGGAAGATGGCTGGTTGCTTGCCAGGGTTTTTGGCTCAGGGTCATTGCAGTTAACCGCATTCAAATTAACTTCAACTGATGATTTGGAAAAAATGGTGATAATTTTCCTACATGATGATTTTTTCAGTTCTGCAACTCACATCAGATATTAACATAGGGCCTATGCAGGTGGAAGACAGAGACATATTATTTGTGCCTGTTGGAGTAACTAATTAAGGGCAAATTTACATAGCACTTCATCACAGGCAATTTCCATTTTTTTTTAACTCAGACTGAATAGGATTACAATAGTATTTCTTTTATAATAGGATTTTTTTTTAAAGGAAATTAACCCATATTCTTCTTCCAGTTTAGAATGCTCAGTTTAATCGTTTTCAGGCTCATCAGTGCCACCTGTTGCGTGAATGCTGGAGAGCGCGGACAGGTGTGCGTTCCCCTCTGAAGAGCGCCATGTCCACCGATGCCTCTACTCTGCAGGCCGCCAGCTGGGCTGCGCAGGCAGACCGTGTTTACCTGGCTGACCAGAGGGGGCGCTGGTTTGTGTTAAGGACCCATACATCCTGCCAACTGAAGTCCCTCCCTCAGAACTAGGAAATGCTATATCCACTTATGAGTGCCCCTGGCTGCCCAGAGGGAGGTGCTTGTGTGTGTACATTCTGCCAGCTGAAGTCCCTCCCTAATGACTAGGAAACGCTATGGCCACTTACGAGTGCCCCAGCAGGACTGCCGGCCACAGGCCCATTCGGGCCCTAGGGCAGAGCCTTAGCCAGGTGCGCCACTCAGCAACCCCAGCAGATTTAAAAGGAGTGTTTGTAATGTGAAGAGTGAACGCGAAGTGATGCAACGTAATGTTTACTGTACGCTTGCATTTAAGTCATTAGCATAAGCGTGTACCTGTGGGTGGGGCTTAATTTCAGGCCACCAATCGCGTTCCCTAGGCTCGGACAGGCCTTCTGAAGCGGCCAGGTTCCCCTGGCCACGAGCGGGGCTAATCCCCTCTGACCCTCCACCTGCCGAAAACTCCTCCATCGTTCCTTTCATCAGCACGGAGACGCGGCAAATATAGAAACGCCCCGTCCCGTCAGCTCCTCACCAAACTTGTGCCTCCACCTCTCCTGCCGTTCCTCCATCTCCTTATTCAGCGCTGGACCTCCCGGCACCCCCCTCCAACCCCACCGCCCCCCCACCCCCCCACCCAACCGGCCGCTGGCCAGCCCGCCTCCGACAGGCCCTCCAGCCAATGGGAGGCCTCGGGAGATCGAGTGTCACTATAACAGAAGGACTTAACTGGCCGCAGGCGGCGTGTGGAACGCTGCAGCAAGACCCCTCCGTCAGGGACATCGCTTCGTTCAGCTCTTCCTCCGAGGTGAGAGAGAGAGAGAGAGAAAGAGAGAAAGAGTGGGAGAGAAAGGGAGTGGGAGAGGGAGGGAGAAGGAGCGAGAGAGCCGCTGCATGAGTGAGGAGTCTATAGGCGTCCAGGGGGGTAGACCCCGCCCCTCCCCTTAAACAGTAAAGGTATTTGGCGGTTGTGCTTGTCCAGAGCTGCTTGCAAGTGAGTGCATATAGCGGAGGCTAGGGGAAATGTGCTGGATGTCTACATCGTTGGCGACGCTGTAGTTTAACATCCCGCAGCTCTGCTCTTGCTCAGGTAGCAGTGTGGAATCCTTGAACGGGGCGGGGTCCAGGTGCCAGGCGGTTTGCCCCTGCTGTATAGAGAGGAGAGGATGACTTGGGCCGTGCAGCACGTGTGGTGTTTCTGTTAGCTGGTTGGTCAATAATAGCAGGTTTCTCTTTACCATTGGCTTGAGGGGGGTGAGGTTCCCTTAAGTGATGTTGTATAGTAGCCTACTCTATGTCTGATAGTGACGCTGTCATTGTGGCCTAACTGACACGCCGCTCTCCGCCAGGTCCGTAATTACAGCCGTCCCGCGGTACTGTGATGCCAGAACTCCCCGCCTCGCGCCTTTTAACACCGGGATTTACAAATTCACGACTTCAAGCTCTGCGCCTTGATGTCAAGCCAAGCCGCTGACTCGCGACGTCTTCGGCTATAACGATCTTGAGAAATATATAATTGCCCGGGACCAGGGCGGATAAATGTGCAGTTATCCTGCGCGACCGTTCCTTCGCTTCCTCCCGGCTAAGCGAGTTCAACCAATGCCATCTAGTGTACCATAGAACTGGAGAATGTAGAACTGGCGGTATCTGAGAATGGATCACCCTTCATCTCCACACTGCTACTTATTATAATCCTCCGTTTTCAGTTTCGTGTATTTATTTGAGCCCGTCAGTCCAGCTGTTCTGAATACGGCTTTACCGACAAGGCTGGAGAGACGCAGAAGATGTAAATGCAAAATGGAATTCATGATTACCAAGCAATTTATACAGAATGATATTGATGACTAAATAATCATTTAATGCAGTAGACCATAGAACAGAAATACATTAAGATAGGGGTTGTGATGTTCTCAAACATAAGACATTTATAAATATATAGTTAGAGAGCACTGATGCCGCAAGCCATGGAATAAATAATGAATTACAATGACTGATAGGCTGCCAACATGTGTAAACCCACCTGGTATACTTCCACGACCTCTTTCATTTTTTTTTAGAATGCAGTCACACAATTTGCTGATTACACATGACGAATACGAACATAGTTTATATGCATGCTTATTGCTATTAAGTAGTTTACTGTCAAGCATGTTATGTATTGCTCAGTCTGTTCATAGCCTTGTGTGTTAAGTAATTGACAGAGGGCTTTTTCCACCGATGAAAGCAAAAAAAAATTGCCAGAAAGAAAAAAAATCACTACCTGCTGTTTTCTGCGCGCGCTGTGACCAGATAAGGGTGTGGCACGAGAAATATGAAAGTTATTCCGAGGTTAAAAACTTGAGCCACGGGCCAAGTAATACGACCCCCAACTAATTCTGAAAGACGTCTACAGCTGTCTATGTTTGGATGCTTACAGCCTTACACGTCTTCAGTGGCCATTATACATTTATTTGGGAAATGGATCACAGTTGCCGCTGTGGGCACGCACCTTTGCCGTTTGGCGTTGGTTTGTCACAGAAAGTGTGGTTCGCAGTGAATGCTGCGCAGTTCAGCGTCAAATTAACTGTTGCAGAAGACATAAGGTCCCTGTTGGACTTACATGTACTCTGTCAGAGTTGAATTAACATTTTGAATCAACATTTTATGTGTGACCTTTATTAAAACAGAATGGGTGATAACTGTTTTCCCCCGCTATAATCACATATGGCATTAAACTCGTTAAGACCGAAATAATTAGACTGTGCGACCTAACCTTAAGGACGAGGGTCATGGACTTACACATCAATCTGGACTGGAGACTTCTCGTCTCATTTATCGTCCTTGGAGCAGAATTTCTCGCGTGTTAAGTTTCAGTCGACTTTCTGTATCTAATAATAAAACGATTCGTCCGCCTGAAGACTTGACTAAGCATATAGCTAATTATCATTTATTGTAGGCTCCACAGGTAAACAAACGAAAATACGCCTTATGCGTTTAATGCGTATCATTTTAAATATTATTTAATACCTATTAACAGATTATGTATAATGGTGTTTTCTGCCTATTGGCCGTGGGTGTTTCGTTAGCATAATTTCGGAATAAAGGCTAATGGAACGGCGGTAGGGCGACAACGCTTTGAAGCAGGTGCATGCGTGTGTCCAAAACGTAGTCCAGAGGGTAAGCAGAAATCCCTCTTTAACGCTGGCAACTCAATCAAGGAGGGATCATCCGTCACAGCTACATTCCAAGAATGTGTGGTCATATCGATCACCTTCTTATTCTCGACTCCGTGTCACATTCGTTCGACACTGGCCTATCAGGTTGGTCTGGCAGAAAGGGAGGGCACATCCGCGCGGCTGTCAGCGGCTCCGCGGCTATAAATGCGGCGCGCGAGGTCGCGCGCACCGTGCTCAGCCGTCTCACTGAAGGCGCTTCTTCTCTTTCCTTCTCCAACCGCCAGGTGAAAA
Source organism: Anguilla pacifica (assembly GCA_039654925.1). Lineage (NCBI taxonomy): Eukaryota > Metazoa > Chordata > Actinopteri > Anguilliformes > Anguillidae > Anguilla > Anguilla pacifica. The sequence continues at coordinate 41,673,827 of CM077299.1, forward strand.
CTCCAGAGTAACCATGTCTGACACAGAAGAAGTGTAAGTATTCGGTTTATTTATTTATTTATTTATTTATTTTCATTCTCACGTTTATTCCGCCCCTTTAAATTAATTATATAAAGTCATAGTGGACAAGAACGTCCCCTATTTGAGACAACTATTTTCCTGTTTTTGAAAAAACACATTTTAGAATGTGTGCTTGTGTGTAGTATAATATTAAATGTATAAATAGTTGTTGTGATTATATGCAGGGGAAGGTCTCAGGATTAATACTGAACTCTGATATTCGTTTTTGTCTCGCGCCTGTAATTGATGTTGTATCATACGGTACTTACAGCAAATTAGTACATCGTGCGTTTCCGCTGCTAACAGTCAACTCTGCCGAAGTATAATTTAATAAATGTAACTAGATTACCAGGAACATCGTCCAAAGTATAAACTTCATTTTATCTTTTCATTTGTTTTTCAGTGAACACGTGGAGGGTAAGTTGTTTTTTTAATTACTGCTCAGGGTTGGAAAGGATACATAAATATTATTACATTGTGTAGGTTTGGGGTTTAAGAGCTGTCTTCTGTCAACTCGGATTATTTAGTTCAGTGTGTTTATGTGAAATGTAAAGGTAACGATGACATTCTAATGCCTAGTAACAGGACCTAATACGGGTAACAGGACATACCCTGAACCTTATTCAGGTTACACTTCCTGAAATTAGTCTGGTGGGATTCAATGTAAGTATCTGACTGAAAACACAGTACATGTCCTGATATATATTTGTACTTAAAATAAATTTGTGTTATTAAGTGTGCGATGAAAGCTATATTTCAAATGTAGAGTAGGCAATAAGCAGTCTGCATTATTAACATTACATTTATTTGCTACTATTACCCACAGTTCCGCAGCTGCATGGAAGGGAGCTTGCTAGTGTGCAGTACTGTCCTCCTACACTGAAAATTATCCTTACAGAACACTGGAGTTCTGTAACAGAACACTGGATTTCTTTAACGGAACACTGGAGTTCTGTAACAGAACACTGGATTTCTTTAACGGAACACTGGAGTTCTGTAACAGAACACTGGATTTCTTTAACGGAACACTGGAGTTCTGTAACAGAACACTGGATTTCTTTAACGGAACACTGGAGTTCTGTAACAGAACACTGGATTTCTTTACACAGTGCTGGAATACAGGAGGCCTCCATGTTCCCTGACAGTGGTGTGCTGAAAGCTTGATAAAATGTGTGTGTTTTTGAAACACAAACACATCCCTTTTCACCAGAATAGAAGGAAATTCACCAGTCTGGGAGGACTGTACATGTGTGCTTAGCATGAAGAGCTTCTTTTCAGCTCTTTTCTGTATTTAAAAAGTCCACATTGGCGCAGAAATGCTTCATTTTTATTTGTTTGTTTGTCTTTTTCGGAAAATGAAGAAGTGGAAGAGGAAGGTAAACAAGGAAACCCCATAACTTTAATTCCATCCCTTTTTCTGTTCATCCCTATTCTATTTCTGTTCACCCGTACCCGTACTAATGTGTCGGCTGTTCTGCCCGTAATTCCCAGTGTGTTTTGGCATCTCCTCTGTACCCCCATGACACGTCAAGATAACCAGCGTCCTCCATTTTATCCCTCCCTCTCACTTGTCTTTTAATCACTCCATCAGTGTTTTCTGTGCAGGTGTGAAGGATTTATTTGTGGTCTGCACTGATCTTTGTGGAGCCGTGGAAAGCAATGTTTTTACAGTGTATCCACATTAGTTCATATGTTTCCAGACGGAAATAATATGTATGTGTCTGATACGTATCACATACATGTGATATATGTATGTGTCTCATGCATGTAAACATGCCTGAACCATTTGCAGAAGTATTTCTTCGGCTTTTGGCACGTGACTGAATTTGGTCCTTCTTAATCCGTTTTACTCTTGTTATTTCAATGGAGTCGATTGTTTGAATGTGCTGCCATCTAGTGGTGTGGAATGGTGCAGCAGACAGATTGTTGGTTTGGCGTTCAGTCCATCTCTGTGCATCTTAACCAGCGTCCCTAATCTCCATAAGCTTTGAGAGCCAGGATGCGGGCAAAGCCTCAACCCCTTGCTCCATATTAGCATCATACGAGTGTACAGGACTCTGGTCTTTCCTCAGAAGAAACTACAGGCTACCCTATAGAGCTTTTTCAGAAATATGCTGATGCCACTTACCGATGTGTTTGCTTTTAATTCAAGACAACTGGCCACTGTCTTTCGATATCCTGAGGATATGGTATACTTATAGCAGATTAACTATTAATCCTTTCTCTCAAAATGGCTGCCATACACAAACCAGTTGAGGGTTGTCTCTAGGCTGATTGAACTATTCTTAACCAATCAAATCATTTCTTGAAAAAAATGTGATTAGACCACAAAGCCTTTTTTCCGCAATCACATTTTTTAAAAAACTTTTTTAAACCCTGGTATCTCCTGGGTCCATAAAAAAATAACCATCCATTCTCCTCTTGCTCTTCTGTAACATCATTACTCATCTCTTTCTTTCCTCTTCATACTTTTTGCTTGCTGCATTACCTTTCTCCGAGGCCCCCTTGTGGCCATTTCTAGTATTTTTTTTCCTTTCAAAGTGAACTGTAAGTCTTTCTTGCTCTAATGTGTCTCTTTTTTTCCCTCCTGCACTCAATAACTCTCCGCTGCAATCCTTCCTTTGCCTGGGCCGCTTGCTGCATGTTGCATCGCTGAAGAGTTAGATGTAGCAGTGGCCCCTCTGGTGGGCCAAGAACCAGAACAGGAGGTAGAACCAGAACAAGGGGTAGAACCCGAACAAGAACTAGACGTAGAACCAGAGCAAGAGGCTGAACCAGATCAAGAGGTAGAACCCGAACAGGAGTTAGAACCAGAACAAGAAATAGACGTAGAGCCAGAGCAAGAAGCTGAACTTGATCAGGAGGCAGAACCAGAGCAGGAGTTAGAACCCGAAGTAGAACCCGAGGTAGAACCAGAGGCAGAACCTGAGGAGGAGGTGCATGAGGAACGGCATGCAGCAGGTATGTGGTAGCATGGGCATTCCTTTATCCTACCCTCACCCTGGCAGTGCCACCGTGCCACTGCCACACAGATCGACTAAAATCAGTTCAAACATGTACTCCAGGTACCTCCTCTTCATAACTGGTTGCTATGAAGAAATCTCCCCCCTCTCCTTCTCTCTCTATCTCTCTCTCTCTCCCACCCCCTCTCTTTCTCTCTCTCTCTCTCTGTCCATCCCTCTATCTCTTTCTCTCTCTCCCTCCCTCTATCTCTTTCTCTCTTTCCTTCTCTCTCTCTCGACTCTTCTCTCTTTCTTTCTCTCCCTCTCTATCTCTCCCTCACGCTCTCTCTGTATATACATACATACATACAATTGGTATGGTATGGTAAAAAAAAACTAGTATCTCCAAAAAAGGCATCTCTGCAGGAAATGAGAATCCTCTTTTATTAATACAATGGACCGGTTCTGGTTACACGGTGCATGGTATGGTATTGAATAAGCATTATTAGGTCACGGTATACAACTTGCCAAACTCAGGAATGGAGATACAAGTTTTTTTTTTGTTTGTTTTCCCCCTTGTTGTGATGCTGACGATAGAGAGCATGTGTGCACCAGTAAATACACGCATCCCTGGAAGCAGAGCCCAAAGCCACGGCTGTGTGCTGGAGCACTGCTGCTTTGCTGTGGCTCAGATGAGCAGGCCTTTGGGCCTCGCTCTCCGCAGTCACCCACACTCGTAACAGCACCCCCAGCCGTCGCAGTGACAATGGCTGGTGAGCGTCACAAATGTGGGGGATTCTGCCAATGGCTGCGTGCATTTTTATAGCCTCATGCTAATTTTATGTCAATACCGCGACGATTTGACTTGGATATTTTCTGGATCATTTAGATTCAGAGAAAGCAACCCTGTGTGCTGCACCAGTTCTGTTGTTCTACAGAACCAGTTATAGTTCTATAGTCCATATAGAACTATAGTTCTATAGTCTTTGGCTGTAATTCAGGCGAAGACCACGGCGTTCTTTCTAACACTGAGCAGGTCAAACGGCCTTTTGATGAAGATCTAAATCACAAGAGCGGCTGCTTTTCCCCCCACAGGGTTTAGCCTTCGTCTAATTCAAGAGTTTTCGTCCTCTTTGAGAATGTAAACTTTAAAAAGTAATGCTTTTGATTTGGCTGTAAGATATTCAGCATTTTTTAAGGTAATACATTTTAGTTCTTTCCAGTGCTTTTGTTTTGTTAGTTCATACCAGATGCATCATTTGAGATTATTGAAATATTTTGTTATCAAGGCATATGTCCCTTTTTAAGTGCATTGTCACAGGAAAATTTGTAAATGTTTGTGTAATTTTCATTGGGTGGGGAATGCTGAACTGAATCATTGAATTATTCTCTGCTACCAGCTTTGCTCAGCCCTGCACCTGTAAACCCACTGTGACTTGATAACGTGCCACGGTGCCTAAATGTGACGCTAAAGCGTGTTTAAAAAGGCATTTCTTCAGCTTGCATCCAAAGGGAAACAGCAGAAGGTTTGAAATTCGGTTAATCAGACTGTGGGTTCCCTGGTCAGGGCTGAAACAGCACTAGCCCAGGGGTCCCCAAACTTTCTGCACCCCCCAAACATACCGACTTTATGGTTAAAAATACATTTACTGGAACCCACCCCCGAGATGCAGCTCAAACACAGAATAATGTGTGTTTTTTACACACATAGCACAGCCCAGCAGTGTGACATTTGGCTGCTGTGAATGTGACCGTACGGGGGTGAGGTTTGGGGTCCGCTGCGCTGGGGCACTGTGCTGAGCAGGAAGCCTGTGAACGTGTCGCTAATGGTGTCTGTTCTGCTTTTGCTTTCGAACGCTCGCTGCATGCAGACGCCTATGAAGAGGAAGGTACGTCAAAGGAAATCAGTGTGCGCTGCCTGTGTACTTCTGATCTGAGGGGGGTGGGGGGGGGCAGTGGCTGTGACCTCACTTCCTGCTCGAGGGGCGGTGCCGACCTCACTTCCTGCCAGATCTGTTCCACCACGGAGCTCTGTGCTCTGTCAGATTTGGCAGGCGCAAAAACAGAAAAAAAGTGTCAAAGTGTGAAAAAAGTGTAGAATAGAAAATAGATGGTGAGAGGATATTAATACCAGACTCTGCTTCTTTGTGCAGGGGGGGGGGAGCTTGGGGGGTGGGGTGGGGTGGGGTGGGGGGGCTCCTCTTTTCTCATCTTCTTTTCTGCTTCTCTCTTTTGCATGATGCTCCAGTTGATGAGGAAGAACAAGGTGGTTTGTTTAGATTTTCTTTAAACAAAAAAAGGAAAATCTAAACTTTCTGAGTTCTGTCTTGCTTGTGCATTTTTGTTTGTGGCTCAAGTCAAAAAGAGCATAAAAAAGAGAAAATAGTCAATGCAGAGTGGCCATTTTGTTTTTCTTGCCAAATATGAGGGTGGTTTTTTGCTCTTTTCTTTTGTTTTCTTGTGAAATTGAAAACTGATATTCCAAGCGGTTCGTGCGATATTAGTTGGCATCGCAGGTCCCAGCAGCGATTATAGTGCTTCTTCCTGCTCAGGTGTCTCCATGGAGATCTACAGTTTTTTTTTTTTAATTCTAACTTTTTACAAAATGGGTGGCTGAGTTCTATGTATGTAAAAGAATTAAACTAGAACAGAACCCAGTTTATAAAGATCGGTATTCTTCCGATGCCAGTGACCCATTATTTTTTCAGCCACATTTTAGGATTTGGTTTTCTCGACTAACATGCAATTAATATGTAATACACCAGGATGTGATGTGTATTATTTCCTAAATGAGTGAAAAGAATTTCTTTGCAATGTACAGTATAACAATATTTAAGATACTACTAAAATAATTTAATACCAGAAGTTCCTTACAATTACCACATAACAGTGTGGAATGTTGCGTGAAAACCTCAGTGCTGTATTTATGGTTTTCTGACTCTGTGAAATGTGCCTCTTCCTTTGTGTCGTATGTCCACTGAACAGAGGAGAAGCCAAAGTTCAAGTAAGTGGTCAGTTCCATCTAACACTGACACAGTTTTAAAGAGACCATATACTTGAGGTGCTGTGCACCTTTATGTTTATGACTCTCAAAAACACTGAGGGGGGGGGGGGAACCTTCTTTTTCCAGGGCGGAACTCATTTCTGACTTTAATATATTTGATATATGCTCTTAATTATTTAATCTGTCAAACTGTTTATTTGATCTGACGTTTTAGACATATTCATGCATAAACGAACAAAAATCTACTGCAGATTGCTTTTGTATCTCTATATAAAATGCTTAATTTAAGTCTTAATCTATGAGTGAACCGGTGTTTGTATTTAAAGATATTTAGCTAATTGAGTCGGAGTATCTGGTGGAAAAAAAACCTGAACAGAAACTCCCTCTACGGAGGCAAATACCATCCCTGCTTTAAAATGTGCAAACAAAAATCCTTATTAGACCCAAATAAAGCAAAACATTACTAGAGCTGTCATAGGTCAAACATGACCATACAATCCCCTTTTAAAGTGTGGTGCTGGAATGAATGATGTTACATGAACTATAATAATAATAATAATAATAATCATAATCATAATCATAATAATAATAATACCATTAATAATAGTAACTGTGAACTCTTCCCAGGCCCTCTGCACCCAAGATCCCTGAGGGGGAAAAGGTGGATTTCGACGTGAGTAAATCCCACAAACCGCTTCGTCACATGGGTCCTCCGTCTTAATCAGAGCTTCGGACGACTGTCCCGCCATCGGCGATCCTGACCTTTGACCCGCGTCTCTCCATCTCACAGGACATCCAGAAGAAGCGTCAGAACAAGGATCTGGCCGAGCTGCAGGGTCTCATCGACAGCCACTTCGAGCAGAGGAAGAAGGAGGAGGAGGATATCATCGCCCTCAAGACCAGGATTGTGAGGGGCCCATTTCTGACAGCACTTACATTTGCACTTTTTTAATTTAGCCGATGTCCTTATCCAGAGTAATAAATCAGGGTGCAATACAAGGATAGATAGGTGCCTTAGAGCTTACTGCAGCACAATACAATAACAAAAAACAAAAAACAAATGGTGATATCAGTTCATGGTAAAATAAATAGAACATTCCATAACAAAGTTGGACTCAATTCCATTTCTATCCTGAATTGAACTGAAATTAATTAATTGTAATGTGCCCACAATGTTCTATGAATTATGTTCAATTAATTAATTGAATTTCCTGGACTGAAATGGAATTGACTCCCCACTGTGCTCGTGACTATGGCGAATGAGAAAGGCTGTGATGTCTCTGCTGCCCTCCGGTGGCCCGGGGATGTAAAAGCGGCCTGGCTGTCTGTGCGCCTCCTGCAGGAGAAGCGTAGGGCGGAGAGAGCGGAGCAGCAGAGGATCCGAGCGGAGAAGGACAAGGAGCGCCAGGCCAGACGCGAGGTGGGCGTGCGGCACACCAAGCGGGGGGGGGGGGTCCCCTTACGCTCCGTAGGGTTGCCAAACGCCCGGTTTTCGACCAGAATGTCCAGTTTTCAAATGAGTTGAACACGTCTAGATTGTTGTGCCGACCGGATGCCTGAGCTTAGTGACTGATGGGAAAAATACACGATTAGTTTGCCTTCGCCATGGGGTTCAAACCCCCTAGCCCCCCGTTCACCATGGGGTTCCTATTAAACTTGCAGTGGTGCACGCTGTCCAGTTTGGACAAATCCTAAAACTGCCAACCCTACCACTCCCCTCCCCCTCCCCCACTCCCACTGTGGACAGAAACGCTGACACTTTTGCTCTGACCCCCTCCCCACAGGAAGAGAGACTGAGGAAGGAGGAGGCTGATGCCAAGAGGAAAGCAGATGAAGAAGCCAAGAAGAAGTCTGCCCTGTCCAGCATGGGCTCCACTTACAGCAGCTACTTACAGAAGGTGACGTGACCACGACCACAGAAAGCTCTGGCCAATCACAGATTAGAAACCCCGGTCACCTGACCAGGCCTCACAACCACTGAATAAACAGTGTACTGCAATGTATTTTCTGTTGCACTGTGGGAATTTTTGAGGGCACTACATAGGCAGGGGTCCTCAATTTTAGGCGTGTGACTGCTTGTCTGAAACCATAGCCTGCACCCGCATTGGCCCTCTCTGGAGGACCCATGAACTATGCCGCACAGCTCACACTGGTTGATAGTAAAAGGCACCATATAAGGCACTATAAAAATAAAACTTAACCTCTCCCCCTTGCTGTGGTGCACACAGGCCGACCAGAAGAGAGGAAAGAAACAGACTGAGAGAGAAAAGAAGAAGAAGATCCTCGCAGAAAGACGCAAGCCCCTGAACATCGACCATCTGAACGAGGACAAGCTGAGGTGACTGGCCTGTGAAAATAGACCAATGAGGGATCTCTGGATAACAGGGTTGGCTACCACTGGTCTACATCCTAGCGAATCAGCAGTGGGGATCGTGGATGAATGCGGCTGTGGTTGCAGATAATTGGACGTTCCAAATTAGGGTGGGAATTGGACATGTACCATGACACATTGGGTGCCAAATTTTTTATTTATTTTTAAGTATAGTCACATTCATCTACACAACACTACTGCAGATCCTAAACTTATTTGTCCCCTTAAACACCCTTCGGTGTTCAGCAGTAACTCATTACATTACATTAAATTACATTGCATTGCAGGCATTTAGCAGACGCTCTTATCCAGAGCGACTTACACAACTTTTTGTGAGGTGGAGGTGAATTCTCTTGTCTTTCTGAATGGACTGTCTGGGTGTGGAGGGTAGAGGGGAGGGGAAGGTGGTGGGTTGGGGCTTGGTGTTTGCCCCACTGAATTATGGGAGGTATTTTTGTTCCTGTGCTCCAGGGAAAAGGCTAAGGAGCTTTGGGAATGGATGAAGACCCTGGAATCGGAGAAGTACGACCACATGGAGAAGCTGAAGAGGCAGAAATACGAGGTGAGTAACACCTGCTCTTGGGGGACATTGACCATAGAGGGGAAGCTTTACCATAGAATGGGGGCTATACCATAGAACGCCAGCTTTTCTTACCCTAGTGTAACACTGGTGTGAGGTGAAATATGTGGAGCATTCTTCTCCCTTTCTTTCTAGCAAATTCTCTCCTTATTATCACCTCAGACATTTAAAGAGAACAGTCCAAAGACATGCAGATTAGGTTAATTGGAGAATGTAAAAATTGTCCCTAGGTGTGAGTGTGTGAGTGAATGGTGTGTGTGCCCTGCGATGGATTGAGAGACCTGTCTACGATGTAGTTCTACCTCTCGCCCAGTGCATGCTGGGATAGGCTCCAGCACACCCCCCCCTCCCCCCCCCCCGTGACCCTGACCAAGAATAAGCGGATTAGATAATGAATGGATGGACAATATAGCTTTCCTTCTGTGGTGACACGATGGTGGCACCTTTAAACCTCAGTGCCTTTATCAGGGGCAGAGGACACCTGTGCACCTGACTGCAAGAGATGACTTCCCAAGAGTCCGTAACCGTAGTGGTTAAAGCATTCATAAATTCCACCCTCACAAAGATCAGACGCACCGTGAACTTTCCATGGAAGTTTCAGCGTAAGAGTTCCAGTGCGTCTGTAGGGCAGTGCGCTTCACTCAGGAGCAGAGCGGAACTGACGCGCTGTTCTAAATCAGACGTGTTTTTAACGCGGTCAGGTGCGTTATCCCAGGCAGGTTAGAGAGCTGAGAGCGCTCGGGTGGAGTGGGCTGAAGGTTCGAAGGGCGAGGATATTTCCGCGACGCTCTCGGCGTTGGGGTCACGGTCCCGGCAGGCCGTTGGGCGACACGCCCGGGTCAGATTTGAAATGCAGCTCTGCTTTGATCTCCAGGTTACCACACTGCGTAAGAGAGTGGAGGAGCTGAGTAAATTGTAAGTAAATTTTGGGGGCCGAAAGGCCGCGGGGCTCCGCCCTGCTAGCGCATGGTCTGACCGCATGGGAAATTCAGAGCGAGGCTCTGGAAATCAGGCAGCAGGTCAGCGTCAGCTGAGAGGTCAAAGGTCAAAGGTCACAGACTCTGGAGGATGGAGCTAACTGCGACCGCGCTATTCTCTGAGCGGTAAATCAGAATTAAGGCTCTGCCTGTGCCTCGCACACACACGCGCTCACACAAACACACGCGCACACACTCACACACGCGCACACACGCGCTCACACACGCGCACACACACACACACAAACACACACACACGCACGCGCTCACACACGCGCACACACGCGCTCACACACGCGCACACACACACACACAAACACACACACACGCACGCGCTCACACACGCGCACACACACGCGCACACACACGCGCTCACACACGCGCTCACACACGCGCACACACACGCGCTCACACATGCACACACACGCTCACACAGGCGCTCACACACGTGCTCACACACGCGCTCACACACGCACACACACGCTCACACAGGCGCTCACACACGTGCTCACACACGCGCTCACACACGCACACACACGCGCTCACACACGCACACACACGCGCTCACACACACGCACACACACGCACACACACGCTCACACAGGCGCTCACACAAACACGCACACACGCGCACACACACACACACACACACACGCACGCACACACACGCGCTCACACACACGCACACACACGCACACACACGCTCACACAGGCGCTCACACACGCACACACACGCGCTCACACACACACACACACACGCGCACACACACGCTCACGCGCTCACACAGGCGCACACACACGCGCTCACACACACGCTCACACAAACACGCACACACGCGCGCACACACACACGCACACACACACACACGCTCACACACACGCGCTCACACACGCACACACACACACGCGCGCACACACACACAAGCACACATGCACGTGCATGCAGATACAAAAATATAACAGACAGATTAAATATTTTCAGCATTAAACTGAACTGAAAACATTTTTTTAAAGAAGTTTTGAGCAACTTTTATAGAGCATACCCCAGATGGATGTTGCCCTAGGCAACACATGCCTACACCCATAGTCAAATTTCACTTTGACTCACATTTAAATAACACATGCAAGTGTCAATTACCTTCTACTAAAAAAAAAAAAAGGCATCTTAAAGGAGTATAGCGATCACCGCTATCAGTGAAACACATTTCATTTGCATTAAAAGAAGTCATTCTTGCGTTTAATTTGTGGCAAACTGACACATGACTCAGTCATGGTCTGTGGCAGGGCACATGTAGCTAAATGACCCGGATACAGACAACATTTCAGTGGGACAAAGCAGACATGCAATCTCGCACTTGCAGTTATCTCAGGTGTTTACACCTGTACAGGAGACGATGGCCCATGGTGGCCCCCCGGTGCAGGTAAGTCACTGTTTCTAGGCAACCTGAGGACCCCACCCCAGGTGTTGGACCACCTCACACCTGTCGAGCCGGGAGTCTAAACATCAACACGCACCCCAACAAACTTAACGCACACTCTCTTCAGCCAATCAAACGCAGCAATCTGATATATACCTGAATTCCATCATAGAGATGTGTCAAATGTGACTGGATGTGTTTCTGGGAAGGGTGCGTGTTTTTGGCTTGCCCCTCCCCACCCCTCCAACCCCACCCCCGAAAGGCCAGCCTCACCCCCCCCCCCCCCCCCCCCCCACAGCGGAGAAGGGTTCTCTTCTCACAGGTGAAGCCGTGCTCATGTCCCTTTCTCTTTTAAACACACCTGCCTGTGTGTCTGATGTGTTGTCTCCAGGTCATCTCTCTCAGAAACCGCATTGATGAGCTGCAGAAACAGTAAGTGCCGCCGCCCACGCCATTACCCCCCCCCCTCCGCCCCCGCCCCCGCCCCCGCCCCCGCCCGCTTAGCACCATGTCCGCATTTCGGGAAGGCAGGGTCTTGTCCCACCCCCCTCAGAAATGCATTTAACTCATCCTCCGCCTAACGCTGTCCAAGTTTAACCAGCAAAACACTGCGCTTCTTTACAAGGACGGTAAGTTCTGTCACATTCAAGCGGCCCCTGACAAAAATGTCCCAGAAACGCTGGAGGACAGAGCTTATCCAAACTTTCCCCAGAGGTTTGACGGGATATTCTTGCGCACGGGGGCAATGCAATGTGAGACAGAACGTACAGTAAGCAAAAACAACACCGTCCCATCGCTCATTCTGCAAACCCGCCATCCACCCCTAACACCACGTAGGGCAAGGGGTGCCCAGTCCCGCTCCTGGAGATCTACCATCCTGGAGGTGTTCATTTTCAACACTAACACCTGAGTACACCTGAGTCTACGAATTAGCAGCCTCGATGAGATCACTAGCTGCTGAATGAGGTGTGGCTTTGTTGGGGTTGGAGTGGAAACCTACGGGACGGTAGCTCTCCAGGAGCAGGGCGGGGCAGCCCAGACGTAAGGGGCGATGCACTGCTGTTGAATAATGCGCTGGATCTGACGGTGCGCTTCAGCCCAAAGGCCCGGACGCTGCCGCCCCGGTCTCGTCCCTCCCTTCCTCATCCTGTCATTTTCGGGAGTGAGAAACTCCTCGTCCTGTGTTTGCTGTCCCGTTTCACGTCGCAGCGTCCTGTGCGTTCTTTCGAGAATGATGAGTTAACCATTATACTACATAGCTGCCCAGAGATTAATATCCAAAGCTGCCCCCCCCCCCCCCCCCCCCGGCAAATGCTACACAGGTCCTTTTTTTCTTCCATCAATCAAATATCCATTTGAAATGGATTTTACACATTTTCCTCTAATTTGGAATCACCTTTGGATTCATCGAGGAATCACAGGGACCACAGCTATCGACTCCTGTAGCACTCCACACAGTGCTACAGGAGAGCCGGTGCCTGTTTTACACCCAACAGGATGCACAGTTCCGCAGAAAGTCTAAAGCCGGTCAGATGAAGAGGTTCACTTCTCACTTGGTACCTGATGTTTTTCGCAGTCGACCACAGCTTCATAAAATTTCCACACTCAGGCGACAACAAGCCCTTCCGGGGCAGGGAAGGGTTCTGGTGCGCAGCGTTTAGCGAGCTCAACGGGCATGTTAATGGTTAATGGACTGCATTTATATAGCGCTTTTATCCAAAGCGCTTTACAATTGATGCCTCTCATTCACCAGAGCAGTTAGGGGCTAGGTGTCTTGCTCAGGGACACTTGGACAAGCCCAGAGCGGGGATCGAACAAGCAACCCTCCGACTGCCAGACAACCGCTCTTACCTCCTGAGCTATGTCGCCCGTGTATACTTCTGTCCGTCCTCCGTCTGGCTTCGCTCGCGTGTTCGTTTAGCGCGTATGTTTGTCCGACCGCTTGCACACCAGCAGGGCTGAAGAGCCGATAAGCACACAGACAGGAGTGTGTGCGTGGAGAAAAAAAAAAAAAAAGCGAAAATGTCCCATGAATCTCCATGACCTGAGATCAAAGTCCACGGTCCATGGCGGATACATGGACTGGTGTGTTTCTAACGCTCACGTGTGTAGAAGACGACGGTAAGCAGCGCATGGTGTGACCGGAAGAGTCAGCATCTTCTCTTCCCGTGCCGTTTTACAGCTGTTTCATGTGCATATACATGTATGTATTTATGTATGTGTACCCATATGTACGTGTGTGCAGTGTCTGCCCGTACCTCCGTTACTTTAGACTTATCGTTCACGCTAGGTGGAAATTCGTTGTTCGGCTTCACATTTACGACATAGACACATTAAAAACATAAACAATCACAGTTCACATCTAAATCTCATTCAGCATTCTGACATCCAGATGCCAAGACAAAAAAATTATACATGCATAAGAAATGACAGGCTGCCCCAAGAGTCCAGGATTCAGCGCTATAAATAACACCTAAAAACTTACTCGACTTTTGAAGATATTATTGCCCATATTTATGTAGTCAGAGGACCTGGTGTGTAAAACCAAGTTCAACAGAGTGCATATCCCTCATTCTCATCACTTACTCTCCTGTCAATCACATATGTGCTCACACCCACATTAAGCTCAGTGGGGACTCACCCCACCCCAAACATGTCTACAGCACAGCACGTGAATTAAGCTTGCTGTTGTAGCTAACACTGGCTGAAGTTCCAAGCTGTCAAACAGATAACATTCACTAAATCACATCGGGGCTGGCCCTATACAGATAAACATTAGATGTTGTGAGTTGCCCTCATGGAAATGGTTCCATAGGCATAATTACAAATAGTTCAGATATTCTTTGAGACAGACGTATGAAGGGGTCCACGCCTTGACAGGTATTAGAGTATACATTGTCTAGTCCCATGTGCGTGTGCCATTTAAGAAGCGCGGAAGCACTCACGTGGGTGGATACTTGCGTTCCTACCGCATTACAGCAGCAAGAAGGGAGCCGCCGCCCGCCGCAGAAAGTAGAGCGTCCCCTTCCCGGGAAGGGTCCTCTCCTGCGCGCCCGCGCCCTGCAGCCTGGAGCCACGAGCCCTCCCCTTGGAGAAACCCGCTTCTCACCGCAACTCGGATCGCACAAGGAGCCATGGCATGGAAACGGCTCGCGCTGGATGACTTACCATCCGTCGGGTGTCGCGTGGAGCCCAACAGAACCGCTTATCGCTGTTGCCATAGATATAGCCACCAACGCGCCTTCTCACCTTGGACTGTTTGGTTCTCGTTACTTTTTTGTAAATAAAGCGTGACACTTCACTGGTCTCTTCGTCTGTTATTTTACGCACCTAAAGAAAACGTTAACTTAATCATGTGTATTAAATTTCATACCAGTAGTCTTTTTCTTGGATATGAATGATAAATAGGCTATATACATAATTGACTTATCACTATCTGTGTTTGAATGCAATCCAGGTTTTTAATTATTTACAATGTCACAGTATGATGGAGATTTAAAAAAATTAAATATGCGTATGCTTTTAAAAAATCACCATAATCAAATCATCCCATATCCCTGATTCGCCCGTAATTGGAATCCCAATTCTAAACTTGGCTCAAACTCTAAGCTGCAATAGCTACGCTTCCTCTGTAGGGGGAGAGTGCCGACGTGCACGTGCATTCTCCACAGGAAAGGTCAGGGGCGACTTTGACAGTCTAATGAAACCTATCGAGCCCCCCCCCCCCCGCGAAAAAGCGACCGAGGCGACTGAATCAGAAGTGCATGAACACGCGCACAGTTTATCCGCTGAGTTGTGCGGAAGCACAGCGGAACCTCCGGGCCTCAGCCAGCACACCGCACGGTCAGAGTTCAATGAGACATTCGGTCGGGGGGTCACTATCGAGGATGCACAGGTAATGTTACACGCTGAGGTGGGCATGTCTAATAATTTTATGCCGTTGAAGGGCATATACCTTTATGCAACCCAAAATCGAACCATAGTCCTGTATTACGGGTACTGGTTTAGCGCTTTATTGTTCTTCTAAAACGCTCGGAAGTGACTGTATTCGCCGGGTAAAGGCAATCAAAATTTCTCTGTTGTCATATAGGCTAGAACTGGACTAAATGTTGATATCCCCATAACTTAACCTTAAGGTGTATGCGCATATTTCTGTGGGTTATTTCAAGGACAGACTCGCAGAAAGAAATTAAGCGGTGACACAGCTGTGATGAGAAAACAGAACCCATCCCTAACAAACCAAAGGTAATAAAATCAAAAATGTGACGACATGACGCCAGTCTTGATGCAACTTTGTCGATAACACGAACGCTTAACAACAACAACAGCATTGTTGTGGCTTTGAATGTGGTGAGGTGACTGGGAAGCGTAGCGTGGACTATCACTAGACAGCTGTATCGTAGGCCTACGGGAAGACTGAATTTCTGACCAAGTCAGCATCCCGGTGGTCGGGGGGAGTAGGTTTGATTTCAAGTTCCGATTTTATCTTGACACGCCATCCATGTTGTGCAATGTGTAGATACTTATGCGATGTTCTTTTTAAAAAAGTGTAAAAAGCGTTCCAACCCCTGGATCATGGTGTGGCCTGCTTCCCACAGAATGTTCCTTGCAATCTTGATCAAGTTTTGCGGTATTTGACCTCACCACTGGGTGGCGCTATAGGTGGTTCTCGGTTATTGTCATTTTCAGAGTTCAGTTCTGGGATTCCTGTTTATAAATAAACCGGTCGGGTATTGGCGTATTGTTCCTTTTTTGTGTATCTCTGCTTGAGCGTCAGAATTCAGCCGTCAGATTAAACATTTTAACGATTTCTGTGGGCTTTAACTGTAAAATACTCCCTACATGCGTTTCAACGATAGACAGGTTTTGTTCGAAGACCTTAGTTAAACAATCCGGGACCTCGTTGACGGAAAATTAAATTTCTAAATATAATAAATCATAATTCAACTGCACAACCCGTGGCCGGCCTACCGCTGACAAATTAACTTACTGTGGTTGCCTGTGATCGCCAATATATAGCCTAATATTTAGTAAAAGGACAACTTATGTTTATTCCCGGAGGCTGATAAATAATGCAAATATAACAAGACCATAATTGTTAAATTATTGTTGTAGTTCTAATCATCGTTAACAATTAATATTATATAATATTATAATAAATACATTCGTTTTTAGTGTAAGCTGCACTGGTAGTAAACTTTACTTAATACAAAATATTCAACTCGGTAAGCCGATCATATCTATAAAGAAAAAAAAACAAATGAGAAAAGTGAGTCTATTTTTGAAAAGGAGCAGTCTAGTAAATTGGTTAAGTTGATTATTGTAATTTTCAAAAACATAAAGTTTGTGTGTGTGTCTGTGTATATATGTAACGTGCTGTATACTGCTGATGTATATAGTACATAAACGGGTACACGCACACACACTTTAGATTTTTGCAAGTTACAGTAAGCTGTATACAGCACGTTTCATTTCTTGTTCAGAAACCGAGCTTGAAATAAATTTAGAACCGTCCATTTGTTACATTATTTTAAACGCTGGGCGCAAGTTGTTGGTGTTAAAATGAAGTGAAGAGACTTCCGCCTCTGCAGTGTAATTCGGACCAAACTGCAGCTGTTTGTGCCACAGTAGTACTGTAATGGAAAATAAATCCCGAAAAGATGCAATCCAAGACAACCGAAATTAACTATTAAACATGTGCACACGTATAACAATCCACTCAGCGTAAAAAAAGGTAATTATTGCTGAAGTATTTTTCCCGTTATTACACATATAAAACATTGTGTTTTGTATTTTCGTTTTCCAGCGTGCTTAACGAAAATTTATGATGCACTTTGGCCCAAAAACAACCATGCATTAAATAAATATTCACTTTGCAATGGACTAGCAATTCCATTTTTTAAAATTCGAATTTACACCCTCCACCTAGCAGACAAGAACGACAACAAACATGATTTTTTAAAATATAAATAACCACAGTGGTTTATTAAAACGAAGACATTCACTCAGTTTCTTTGGATATATAAATATAAAGTTAAACATCTGACACAACAAACCAAGCATCTCTATAAACACGCAGCATTAAATAATTTTGTTTCCTTTTCTTTTAGCAAAGAAGCTCTTATTCACAAATGTACAAAAATGGTCCTCATTTTCCAAATTACATTCATGGATTGTTTTCCTTTACAAGAACCAGTAAATTATAAACCGGGGAGATCCAGTTACCCTGGACATCTGTTTATATGAATAGTATCAATACTAACCCATGTCCCAAGCCAAATGTGGCTTCGTGCAGGTACTCTGTCACCACACGCTTCCGAAATTACTACATGTGAGGTAATAACAACAACATAAATAATATCTGTGATATGTTTTGCGCGTTGTCTTTTAAACGTGGACATGGCATAAATAAATCGAACGGCAACTCTGTGTTGTGTCACCCAGCATCATGTGATGATACAAGTACATGCAGTTTTTTTTAATCCTGTGATAACTATCTCCCCTTCACCCCAAGGAATTACGTAGAATTGAAGAATGTGTAGTTGGCGCGACTGTCTTTCTCAGCACGTGACCGGGAACTTCACAACACCTGGTAGACTGGATTAGGGTCGTGAGGGGACGGTGTACAGTTGGTCGGGGATGGCGTGGGTGCTCCTGTCTCGCTCAGGATAGATCCCTCGCGGGGGGAACATGGACCGTCTTCGGCGCCCTCGTTGACCAGTGCTGGACACGCGGAGGGTTCCGTGGAAATGCGCTCCACGATGCTGGATAGACAATCCAAGCTGGAAACGACGGCGTTCTTGTTACTTCTGGAATCTGGAAACAAAACATCGACGGACAAAAAAAAAAGTTAATATCAGGATATTACCTCAATTAAATTTATATCAAATTAAAAATAGGTTGTTGTGTTATATGCTATCTGCATAACGCATGGTCGGTAACTGTAAGCAAATCCATCAGCCTTCATATTGATTGACTGGCTGTTTTAATAAGTCGCCTTCCGCCTAAGTAAGCCATCGCACTTTCAAATCGTTTGGTTTCAGCCTCCGGAAAAGGTGTTTCCGAATACCGTGTGAATTCACACTTACCGTTTGGCGTCTCTGTGAAGTAGGCGCTGTCATGGCTCTTCCTTCTCCTTGAAGTGCACGTTGGGCCATTAAAATCCATCTGAAGAAGAAAAAAAGTGTTTACGCATTCGTTTATGATCAATACGGCAAATCAAAGGGTTCACGGCCGAAATGCTCCATGTGTTCTGCAACCTGTGCTAAATTTCCAATGAACTGTTGCAAGATTTGTCCAGATTTGAAAAGAAGGATTGACACAATGCAAGGGTATATTATTTCAAATCACCTGCTCTACTTAATTGACTGCATTGAGATTTGGGTCCTGTACTTTCGAGGTTTAAGCTTACGTCTCTTGTCACTTGTATAGGCTGTACGCGTGCGAGGAACTGCTTACCATTCCATCAGAGCAGTTTGACCGGGGACTGGACGCGTCCGAGTCCCCGCTGTAGTGTTCCAGCACGGGGTAGTAGTTCTCCTCCTGCCCCCTGAGCAGTGACTGGAGGGACTCGATGTAGCTGATGGCGTTTCTGAGGATCTCCACCTTCGGGAGCCTCTGGTTGGGGTTCGTGGAGGTGCAGCGCTTCAGGGTCTCGAACGCGTCGTTGACTTTGCCGAGCCGCCTCCTCTCGCGCATGGTCGCCGCTTTCCTGCGGTCCGCGTTGGTGGTCTTCCGCTTGCAAGCTTTGCACGCCCACAGGAGACACCGGCCCGCTTGGTGGTGACCGCTCGGCGCACGGACGTGCTCGTCTTCGTTGTGACGGTGATCATCCGCCTTGAGCAGGCCCAGGTGAACCAGCCGCGGGTCCAGATCCTCGAAAAAGTGCATGTCGCTCGTGTTGAAACACGGGTCGTTGTAAAAGTCGTCTGCGGAGGTGATTGGAAAAGCGATATCCGACAACTCCATCGTTTGCGCGCTTGGTAACAGCTCCGCACTGAGTGGAATCGTCTCCGGCAGTGGTCTTTGGGTAGGCGCAACTTGAAAGTTTTTAAAAACAGAGCAAAAAGATGTGTGAACAACGCAAGACAGTTAACACAATAGGGGAGTGTCAGTTCCAAGAGACGGATGCTTAGGTCCTGTTATAAGAGCACCCTTTGGGTACCTGTTGCTTGTATGTGAGTTTCATGCAGTATATATGTTGGCTCGGGATTCAGGGGCGTGTCTTGCGTTTTTGGAGAGTCCCCTCGTCTGACCAATAGCCAGGCTCTGTCCGGGCAGGACCCACGAGGAGGGGCCTTTTCTTCACGCCACTTAGTGGATAATTTCACGGAACATTCAGGAAACACCATGAAAACTTTGTTCAGCAACTTTTGAAGCAACTCGTAGCAGTTTGTCATATTTAAACGCCTGATATTTTCATATAGCAGAGACACCAGGTTTACATATTTGTCTTAAACTGTTCGTGTCATATAGTGCGATTTGACCAGGACAGAAATGTTGCCTACATCAGAAATTGATGTATTGACAAAATATTTGTTTGCAACTGATCACGTAGCCTAGCCTACTCTTAAGCGTGAACAAAAAGTTCGTATGTGAAGTGCTATATTTGTGTGGTATGTTGACTTTTACCATAATGAAACAGAATTCTGACATGCAGACAAATTATAAATATTACTTTAATTAAGCGAGTGATTCATTATAACTTTGCTCTCAAAATTATTAGCCAGTTTATAATCGGGCCTATAATAGACTACATCAACAATATTTCATCTGTAATTTATAATGGAGTAAATTTTCTACATTGCAGAATTGCAGTGAATTCAGCCGGCATGCATACTGTTTAAAATAATTATTTTTACTTCTAATTTAAAACGAACATCAAACATTCAAACAAGTCTGATCCTTTTTATATCTATCAGCGCTTTTCAACCCTGTAGCTGTTTGGCAGTACGTAGTCTGTATTGAATTATTTTTGTTTAAAATACAAAACAATCATACGAAAAAAGCACGTATAATAACCCCCAACGAACAATATCATCTGGTCAATTCAATAATTTTAACTTGTTTCATTATTTTCATCATGAGTATTTTTTTAAATTTATTTAGAAACTTGAACAATCACAAATGAACACTATTTTCATAGATTATATAGATTCTTATCAATTCAGTGAACGGATGGATTTCATATCCAACAAAAAATACGTTTGTTTATTATTCCGTGGTCGCGTATACAAGCACGGTGAACCCAAAATTGATTAAGAAATACGGAAATGTAACGATAGATGGCAGTACAGAGTCGAGGTACTTCGAGAAATTGTGCCAGGATCTAGCGGTCCAAACTCTCACATTCTATGTAAAAATACTGTCATCCTTGAAAAGCCATAATTAATAGCGGGAATTGAGTACATTTTTTATTTTAATGAGGAGATTATGCTTCCTCGATCAGTTGTACTCTTCTTCAACTTTGACTTAAATGCAAAACATGTAATTTATTTTGGTGATCCCTAAACTCGTCATAATGCGGATGACGAAAACAATCCAGCGCTTGAATTCAAAAGTAAGCTACATTTAAGGACAAATGTTGACTTATTCCAGACCACAGGTTCATAATGTCATGTTTCATATTAATTCAAATATGAAGGTGAATTTATAGCATGCGACTCTGGCATACACCAATTAAAAAAGTGAATGACCTAAGTTCGGTTGGGAATAGATTACTGTTTTAATATCCAACCATTTAAATTCTTTACTAGTTTTATGATGAGAAATTAATAAATTGTATCTATTTCTAAAAGGTAAAGTCTTCAACTGAAGTTGACTTTTAATATTGAACTGATAAAAGGATGACAGAAATAATTTCAGTTGAATTCCTTTTTGGCCATCAACATGGTTCATGCTCTGATGAAGATTGGTTCTCGATCAAAACACGTTGGCTTTTTAGTTTATTTAGCCATTATAATAAAGGCTTTTTAACTTTACCCTTTTCCTGCTCTCGTCATTGGATTACTACGAGTGCCTAGAACGCTTTTCAGTTCTTTTTGGACTTATTATTCTTAATGGTACGATCCATTTTTGCCTACTTGGAAAAAAACATTACAACTTCAGAATTTTGATTTGTATTGGAAAACTTTATTTGAAAAGGTTCAAAGACAAAATGCTCAAATACAAAAATGGACTGATAAAGTCCTAATGTAAAGGGAAATACATTTATTAAGTTACCCAATTAATGCAGTGAATGTACCGTCTGTGTTAGGTTAAAGCAGCAGGGTCCTAGCGTTCTAGGGTTGACCGCTGGGAAACGACTCACCAACAGCTGACAAGTCCTGAACAATTAGTAATTCAAACGCCCATCCAATCAGTGTGTCCAGTCGTGACCTGAGATCCTATCAAAATCCAGGAGGCGTTTCATCTCAGGCGAACAACATCTACTTAAAGCTGACTGGCCATTCAAATTAATCAATCAAATTTCTGGAACGAAATTTGGGGGGGGGGGGGGGGGGAGGGGGGCATGTCCACCATGAAGACAGAAATGTACCGTGCCAAAGACAGACGTTTCACCACACTGTTGAATAGCTAACAGATAGGGAGTTTGCAAAGTGCACTCTAATATTATTTAAATTTTAACGAAGAGTGAATGAGAGTACAAAATAACTGGAAAAGCAGGTTGGGGACATGCTACAGTGAGAGGCACAGGCGAGGAAAGCTGTGTGTCACTCAAATGGATCCGAAAAGAGACTATCACAGATGCTCCTTCAGGCTTTATAACATCGTACACTTTACAAAACACCTCACGTACAACAGCTTCCTTGTTCTATTAAAAAAAAACAAAAGCTGCAGTCACCTTCAGCAATCCATACCAGCAGTCACACGTCTTTACACTAGCATGAGCATTTTGTGATGTCTGTCACTCAGTTTACGGCAATTTAATTGCGCCATTCATCTCTCTCAGTGTTACCCTTTGCTGAGAAGCAGTCATTTGGAAATTACTCCATGTTAAATTTAACTCTTAAGAGAGCACATTTTAAACTAACAGAGTACTTTCTATCCAGTGTGGACTAGCAGTGAATAGTTCAACAGTGAGCACACTAAACATTTTACCGTGTACAGTTTAGAGGACAGAATAAAACCGGCTTCAGCCGAAATAGAGTGTGGAGAATGATGGCTACTGACTGCTACTGACTGCTACTTCCGAGGGGAGGTTGGGGGGAGGGGGCGGGGGGCGGGGGGGGTTGTAAGAAAATCGGAGAATGGCTCAGAGAGGTGGGGGTGGGGGGGGGGGGGGTGTAAGAACATGGGGGAATGGCTCAGAGAGGTGGGGGTGGGGGGGGGGGGTGTAAGAACATGGGGGAATGGCTCAGAGAGGTGGGGGTGGGGGGGGGGGGTGTAAGAACATGGGGGAATGGCTCAGAGAGGTGGGGGTGGTGGGGGGGGGGGTGTAAGAACATGGGGGAATGGCTCAGAGAGGTGGGGGCGGGGGGCAGGGGGGGTTGTAAGAAAATCGGAGAATGGCTCAGAGAGGTGGGGGTGGGGGGGGGGGGTGTAAGAACATGGGGGAATGGCTCAGAGAGGTGGGGGTGGGGGGGGAGGGGGTGTAAGAACATGGGGGAATGGCTCAGAGAGGTGGGGGTGGGGGGGGAGGGGGTGTAAGAACATGGGGGAATGGCTCAGAGAGGTGGGGGTGGGGGGGGGGGTGTAAGAACATGGGGGAATGGCTCAGAGAGGTGGGGGTGGGGGGGGAGGGGGTGTAAGAACATGGGGGAATGGCTCAGAGAGGTGGGGGTGGGGGGGGGGGTGTAAGAACATGGGGGAATGGCTCAGAGAGGTGGGGGTGGTGGGGGGAGGGGGTGTAAGAACATGGGGGAATGGCTCAGAGAGGTGGGGGCGGTGGGGGTGGGGGGTGTTCAGGCGCTGGTCAGCTCCTCCTGCAGCTGGTCGAAGAGGTACTCCCCGAACCCCCCGGTCCCGTCGGGGGCACAGCCGGCTTTTCGGGCGCTGGTGACCAGGTCGCCCAGCGTTTTGACCCGGGACACCAGCGGGCCCAGGAAGCGGCTCTTGACCACGCTGGCGGTGTGGGCGTCGCCACGTTCCTTGGCGCACCGGACCAGCTCCACCAGCACGTCCTCGACCTCCTTCCACTGCGCCAGGGTGAGCTCGAGAGCCTGCAGCACCGCACCCACACTCTCGCACCCGGGCCGCTGCCAGGGGAGAGACGGGACGCACGCGTGCACACACACACACACACACACACACACACACACAAACATACACACACACACACACACACACACAAACAAACATACACATACGCATATACACACACACACGCATGCACACAAACATACACACACACATACACACACGCATGCACACACATACACACACACACACACATACACACACACACGCGTGCACACAAACATACAAACACACACACACACACACACGCATATACACACACGTGCATACACGCATGCACACACACGCACGCGTATACACACACACGCATACACGCACGCGTGTACACACACGTGCAGAGACACACACACGCGCGCACATACACGCACACAAGCAAGCATGCATACAGACACACACATATACACGTGCAAGCAGGCAAGCATGCATACCGCACACACGTACAGACATGCACACACACAGACAAAGAAACACACACTATTAGTAAATGAACTAGAAATAAGAAAAAACCAAGACACTTTTGTGGTGGGAAAAAAAAAAATCTGAGTTTCATATGGATCTAACGGGGGTGAGTGATCTCAGGTGTTGTGTGCTGAACGTTAATGAGGATCAGTCACAGAGTGTGACTGGATGTCTGTGGAGGGGGAGGGGCTAGTGCGAGACTGAGCAGGATGGTGATCTGACAGGGAAGCTGGCTCCAGCAAGCAGCGGTATGTGTTCTCGAGCAGCGGTGCGTGTTCTCGAGCAGCGGTGCGTGTTCTCGAGCAGCGGTGCGTGTTCTCGAGCAGCGCTGTGTTCTCGAGCAGCGGTACGTGTTCTCGAGCAGCGCTATGTGTTCTGGAGCAGCGGTACGTGTTCTGGAGCAGCGGTACGTGTTCTGGAGCAGTGGTACGTGTTTTGGAGCAGTGGTACGTGTTCTGGAGCAGTGGTACGTGTTTTGGAGCAGCGGTGCGTGTTCTGGAGCAGCGGTGCGTGTTCTGGAGCAGCGGTGCGTGTTCTGGAGCAGCGGTGCGTGTTCTCGAGCAGCGGTGCGTGTTCTCGAGCAGCGGTGCGTGTTCTCGAGCAGCGGTGCGTGTTCTAGAGCAGCGGTGCTTGTTCTCGAGCAGCGCCGCGTGTTCTCGAGCAGCGGTGCGTGTTCTAGAGCAGCGGTGCGTGTTCTGGAGCGGCGGTGCGTGTTCTGGAGCGGCGGTGCGTGTTCTGGAGCAGCAGAGCGTGTTCTCGAGCAGCGGCGCGTGTTCTCGAGCAGCGGCGCGTGTTCTCGAGCAGCGGTGCGTGTTCTGGAGCAGTGGTGCGTGTTCTCGAGCAGCGGTGCGTGTTCTGGAGCAGCGGTGCGTGTTCTGGAGCAGCGGTGCGTGTTCTCAAGCAGCGGCGCGTGTCCTCGAGCAGTGGGGCGGTGGGAGGGGTTACCTGGATGTCCTTGCTGCAGTACTGCCCCCCGCGCTCGTTCAGGTACTCCATCATGGCCTCCGCGCGCTCCTGCTCCCTCTCCGACTCCCGCTTGAAAAATGCCGCTACGCGGGGCAAAGCGTGGTCGTCCTGCTCGAATATTTTAGCCTGCGGGAAGATGAATGGGACCCGTCCCGTACCAATGCCAGAGCTGGATTCTGCGCAGGGTTTACATGCCAAGGCAGCCGCTCACTGCCCACCGGCCTACTGCCCCCCCACACTCTCCAGGAAGAATGAGCTGAAACATGCACATACTGTAGCCTGGTAGTAAAGCTCTCTGGACTGGTGACCTTCAGCTGTGTGTGTTCAATCAATGCTACAGTGCATGTAGCTAAATACCCGACTACAGGTCCGTGTTCACGGAACACCAACCACCAAAAATAACTCTTTTATTGGGAAACAGAAAGAGGAAACGCACACATTGTGAAACGTGGCTGAAGGGAACTGCTTTTCTCACACTGCAGGAATTTAATAATTTAATTTAAGATATTTCTGCGGGGTCTGGATTCAAATGTTTCAGTTAAAACTGTCTCTTAAGCCCCGTTTCCGATGGAAATGTGAGGAGAAGCTGCCACTGAGCCATATATTTTTGCATAATGAACCAGTCGTGGGTCAAAGCTTTTGTAAAAACACTTAGTGAAGCACACAGGCTTAGGACCTAATGTGAATGTCTCTTTAGTGTCTGAAATGATTGCTTCAAAAGTGAATGCAGTAAAAGGAATGCTGGTTGATTATTTCCCTCTTTAAAATTACTTTGCTTGCATAGGAATTAATATGTTCTATGGTAACGTCTGATTAGTTGGATATACATTCAAACAAATACTACCCTATCTCTCACTAGATTTTTTTATTTGGTGCATTTTTCAATATCTAGTGCATTTTGTCGAACGATGGGCAATATTAAAGTCGGCGAATAGCCTACACATTTCCACGTAAGTCCTTGTACGATTTCACATTCATTTCTGCTCGCCCTTACCAGCGCTTCGAGTCGGTAAGCAGCCTCCAAGAGGAAGGTCGTCACACCGCACACGCTCTCCTCGACCACAGCCGGGAGATTCTGCTTCGCGCGGCTCCCGGTTGCTGCCCTGTGCGTCTTGCAGATGGGGAAACTTGTTTTCAGCCTTTTGCCTCTCGGTTCCGACATGCTTGCAACAAATCGTCGGGACGATTGCGAGAACGCTGCGCGCGACGGTGTCCGACGTTAATGTTCGGTGTGTCTGCGAAGCTACAAAGAAAAGTTTACATTTTATTACCTGGCGTGCTATTTCTCGAGTTTAAGCAAAAAAAAAAGGAGGGGAAGAAAATACGCGCAGTGTTGTAAACAAAATTAAAAACTTCAGACAACGAAGGATATTTAGAAAGAGTCAGAATTAAATCGCTTCCTGTTCATATGAGCTTCATCCGGTGTGGCTTTTTTTCTCTCGTGAACTGCAATGGCGAGGCTTATGAACGGAAGACACAGCCGAGTAGTGAAAATGGAAAGTGTGGAAAGTGTGTCGCGCGAAACAGGGGTGTGTCAGAACGCCAGAAAGGATGCGCGTGCGAGCACGCGTTCTGCACCTGCCGTAAAGATTGATCAGTGCGTATCCTGCTCCACGAACAACTTGAATTAAAGAATCACTGTAGAACACGTGCATGGTAGCCTACGGCTTTTTATATTCAGTTTTAAATTGCCAGTAAAGACGTTGTTCTACATGTTCTACTTCAATCCGCCATCAACGAAACATTAATTACGGACTACCGGTTAAATAACTTAATGCGAATAAAATAAAATAAAGTTATTGCTGCTCTTAATAGGCTACTAAATGTTTAGCCCAGAGGTATTTAAATCATTTTGTGTACATCACACAAAATCGGACAATGCAGAGTGTTTAATTTAAACTTGCTATTTTAAATCAACTCATTTACTTTTTTTCTTATCACTCAGTAAATTTGTTGACCGAATGCTTTGAAATAGAATTATCATTTTAATCTGTACATATAGTTGACCTCATTGTAGAGATAGGCCTATTGATTGATGCCACAGACAGTTCTGTTTGTTCAGTTGTCTGCACCAACAGACCTGTGTGCTGGGAGGGGAGGAGATGATGTGGCTGCTGTGTGAAATACAGACCTACGCTTTGGGAAGCTGACTTTTTATTACTGAAGTAGTCTTTCATAAAATATAAGGATTATTTATTACATGTCTCCATTTAGCTAGAGGATTATCCGGCTTCTTTTATGTAGCGGGCACCCATAGCTGTGATGCAGACTCAAATGATTTATGGTTCTGGGAATAAGGTTTTTTTCCCCAAGATATTTACATGCAATGTTACATTATTACATTTTAGGCATTTGACAGACAGTGAAATCCAAAGCAAATGATACTGTTTGTATTCTTTACATATGGTCCCTTAATACAGTTGGATATTTACTGTAGAAATGCGGGATAGGCACCTATAGCTCAAGGGTAAAACGGCAGTGCCCCGTCTGGGAATTGAACTGGCAACCTCTTGGTTAAAAGTCCAGTTCCCGTGCCGTATTTGTGATTATTAATTACTTCCTGTTAACATGTAAATATATTAAAGTGCATGTAAACAGCCGGAGTGGGAGCCTGGTCTGACGCATAATGAAGTCAGATTATGAGATTGACAGGTGAGGCTTCTGTGTGCATGTACGTGACAGACAGGCAGGGCTGGGTTGGAGTCCCCCTTGGAGAGTCAGACTTTATTGGGGGAAGGAAGGGAGAATACTCAGGTCAGGCTCGGACAGAGGTCAGGGGTCGATGAACACCCCCCACCCCCCTAAACACAGGACTCCCCCAGCCTGAGGACGTACAGACACCTGCCCACACTGTGCTGCTTCTACCGGGAGTAAAAGGGAGTAAAAATCACAATCCAGGAATCAGGCATGGCAGTTAGAGGCACAGCAATATGGCGAACAGGCCTTGTAATTCAGAGGTTGAGGGTTCGATTCCCAGGTGGGGCACTGCTGTTGTGCCCATTTGGCAAGTAACTTAACCTGGGCTGATTAAATAATATATCCAGCTGTATACATCATATTATTATTTTATAAATTTTGAGTAATGTATTGAGAATATGGTTGCTTTGCTCCGGTGCAGCTTTACATTCTGATGCTAATGCTTCGGGTGAATCTGAGCATACTTTCTCCTCTGATGTCACAAGACTGCAAATGAGCCTTAAATGGGCCTAGCATGGGGGCAGAGCTTGTCTTTCATACATATGGGTATGAGGTGTGACGAGAGGGAGTCCACTTTAAAGATACGATACATTTCAATGTCAGCTCTGATTAAATAATATATGCATTATTTGTTTTTAATGAAAACAGTACACAAAGTTACTTGTCAACGTTCATTAAACAACGTTCTTCATGAATTAGGCCTACGTTGCCTAGGGGATTCTGTTCTTGCCTTGTTTTCTGTAAGAAGGGGGAGGTTCCCCTCTTGAAAACTGGGGTGTCAAGTGGCTGTCTCCTCTGATCTGATTGGCCAGTGGTTCTGTCAGTCACACTAGCAGCTACTGCTGTTCTCTGATACAGTGTTTCATCTGTCCCAGGAGCTCCACTCTGGTTAGCTCCTGTTTCCTTAGCCCCGCCCCTTGCTCCTGGCCCTGCCCCTGACACTCTGGGTTGGAAGCCCCATGCATGCAGCCGTGTCAGTCTCTCTCTAATGGGATTGCATTGCTGAAATCGCAGTGCTCCTCTGAATGCAGTCCCCTCACAGCGCAGCAGTCCCCTAAGCCGCAGCCTACTCCTTACTCTTCTGGCCATGGGCTACCCTTTCCCCCTCTCTAATAGGTTTTTCTCCATTGTAATTGGTTCACAAAGCCGAGGTCGATGGACCAGCTGTCACAGGTCGCACCTGCCCCTCCCCCACCCTGTACCCTCCCACACCTCCACAACTCCATGTGACTGCCGTGCAGCAGTCTGTCTGTCAGACTCCAGTTTTGTTGTTTCGTCATTTGATGAATCGCATGACATGCATGCACATATTTTTGCTGTCATTTTGTAAAACGTATTGAAAGTTCTCGTCCTGGCATCTCATACCTTTGTATAGACTGTTAATAAGTTAGAGAATAAGTTAAAAAAATAAAAGGAATGTAGAATTGCATTATTTCCTGTTTATGAAATAGCTGTTTAATACCAGCTACGCCAGTTCTGTACGTTCTTTTTAGAAAAATGGGGAGGGGGGGGGGGGAGGAGCTCGTAAAGATCTGAGTCTGTCCTATGAGGTGAGTCTCTAGCGTTCTGTCTTTTCTGGACCCAAACTCAGCCTCTAACCTATAAAACCTCCTCGCATCACCGCCCCCCCCCCCCCAAGCCGATAAGACTGCCTGTTCTGAAATTAAACAGCAATACGTAAGAATCCCTCCGCTTTCGTAAATCATTAGAGACCCGGGGGCGGCTATTTTTTGCCACAGTTGATCCGTAGCTCCGGAGAGAATTCCGTCGTTTTTAGCCGGGCGCTAATGCTCAGCCGCGGCAGACCCGGAATACCAGCCGTGATTCCCAATCCCTGTCTGCGGTCACATCGGCACGCATGCCAGGGAACTCAGCCCGTGATTGGTTAAGGACAGTCGCGCTGAATACGCTGTGATGCCGCGCATATTTCTCTGTTTTCATAACGTGTGAAGAGCATGCTGGGAAAATTTAGCTGGACGGCGATGAGACGTGAACTTAGCAGGCAATCTAAATTCGTCTGGCATGTTAGCTGTGTATTGTAGGGATAAGGAAAGGATAAAAATTAAATTCTGATCGTATAACGGCTTTCCAGGATCTTGGTGTAAGGGTCTCGTTAGCTCCTGTGATGGAGACAGAGTTCCTGTGAAGGAGTCTGTGATGGAGACGGAGTTCCTCTGATGACTCCATCAGTTCATATGCATAAATGTCAGTTTTTATTATGTTCTTATTTTCTAGATGAGCTGAATGGCCTGTTCTAGTCATTGTATATTCTTACGGTCTTAAAAAGTCAAGCATTCTTGTAACCCAAAACTGAAATCTCAGATTCTGAGGAAAGAGTGCAGGAGACCGCATAATGAATATGTGGCCATAGATTATCCTATCAGAAATTGGATGGTACAAGTCACATGACCCCGGTGTGTCCTGTCAGACTGTGCTTCAGATGGGCCAGATCTTTGCTTTTCTTTACGTGACTGAAACTTCTGCCCGCTATCATTTTTTATCGCATTGCACTTATGTACTTTGGCATGATGTCTGCACAATAAACATGTGTGTTCTTTAGCACGATGTCTGCACAGTAAACACGTATGTGTTCTTTAGCACAATGTCTGCACAGTAAACACGTATGTGTTCTTTAGCACGATGTCTGCACAATAAACACGTGTGTTCTTTAGCACGATGTCTGCACAATAAACACGTATGTGTTCTTTAGCACGATGTCTGCACAATAAACACGTACGTGTTCTTTAGCACGATGTCTGCACAATAAACACGTACGTGTTCTTTAGCACGATGTCTGCACAGTAAACACGTATGTGTTCTCTAGCACGATGTCTGCACAATAAACACGTATGTGTTCTTTAGCACGATGTCTGCACAGTAAACACGTACGTGTTCTTTAGCACGATGTCTGCACAATAAAAACGTATGTGTTCTTTAGAACGATGTCTGCACAATAAACATGTGTGTTCTTTAGCACGATGTCTGCACAATAAACACGTATGTGTTCTTTAGCACGATGTCTGCACAGTAAACACGTATGTGTTCTTTAGCACGATGTCTGCACAATAAACACGTACGTGTTCTTTAGCACGATGTCTGCACACTGAACAGTTACGTGTTTAGCACAGTCTGCACAAGAAACATGCGTTTTAGCACAATGTCTGCACAAGAAACATAGCACAATGTCTGTCGGAGCCGACTTTGAAATATCGTATCTTTAAAGTGGACTCCCCCTCATCACACCTCACACCTGTATGTATGAAAGGCAAGCCCCGCCCCCCATCCTAGGCCTCTGGATTACAAAGCGACTCCGAATCTCTGAGCTGCTCTCGTACTCCGTCTCATGTGGGCAGCCAGCAGTCTGAGTTCGGGCTCATTTCTAATCTTGTGACATCACTGCAGGTATGCTCAGGTAGTCCAGAAATAATGATCCAGAAAGGGCTGGTGTTAGAACGTTTTCACATTCTAAGTGTGGAACAGGAAAACCACAGATTGGCTTTGCATTTTGTCCTCTCTGTCCGAGTGGTGATTGTGTGTTATTGGTGTCTAACGGCTTTCTAGATGGTTTGTCATCAGATGATGGAATTCCCCTTTCAAATCTGGGCCAGTTTTGGCACACTGTGTGGAGTATGAACTTTCCCCCTTTGAGGAGGAACATGGTCTCTCTGGCCCCGGTACAGACATGGCAGGAAGATGAGGTTCGTTCTGGAAGGGGTGAGGTGTGAGAGTGTGCGGCAGGCTTTGCTGTGTGGATACTGTTTCAGCTCTTACCCTGACCTGCTACAGCATATCGATCCAGCCGCGGCGTCCTGGTCTGTTGGCTGCACTGATGCTTGGGGGCTTTACACTTTACTCCAGTCTCTGCTTTTGAAAGGGAACCTATAGCCCAGCAAGCTATCCCCCATCCAGCCACCGTCGGCCCACCGTCGGCCTGCTGTCGGCCCACCGTCGGCCTGCTGTGGGCTCGCTGACGGCATTTGGCAAACTGACCCT
Organism: Anguilla pacifica; assembly: GCA_039654925.1. Lineage (NCBI taxonomy): Eukaryota > Metazoa > Chordata > Actinopteri > Anguilliformes > Anguillidae > Anguilla > Anguilla pacifica. Next base: position 41,705,492 of record CM077299.1, read on the forward strand.
ACGTTGGCCCGTTAGCGGCAGGACCGTTCGCCAGCCGTCCTGCTTTCTTTCAGCAGCCGATTCTGCTCTCCGCTGCTTCACCTGAGCGGTCCTCTGTAGGGGCGACGGTGGCGCTAACGGCAGCTTTAGCGCACCATGTGCAGAGCTGGTTCTGGCCATAGGAAGCGTTGGCGGTCGCCCAAGTCGCCATCCATCCAGGAGGGCTCCAAAATGGGTCGGCAGTTACTATGGCCAGCACCCCCTCCTCATCCCGCAACCTGACCCCCTGGTCCACAATCTTGCCTTGGGCTGCAGAAAGGCTAGAATCGTGCCTGACGGTGTGTGTTTCTCGGCTAGAAACAATCCTTTGGGGGGGAGGGGGGAAGGGAGGCGTTGGAGCATTGAGAGGCTGTTGGAGGGGGGTCTTGGTGTGGTGGTGGTGTTGGGGGTAGAATCGAAGCACCTGGCGTTTTGAAAGGCCAGTGTAACTCTATGAGGTCGAGGAGTGTAGCCAGAAGGTGCTGTGGGGGCATCTGTTTCTCCTGGGTCGGTTCTTGTTTTCAGAGGAGTCGGGACACCCCCCCCCCCCCCCCCCCCCCAATAGCACCCCACTGGGGTACCTAGGGTCCCGGCCAAAAAGGATCAAACGGGCAGATAACCTCTGCCGGCTGTGTCCCGTAGAGGCCACGCCCCTCTTTAAAGAAGAACCCTCAGGACAATCCAAACACGGGCACCCGGCTCCCCTGCCGGCCCACACAGACTCAGACAACGAACCGCCTCTGATCCCTTAGGGCACAGGCAGCGTTGCAGACGCACTGAAATGCCTCGGTGAGGTTCCGTAGAGCCACCCCGTGTGGCCGGGACGTGCCATGGACATCGGCTCCTACTGAGGGAGGGGGGACGGGGCAGAAGGGTGGATGACCCTTCAATAATTATAGGGGCGACATAGCTCAGGAGGTAAGAGCGGTTGTCTGGCAGTCGGAAGGTTGCCGGTTCGATCCCCGCCCTGGGCGTGTCGAAGTGTCCCTGAACAAGACACCTAACCCCTAACTGCTCTGGTGAATGAGAGGCATCAATTGTAAAGCGCTTTGGATAAAAGCGCTATATAAATGCAGTCCATTTACCATTACTTTACTTTACTGCCATTTAGCCATGGACACCGGCTCCTACTGAGGGAGGGAGGGATGGACGATCCTTCAATAATTACTTTACTTTACTGCCATTTAGCAGATGCTCTTATCTGGAGTTTCTTACAATGCAAACATGAGTACAGAGTTCAGGGATCGAAGTGCAGCGATTCCCTGGAGGGCAGAAAGTACAGTCCCAAGAGAGGGGGAGAGAGGGAGAGGGAGAGATAGGGAGAGAGAGAGAAAGAGATTAAATGCAGAATTGGTTTCTGGGGACTGAGAAGACTGTGACTTATGGAGGACCGGGAGACTGCCTGTGCTCTGTGATTGACTGTGCGTGCTCTGTGGATGACTGCCTGTGCTCTGCGATTGACTGCCTGTGCTCTGTGATTGACTGCCTGAGCTCTGTGGATGACTGTGCGTGCTCTGTGATTGACTGCCTGAGCTCTGCGATTGACTGTGCGTGCTCTGTGATTGACTGCCTATGCTCTGTGATTGACTGCCTGTGCTCTGTGGATGACTGTGCGTGCTCTGTGATTGACTGCCTGTGCTCTGTGATTGACTGCCTGTGCTCTGTGGATGACTGTGCGTGCTCTGTGATTGACTGTGCGTGCTCTGTGATTGACTGCCTGTGCTCTGTGATTGACTGCCTGTGCTCTGTGGATGACTGTGCGTGCTCTGCGATTGACTGCCTGTGCTCTGTGGATTGGGGCAGTGTTATCTTAAAACAACGCCACTGTCTGTGGGACAGAAGTGCTTTGAAGTGGGTTGGAGATGATCTGTCTGTTCCATTAATTAACAGTTAACATCAGCCATGCCTTCTAAGGGAACGTGTGTTTATGTAGTCTCATTAATTAAAAATGCAAAAATTGTCCACATTTATTGCTATATTTCCTAATCCTTACATTGTACCTTGGTGCTAAGATATTTAATGTTTCCGAAGTGCATAAACATTCAAACATCTACAACATCATCTTTACCATATTTAACACAGAGGCAAACTCCTTGGCTAGAATTGCAAATGTTCAGTGAGTATGAGGAAGTTTGGTAAGTTGATTTTGGTGATCGCCAAATTGTATTTGCGAAGAAAAAACAAGACCCAACCACTTGCATTTAAACTGACACTTACAATAACATTTAAAATAGCACGTGCGGTCAAAGCTAAAGACAAATGTTGACAGAATCCTGAGCACGTTACGTAGTTTTTTGTGTTCGACGTTCGCAGGGAAAATAAACAGGACACGTCCTGATGAGTGTTAAATTTCACTGCGTCTCACACACACACACACACACACACCGATGCCACACACCCTCAGAAGAGGGTCTTCCTCTGTGTGTGGTCTCTGTCTCCGCCTCCAGCGCTTCACTTTTGGTGAACCCAAATGGAACTGCGTCGAAGAGCAAACGGAACCTCCGCCCATAGCCATGGCGACGACGGTGACGATGACGATGACGATGACGATGATATACTTTAATAATCCCCTAAAAGAGGAAATTCACATTGTCACCGGCGTGGAACGTTACATTAAAATGGAGACTTCAGAAAAGACAGACAAAGCGCAGTATGAGAAAACGTTAAAACAACGACTTAAAAAGACACACAAAACCACAGTGGGGCGGGGCTGCCACCAACACACACAACTGCACAGTCTGTGCAGTGAACACGGTGCACACAGTGCAGTGTGCAGACTTAGGAGCTAGAATACAGAAACCATGACTATTATATTTCACTTCGTAGCAGCGGGGGAAGTTGCGGGGCTGAATGTTTTTAGTCGTTTGCACTGTAATTTACAAGCTGTGCTGATTGGCTCCAGCTCCACGGAGTCATTCGCTTCTGGGCCCACAGGCTTTGGGATGACCTTGTCTGCATTTAAATGTTTGTGATATTTCCGAAGAGCCAGTTTCCAATTTAACGAGCAGGAGGTTTGCAAGGGCACATGTGACGAACCTTCTTACCCTGTAGAGGCCACAGATATAGGTGATACAGTAGATAGACAGATAGATAGATAGATAGATAGTTGGATGGTTTGATAGACAGATAAAGAGGTAGATAGATAGATAGATAGATAGATAGATAGATAGATAAATTGATCAGAAAATATCTGAGTCTGTGTTTTGATGTCAGATGGTAAAGCCCTGGAAAGGAGTGTTTTTCAAGCACATCAATGATATCTTTACCAGTGACATTGCAGTCTAGAACCCCCCCCCCCCCCGTACCCCCCAACAGCAGCAGGTAACAGTAGCAGTGCCCCGCCCCCGCCTCCCGCCCCCCAATGGATCTGTGCTGTGATCACCCTGACCCAATATTATTTTTGTAAGCACCAGTCTTTGATCCTACCTTGTTGCTAAGCACCCCCTCTGTGGGTGTGTGAGGAACACCCACACAGGGAAGCTACCCGGGGTGGGGGTCGGGGTTGGGGTTGGGGTGGGGGGGTCCCCCACATGTGACAGGGGCAGCAGGTGTGAACGCTGTCCTGGGGGCAAACAGACTGCGGCCAAATTTAGCTGAGGTGGCCAAAATTTGGGGCTTAATGGTACTAAAAATCTCCCCTTTTTTGGGTGGTAGTCACAGCTTCTCCATCTCTCACCCCCCCCCCCCCTTCCCCGCTGTCCTGGTGGTCCAGTTTGTTAAAGTTCTCAAACACACAAATGGCTGAAGTCATCCATTTCTGTTGGCTTTCTTAGGTGATGGTAGGTTCGTTTGTGCTGAATTTCAATTCATGATGAACAATTGTCAAAACGGTCAATCAGACAGGTTGCAGGTCATTATAGGGGAGGTGTTTCAGGAATACATTCACACATAAGTACATAATATACAGTGAAGACATAATATACAATAATAATATATCAGTACTATACTTCAGTGCTGTGTGCAGTTATACATACTCTTGCCTTATTTCCAATGTCCACAGTGAAGTTTCCTAAAACATTTAGACTTAAAAAAAAAACGTTTATTTATTAAAACATTTTAAACATTTATTTATTCTAATACCACATCAACCCATGGAGATTTTCTACATATAAAGTGATGTCTCGCACTATGCTCAGTAAGTCCCCTTTGATGGTGACTGGCTGCCAGTGGTCAAACCAAATTCGTGGGATCTCCTGACTGAACGTACTTTTTCACAGAATGTGATCCACGCCCGTGGGAAAAAAGAAGGAATTCTTTACTGTGGGACGCCCCCACTCCTTACAGTTTGCGTCGTGATCTTCTGTGTTTGTCTCTGGAACCCTGTCGAGCTCACGTAGAGTTTGCTGGTGCATTGTGGGTAAGAGAAACGCAAGCATGCTGATCTTCTCCCATTGACACACCATTAAGAGAAGTCCGGACCGTGATCAGTGCATCTGTGAGGGTGTGAAATATTAAATATTGGTTTTAACCTCCAGAGGCCCTTCTGCCTCCATGGGTCTGGGTTTGGGAACAGAGCCAGAAGGGCTTTGGCTCCCCACTCGGGTCAAACACACATAACGAAACTTAACCCCTTAAGTGCTGATCAGAATGAGAGAACTCCCCTGCAGGTCAGCCGAGAATTTTCAATGAATCATGTGATTTACCATCATGTAGAAATCATCAGGGAGGGTGGAGGTTCATCACAAACAGAGGACGAGAGAGTCCAAGTGGGACTTTCATTTTTTCTTTTTAAGGTACATTTCATTAATTTGACGCCATGTTGTGAAATTCCTCTCCCTAAACTTGTTTTTTAAAATTCTGGTTGCTGTGCTAAATGGGATTTGTGGTTTCGTTGGTAATTTATTATCATGTATTCACTACCATCGTCATCTTCAACGACTATGTCCATATCCTCATCTTCCTCTTCATCAGCATCATCGTCCTCAGCCTGTGTCAGTGTTTAAGCTGCCTGGTGAGACCAAAGAAAGGACCGCCAGATGCCCACTTCCATAAGCTGTCAAAAGTTGTCGCTGGGGGGGGGCGGGGGGGGGGGAGTGCTGTTGGAAGTTGTGGACTAATTGGGGGGGGGGGGGCGGCAAGGAATTGCGTGTTATGCATTCAAATGACAAAGCGCTTCTCGTCACATTCATACCGCAAATTAAATCAACCGACAGTAAACTGCATCGGAGAAATGAGCTTTTCAACTCGTTGCTACACAGAAGACTGCATAAAAAATTTCATGCTAATAATTTTGGGGTCACCCCACTCTGATGTGTCCCCGGTGCAGTCCGCACCCCCCCTAGTGACGCCTCTGATGCTGACAGATGCAGAAAGGATGGAAGGAAGGAGTGAAGGAAGGAATGAAGGAGTGCAGCGAAGACGTAGATAGGATGGAAGTAAGGAAGAAAAGGAGTGCAGCGAAGATGTAGAGAGGATGGAAGGAAAGAAGGAAGGAGTGCAGCGAAGATGTAGAGAGGATGGAAGTAAGGAAGAAAAGGAGTGCAGCGGAGGAGTGTTTGGGGTCCCCCGCACTGACAGACGCAGAGAGGATGGAAGGAAGGAGTGAAGGAAGGAAGGAAGGAGTGTGACGGAGGAGTGAGACCCTCTGTGAGACCCTGTCCGTGTCAGATCCGTCACGCCGCAGTCTACGCTGACCTTTGACCCCGGCGATCACAGCACTTCCCCCCTGGATTAGGAGGCTGCAGCCGAGCTTCCTGGTCTGTTCAGATTCTCGGAGTTAGGATGTGCCCCACGATGCAATCTGCAAGTGTCAGCTACTGTACAGGAATCCTTCAGCAGGACTGACACACATATGGAGCTTTTTCTGTTTAAACCACCACCAGAGTCATCGGGAAGTTTTAGTCTTTAAAATTCCCCAGTCCCCGGGGAATAAAATAAACGGCAAGCAATTTTGTTCTGAGATATTAAAATGCCTTTATCAACTTAATGAATTTCCACTCACATAGAATAAATTTTCGTCTTTATAGCCGAAGAAGTAACATACGTGAAAGACTTTTTAAAAAAATGTCTGTAGCACTGAAAGTGAGACGTGTCTTACCAAAGCACAAGACTGTTCTGCATGCCTGACGCAATGTTCTTTTGCACGGACAGGAAACTGGGAGTTCTGGGAATCAACTTCACAACAGCAGATCTGTTGACGACAGCACATGTGCTCTTACAAGAAATCGGCACTTCTCTCCAGGGTTTCCTGTGTCTGTAGGGGATCGGCTGTTTTTGCTCACAGCACTGTCCTCCTCCAGCGACTGCAATGAAATGTTCTGTTCGACAGTAAAGGCTGGGCTGTGTTTTCAGGGAAAGTGCTCAGCGTTAGGCCAACAAGATTCTGTTTGGGCCGTTCAGTCTTGCAAACTTGTGCTTTGTGCATACTGTAAAATATATTAAATTAACAGGTAATTATAGTGTAGGTACAATATCTTCCTCATCATCATCATCGTCCTCAGCCTGTGTAAGTGTTTAAGCTGCTTGGTGTTAGGCCAACAGGATTCTGTTTTGGCCGTTCAGTCTTGCAAACTTTTGCTTTGTACATATTGTAAAATCTGTTAAATTAACAGGTAATTATTATTGTGTAGGTAATTACCATGTAGGTAAATTATCAGGTTATTATTATCGTGTAGGTAATTATCGTGTAGGTAAATTAACAGGTAATTATTATCATGTAGGTAATTATCGTGTAGGTAAATTAACAGGTAATTATTATCATGTAGGTAATAATTATCATATATTCACTACCATTGTCGTCTTCAACGACTGTGACCATATCCTCATCTTCCTCATCATCATCATCGTCCTCGGTCTGCGTAAGTGTTTGAGCTGCTTCATGAGCTGCTTGGTGTTAGGCCAACAAGATTTTTTTTGCAAGCTTTTGCTTTGTACATATTGTAAAATATATTAAATTTCAAAAAAATAGTTTTTAGGAGAAGTTTTGAAACGAAAGCTGTAGAACAGTAAACAGGTCAGTAACCTGGTGATGCTGGGCTTCTAGCGGAAGCCTGAGTAACCATGACAATTTTGCGCCAAAAATCCGCAGGCGGTGTGGACGATGAGTCCCACGGTCTGAATTGGGCAAGCGGGGGGGATTTCCAGCAGCAGCCTGGACCAGTCTGTTAGCAGCGGGTTAATGGCTGGTCCGATCGCACCCCCCCCCCCCCCGCCCATCAGCGCTTCCTGATCAGTCCGGCGTGGACCTTCCCGCACAGTGCTGGGCTGTGGGATGTGTGGGGCGGGCATGTAGGGACATGTAGTTCTCTCAGTGGTGTAGGCCTTGCCCCTCCGCCCAGCGGGTGGGGGGGGGGGGTGTTGGATGTAGATTCCAGATGAATTTGGGGAAACCCCCCCCCCTCCCCTACTGTGCTAGTGGTCCTGGACGTTGCTCAATGCAACTAGTCTACAGCACAGGAAGAACGTAATAACATAACGAATACAACCACAATTTGAAAAAAACCCCACGGTCAAGTTTTATGAGGATTTGTCTGGTAGCCAAGTGCATTTCAGTTCATTTGCTGAATTGAAATGGAATCAAACTCTATCCCTGATCTGAACAAGACATTCAGCCCATCTAGAAATTAAGAGCATAAGAACACATAATGAAGAGAACGGGCCATGTGACCAGTCTAGGCTTGTCATTCACCTAAAATCTATAGTGCCCAGCATTGTGTCAAGCCTGTCTTGAGATGTGCAAACCCTTCCACACAATGACAGTGTATTGCCTATACAATAGGTCTTAATAAAGTTGGGTTATGTATATTACCCTCTGGTGTTCTCCCTTAGTCCTTCTGGCCCCATGATTCCTTATCCACGATGCTGCGCTCATGAGTGAATTTTTCGGTGGCTTAGCTCCTGTGGACGCTTCCTGCTTTCTCTGGCTCGGCACGTGAAGTTCTTACCCACGATGCCACGCTCATGAGTGAATTTTTCGGTGGCTTAGCGCCTGTGGACGCTTCCTGCTTCCTCTGGCTCGGCACGGGAAGGCCGGAGCGGGCTCTCCCTGGAAAGCAGAGTCACATGACCTTCCTGGACGGCTTTTTCAGAAGGCGGAGGAGCGGAACAGGTGTTGGCGGGGCCTGGCAGGGCCCATCTGGGAAACGCATCCCAGCGCAGCGGGATTATTACGCTGTCAAGAAACGGAAAAAGAAGGAAATGCAATTCTCCTGTGGGCAGCGAGAGATTGAGGCTTCGCTACGAGAAGTGGTTTTTAGAATAGTTTTCCTGATTTATTGCACTTTCGGTATTTTAAAATGTCAGATAATAATGACGTTTTAAATATTCTTTCATTACGTTTTGTTTATTTTAAATAAAACCTTATTTTTTTGCTATTTAACTTCAATAAAACTTTATTTTTTGCTATTTTTATGTTAGTATCAATGTCAGAGTTTAACAAAATAATAATTAAGATTAAGTAATATGACAAACTTAATTATAAAAGTACTGTCTGTTCATGTTAAAAAGGATTTAAAAATGAAATGGAACAAATATGAAAACACAAGGAAAAATTTATTTTAAAACTAAACTAAATTTACAGGTATACATTATATATTGAACAGAAAGGTAGCCATGTTTTTTTTAGTTACCTCGTAGTAAGTACTGGTGATGCATTGTGATGAGTTTTGGCTTTCTTATTTCTGTTATTCCAAACGGTAAAATACAGATGCCGTTATCGCTCATTTCGTACTTTTAAAAATCAGATTAGAGCAGTTACTCAGTAATACCTTTTTTCCTGTCTAGCTGTCTATGTGTGGGCCACATTTTAAGGTCTACAGGCAATTCTTCCAATTTCCAAATATTAGATGATTAGCCTGGATGTCAAGACAGGAACCTGATTATTGCTTTTTGCAGTTATATAGGGTTTGGACAGGATTAATGTTTGGCACTAATTCCTATTTTATAATGTATGTTTTTTAAAAATATGTTACTTGTAAGCACTGTTATGAAGCCCATATGGGTTTGGTGCTTTTACGCAAGCCCATTTGTTTCTAATGCCATTTGAGGTGTGACTTTGACCACATCAGCTCATAATAAATTATGAAAATAATGTAGTTTTTTAACGGATAGCTTTTTTCCCCCCCCTGTTAAGTGTAATATTAAATGTACAAATAATTGTAATATTCGGATTGTTAGTGTTTTTACTACAAGGCCAAGAGAAAAGCAAAGCTCATGAATTTTGTGAAGCATTTTTAAACATTTCTAGCCTTAATCCTGGGAAAACCACATTCCTTTTTTTTCTGCATTGCGGAAAAATCAGTCTTCATTTTGGCTCTGATAGACTGGACAGGCGATTAATTGATATAAATTAGTTTTTAAATCGTATTCGGCCTGTGCTCGTCCGGGGGCCAGGGCATTGCTAACAGGTGGTGGGCCTCCACTCTCCCCCCCGTGTGTGTTTCAGGGCCTGAAATTGACACTTGCAGCCTCTAAATTACACGTTGGCTTCCTGTGCTGTGGCCCCCGGGTCACGAGCTCACAACTGCCACGTATTCTGTGTGACTGACGGTCGTAATTCCCTAATTACCCACACTGCTCTGCCCTAACTGCGCTAACTGCCCCGCAGGTTCGGTTACCCGAGGACTGCGGCCTGGACTTCAGTCTGTTCTTCCATTTTCAGCTCAGCTCAGCTCAGCTCAGCTCAGCTCAGCTCAGCTCAGCTCAGCTCAGTCCAGTTTTATTTGTATCGGACTTTTTAGAAATAGCATTGTCGCAAACGGCAGCTTTACAGAGATCAGGGCCAGAACAGAGCACATTGTGTACCCTCCAATAGGGCTCTTCCTCATGTAGTGTACCCTCCAATAGGGCTCTTCCTCATGTAGTGTACTCTCCAATAGGGCACTTCCTCATGTAGTGTACCCTCCAATAGGGCTCTTCCTCATGTAGTGTACTCTCCAATAGGGCTCTTCCTCATGTAGTGTACCCTCCAATAGGGCACTTCCTCATGTAGTGTACCCTCCAATAGGGCTCTTCCTCATGTAGTGTACCCTCCAATAGGGCACTTCCTCATGTAGTGTACCCTCCAATAGGGCACTTCCTCATGTAGTGTACCCTCCAATAGGGCTCTTCCTCATGTAGTGTACCCTCCAATAGGGCACTTCCTCATGTAGTGTACCCTCCAATAGGGCTCTTCCTCATGTAGTGTACCCTCCAATAGGGCTCTTCCTCATGTAGTGTACCCTCCAATAGGGCTCTTCCTCATGTGGTGTACCCTCCAATAGGGCTCTTCCTCATGTAGTGTACCCTCCAATAGGGCTCTTCCTCATGTAGTGTACCCTCCAATAGGGCTCTTCCTCATGTGGTGTACCCTCCAATAGGGCTCTTCCTCATGTAGTGTACCCTCCAATAGGGCTCTTCCTCATGTAGTTTACCCTCCAATAGGGCTCTTTCTCATGTAGTGTACCCTCCAATAGGGCTCTTCCTCATGTAGTGTACCCTCCAATAGGGCTCTTCCTCATGTAGTGTACCCTCCAATAGGGCTCTTCCTCATGTAGTGTACCCTCCAATAGGGCTCTTCCTCATGTAGTATACCCACCAATAGGGCTCTTCTTCATGTGGTGTACCCTCCAATAGGGCTCTTCCTCATGTAGTTTACCCTCCAATAGGGCTCTTCCTCATGTAGTATACCCACCAATAGGGCTCTTCCTCATGTAGTATACCCACCAATAGGGCTCTTCCTCATGTAGTGTACCCTCCAACAGGGCTCTTCCTTGTGTAGTTTACCCTCCAATAGGGCTCTTCCTCATGTAGTGTACCCTCCAATAGGGCTCTTCCTCATGTAGTGTACTCTCCAATAGGGCTCTTCCTCATGTAGTGTACCCTCCAGTAGGGCTCTTCCTCATGTAGTGTACCCTCTAATAGGGCTCTTCCTTGTGTAGTTTACCCTCCAATAGGGCTCTTTCTCATGTAGTGTACCCTCCAACAGGGCTCTTCCTTGTGTAGTTTACCCTCCAATAGGGCTCTTCCTCATGTAGTGTACCCTCCAATAGGGCTCTTCCTCATGTAGTGTACTCTCCAATAGGGCTCTTCCTCATGTAGTTTACCCTCCAATAGGGCTCTTTCTCATGTAGTGTACCCTCCAATAGGGCTCTTCCTCATGTAGTGTACTCTCCAATAGGGCTCTTCCTCATGTAGTGTACCCTCCAATAGGGCTCTTCCTCATGTAGTGTACCCACCAATAGGGCTCTTCCTCATGTAGTGTACCCTCCAATAGGGCACTTCCTCATGTAGTGTACCCTCCAATAGGGCTCTTCCTCATGTAGTGTACTCTCCAATAGGGCTCTTCCTCATGTAGTGTACCCTCCAGTAGGGCTCTTCCTCATGTAGTGTACTCTCCAATAGGGCTCTTCCTCATGTAGTGTACTCTCCAATAGGGCTCTTCATCATGTAGTGTACCCTCCAATAGTGCACTTCCTCATGTAGTGTACTCTCCAATAGGGCTCTTCATCATGTAGTGTACCCTCCAATAGGGCTCTTCCTCATGTAGTGTACCCACCAATAGGGCTCTTCCTCATGTAGTGTACCCTCCAATAGGGCTCTTCATCATGTAGTGTACCCTCCAATAGGGCTCTTCCTCATGTGGTGTACCCTCCAATAGGGCTCTTCCTCATGTAGTGTACTCTCCAATAGGGCTCTTCCTCATGTAGTGTACCCTCCAGTAGGGCTCTTCCTTGTGTAGTGTACCCTCCATTACTGCTCTGAATGAAAACTGAAAGGACCCAACAGAGCATACATTTATTAAATGGCTTCTTCCGATCCTGGATGCTGATTGGCGGAGACCACTTTCTAGTGTGTGATTGTGAACCTGATACAGTAACAGCCTGGTTTTTTAATCAGGATCACTCTGTGCACAAACCGTTAGTTGCTTAAATGAAAAATACTAAACAAATAACAAACGAAACCAACGAGCTAATAATGAACTGATGAGCTCCGCGTTGCCTGGCACCAAAGAGCTCCCCTGTAGCCATGGCGGTGTTCGCGATACTGCATGCTGGCTCTCACGCCTCGTTGCTTAACTCTGTCCAGAACTCTGTCTCCGAGGGACGGAGTGTAGCACAGTGGGTAAGGAACTGGGCTTGTAACCGAAAGGTCGCAGGTTCGATTCCCGGGTAAGGACACTGCCGTTGTACCCTTGAGCAAGGTACTTAACCTGCATTGCTTCAGTATATATCCAGCTGTATAAATGGATACAATGTAAAATGCTATGTAAAAGTTGTGTAAGTCGCTCTGGATAAGAGCGTCTGCTAAATGCCTGTAATGTAATGTAATCTGACGCTCTCTTTTGCCGGGAGTTTACCGGTGTGGCCGTTCCAGGCTTGGGGAAATTTGGTGACTCACGACACCACTGGGGGCTCCTCTGAGCTGCTTATCTCAGCTGATGCAGGTCAGACCGTGTGGGAGCTTTTGATTAATCCCCTCCGTTTTTACTGGATGTTCTGTCCCCCCCCCCCCCCCCCCCCCCCAGTCATCCACAGCCTCTTTTTTTTGGAAGGAGTATGAGGGCGCGAGGGCGAAGGTGAGAGGGTCTCTTGTTCTCTTGCTGGTAAGAGATTTTTTTTTTCCGAGCATCGCCGTGGGAACGATAACCGGACTGCCATCGCTGTAGCACTGTCTCATTCACCGCCCTCTCCCTGAGCTCTGATGAGCAAGGTCCTCAAAATTTAACCCTCCCCCCACCACACCACCGCCCCACCCCTCCCCCTGTCCATGTGATATCTGAGAATGGGTAGATGGGTGTTCGGGCGTGGCTCGGACGCCCACGGTGTGGAGGTTGGGCTCCCTGTTGACACTTGGGTTTCGGGATCACAACACAGGTCTGTGGAAATAATCATGGGCGTGCAGAAATGAATTTTTATATTTTATCATGTAGCAGACACTTTTAACCAGAGTGATTCAAACACACACACACACACACATATATATACAGTATATATATAGAGAGAATCCATTTACAGCTGGATTTTCACATTAAGTAAATTGTTGAGAGTACAATGTCAGCAGCCCAGTGAATAGAAATACTGAAAGTTATTTGGAAATAAGCAGTGTGCCCTTCAGTAAGTCCTTCCTAAGGTATATATAAGTGCGAAGTGATCAAGCTTTTAGATCGAATGCCAACGCTTGGTCAACCATTTATCAGCATGTTATGTTTCTTCCATTTCAATTTCCATTTATAAATTGGTCAAAATCTACTTTTTTCCCCCACAGGAAAAAAAAAATGTTTTAAGGAAGCAAACACCCCCCCCGCTCCACCCCCCCCCCCCCGCCCCCCACCCCCCGATGGCTTGCATTTAATAGCCACACTGTTGCTTGTTGGTGCCTCTGGACTGTAGATCAGGATGGGATGGGGGACGGGGGGCGGGGGGGGGGGGGGGGGGGGTGTGTGCAGGGTTGGGTTTTCCATTCTCCTGGTGCAGTGGTGGAACATTGCACCTTTGGGGTCCGCACCCAGACAGCCGTGCTCTCTGCAGGACGGGCACACAGCGGACCAATCAGCAGTTGTTTCCAAAAAGGGGAGCGTAGGTAGGAACGGGGGGGATGACTCCGCTGCCCGGGGCCGAGCTCGTTTTAATCGGACCGCTCTGACGTAGAGAGAGAGAGAGAGAGAGAGAGAGAGAGGGAGAGAGAGAGAGAGAGAGAGAGAGAGAGAGAGAGAGAGAGAGAGAGAGAGAGAGAGAGAGAGAGAGAGAGAGGGAGAGAGAGAGATTGTTCCGGAGCGATCCCTGGCCCATTTCTTTATTGGAATGGAGGGTATTTATAGCCCGAAGGTTTCTGAGTTACATGCGTGGATGTATGGCATAGCGTGGAACATATGCACGCTACATGCTTTAGATATTAGCCGTAGAATTAAGGGGTCTGTCCTTGCTCCTGCTTGGCTACTGTTGTACATTCATTCAAACTGTTCTGGCAGTCGAACGTCAAGTACTCTGTCATCAAGACTAGCAAAGTAATACTAGAAAGGATTCATATTTTTTTAGCACAGGGATTTATACTGTTATGGCTGCCGTTCTGCGACTCATTGTTAAATTTCTTGATTTGTGGTCTGGTGTCGGTTTTTCCACTGAAAGAGTTGTGATGGTGTTTATGAAATACGGAAATACAGATGTACGCACTGCTGCTGGGCAACAGGCAAGCAGGACGGTTATCACACTCACACATGAACACACCCAGAGTGAATGTAGTAACTGCACCACAAGTTTGCGCACATTTATAAATGCAGCTTGAACTTTAAACCCTGCGTGGATTATTTTCTCCCTTTATTTGTTCTTTAAGTTGCTGGAGAGGAAGAGGCTTAAGATGGAATCTCTCGTTTGACACAGGTATTTCAAACAGTCTGGCAGAAATAGAAAGCAATGCAAGCTCACTGGGGAGGGAGGGAGGGAGGGAGGGGGAGAGAGAGTGAGAGAAAGAGTAACGAGTGAGAGGAGGAAAGAGAACAAGAGAGAGATAGCGAAAGAGGGAGAGAGAGAGGTAGAGAGTGTGTGTCAGAGAGAGCAAGAGCGAGAGATAGAGAGAGTATAGCAAGTGATACTGTGTCCAACTGGGAATACCTGGACTCCACTGCTATTACAACAATTAATACAGAATGTTAGCCTGTATGTTAAGCTATCACTGTGCATATATACATACATATGTACATACATACTGTACATGCGTACATACATACATACTGTACGTGCATACATACATACATACATACGATACATGCATACATACATACTGCACATACATACATACGTACATACATACATTCTGCACATGCATACATACTGTACATGCATACATGCATACATAAATACATACATACTGCACATGCATACGTACTGTACATGCATACATACATACATACATACTGCACATGCATACATACATACATACTGTACATGCATACATACATACATACTGCACATGCATACGTACTGTACATGCATACATACATACATACGTTCTTACATAGTTTAAAGTATATCAGACCTGGCTGGCTTATTCGTTCTGCTTGTGAAGTGACTCAGTCGTTTAATTTGTTCTTTGCTGTCATAGTCTGTCTACTTTCACTCCTACACTGTAAAAAAAAGGGAAAAATCATGCTGTAATTACTTCCAGCGGAGTTGTTATTATAGTATTGTAATTTTCCAAAATAGTACTATATTTATAGTGACAAAATGCATTACTGGTGCCTTGAAATTGAGCTATATTTTGTCTACACAGTTTGTCTGAACCTCGGCTGAAACATGCTCAACATCGGCCTCCGTGCGTTGGTGTCGGCTGGAGAGCTGCGCAGAACACATCTGCCTTCTGTTGAGCGCCCGCTCATGCGTAGGACTCTGACCCCCCCCCCCCCTTTACCTTCAGCCACAGTGTTGGACCCCTGAGCACTTAAAACAGGCCCGACTCTACACAGCCTGTACGCCTAACCGTCCGCTAATTACCCCTCAGCTGTCTCCGCAAAGGTCCTCTGGGTGATTTCTGCTCGAAACAGAAAGAGAACCAAAAAGAAAAAACGGTAAAGATCTTCCCGGTTGTCGTCAGTGTAGTTACCGCTGCCTCTGAATTCCGGGCTCTGAAGGGAAGAGAGAAGCCACAGAGGAAGCTGATGAAAGCAGCGTTTAAAATGGAGTGGGGGGGGGGGGGCAGAGGGGCCGGGGCCGGGGGGGGGGCGGGGGGGGGGCACAGTGCACATGGCCGGTGCCCATTTTGAAGCCGACTCTTTTAACACTTGGTGGAGAAGTGGCAGAGAAAGGTGACCTTGGGTGGTGGAGCAGAGACGATAAGTAAATCCCCGGGGGACGAGGGGGTGGGGGGGGGACGGGGGGGTGGCTGGGTGATAGAGCCCGTATCCATATTGCGGGGGGGGGCCCTGGGGGTCCCCCTTCGTGAGAAACAGAGCGGGCGAACGTTTGAGCTACGGGACGCAGCTTCTGCTGTAGCGCTGAAACACAATCGCCGTCCAGCATTTCATCAGTGGGCTTTGAGATTGTTTAGAAATGGAATATGCTGGTGACCGGGTGCTAGTCAGGTCCAAACTGGGTCCAAAACCCGCACCCCCCCACCCCCACCCCCTCGTCATTAGTCTTTGATGGGTGGAGTACCTTCAACCCCCACACGCCACCCCACCCCCTCTCTAAAGGTGAAGTGGTGTCAGATGTTTTCAAAATCATAGTCATTACGGTCTCTCTCTCTCTCTCTCTTTCTCTCTCTCTCTCTCTCTCTCTCTTGTTCTTTTTCCCTCTGCACTTTTCTCCCTGCCCTTTAGTTCTCTGCTGGAGTTTTGTAAAGTACACACACACGCTCACACACATGCACACACATTCACACACACACATGAATTTTTGTACCTGCCCATT
>CM077299.1:41726828-41904328 GCA_039654925.1 Anguilla pacifica
CTGCTTCAGGGGGCTCTGACCGATGCCCCTCAAAACCTGCTAACCACAAAAGAGAGAAATGATCTCAAACTCCAGTCCTAGGCTTTAGAACAGAGAAATGATCTCAAACTCCAGTCCTGGGGTTTAGAATAGAGAAAGAATTTCAAACTCAAGTCCTGAACCACTGACTTAGATTAACCATTGAAAATACAGCAAAAATCAGTCTAAACACCACAGTCCACCAGGACTGAAGCGTGAGACCGAGTCCATTTTTTTGTTGTTTCCGGACAGTCAACCATGCAGTCTGTTTTTGAGAAACTGCTGGCTTGAACTCCAGGGCATGATGTTAGCTACTCAGACTCTTGGCTTGATTTTGTTGTTAATCACAGCAGTTTGTGATTGAACTGTGTCCCACCTCCAGGAGTGGATGAGTAGGAAAGATATTCTCGTTATGAGCTTCCCAGGTCTTGCATACTCGATTGATTTAATTTAATTTTTTTTTTGTGTGTGTGTGCGTGCATGTGTGTGCGTCTGTGTGTGTGTCTGTGTGACTGTGTGTCTGCATGTGTGAGCCTGTGTGTGCCTGTGTGCATATGTGCATGTGTGTGTGTACATGTGCCTGTGTGTGTGTGTGTGTGTCTGCGTGTGTCTGTATGTGTTAGTGTGTGAGTGTGAGTGTGTGTGTGCGTACGTGCATGTGTGTGTCTGTGTGTGTGTGTGTGTGTGTGTGTGTGTGTCTGCATGTGTCTGTATGTGTAGTGTGTGTGTGTGCATATGTATGTGTGTGTGTATGTGTGTGTGTGTATGTGTGCGTGTGTGTGTGTGTGTCTCTGTGTGTGTGTGTGTGTTTGTGTGCCTTTGTGTGTGTGTGTGCATGTGTGTGTGTCTGTGTGCGTGTGCATGTGTGTGTTTGCGTGTGTGTGTGCGTGTGTGTACGTGTGTGTGTTTGTGTGTGTGTGCGTGTGTGTGTGTGTGTATGTGTGTGTGTCTGCATGTGTGTCTGCATGTGTCTGTATGTGTCAGTGTGTGAGTGTGAGTGTGTGTGAGTGTCTGTGTCTGTGTCTGTGTGCGTGTGTCTGTGCGTGTGCGTACGTGCATGTGTGTGCGTGTGTGTGTATGTGTGTGTGTGTGTCTGTCTGTCTGTATGTGTATATGTGTGTCTGTATGTGTGTGTGTGTGTGTGTGTGCGTGCGTGCGTGTGTGTGTGTGTCTGTGTATGTGTCTGCGTGTGTGTGTGTGTGTATGTGTGCGTGTGTGTGTATGTGTGCGTGTGTGTGTGTGTGCGTGCGCGCGTGCGTACGAGTGTGTGTGTGCGTGCATGCGTGCGTGTTTGTGTGGGTGTGTGCGTGCGTGCGTGCGTGCGTGTGTGTGTGTGCGTGCGTGCGTGTGAGTGTGTGTGTGCGTGCGTGCGTGTGTGTGTATGTGAGTGTGTGTGTATGTGCGTGCGTGCGTGCGTGTGTGTGTGTGTGAGTGTGTGTGCGTGTGAGTGTGTGTGTGTGTGTGTATGTGCGTGCGTGCGTGCGTGTGTGTGTGTGTGTGTGTGCGTGTGAGTGTGTGTGCGTGTGAGTGTGTGTGTGTGTGTGTGTGTGTGTGTGGGTGCGTGTGTGTGTGTGTGTGTGTGCGTGCGTGCGTGCGTGCGCGTGTGTGCGTGTGTGTGTGTGTGTGGGTATGGATGTACAGGCGCTGTCCTGCTCTGACTCTGTGGGCCCTGGAATGGTGTTTACTGTCAAAAGACCAACTGGCCCCCACAGCACAGAGCCATCTGACCGCACCCGGGCCCTCTGCCCCCCTCCCTCCCCGGCCCCTCTGCCCCCCTCCCTCCACCCCCCTCTGCCCCCCTCCCTCCCTGGCCCCTCTGCCCCCCCCCCCCTCCCTCTGCCCCCGCCTCCCTCCCCGGCCCCTCTGCCCCCCTCCCTCCCTGGCCCCTCTGCCCCCCTCCCTCCCCGGCCCCTCCGCCCCCCACCCTCCCACCCTCCGTGTGTCGTCACGGAGACAACAGCTGTCTCCGGGATGAAGAAGCTACTTTCGGGGTGCCAGCCAGTCTGACTGCCTGCAACCAGAGAAACCCAGAGTCCCCCATGGCCTTCAGAACATACACACACACACACACACACACACATACACACAAGCACACATGCATGCACACACGCACACACACACACACACACACATGCGCGCGCACACACGCGCATACACACACGCACACACATGCAAACACACGCACATACGCACACATGCACGCACACACACACACGCAAACACACACATACGCACAAATGCACACACACACATATGCACACACACACACACACACACACACATGTATGCACACACATACGCACACACACACGCACATGCAAACACACACATACACACACACACACACACACTCACACACACGCAAACACATGCATACACACACACACACCCACACACACTCACATACACACACACACACGCACACATACGCACACACACACGCACACATGCACACACACACTGATTCCAGTAGTGGTTCCCATACAGAAGAGGCAGCGCCCCCTGCAGTTGGAGAGAAGAAGTGTTCATATGATCTAAAGAGTGAAATTATTTGTGCCGCGTTCCTCTCAGTGGTTATGTATGCCAGGTCCTCCCAACACCCAGCCTCCTTAAGGATCTGCCTTAAACGTGTGATAGAGCGCTCTGCTGTGTAATGCCTTCACTAGACCCTCTGTACAAGGCCTGGGATTATGTAGTCCCCCCGATCATTCCCTCTCACACATGCTCACCTGTACGCACACTAACACACCCGGAACAGCTGCCACAGGCAGTGAGAGTCCATCGCTAATTCCCTGAGGAGTTCGGCTATACTGCCTTTGTCCTTGATTTAGGGGATTAAATCTCCATCTCACGCACTACAGGTCACAGTAATGCAGTAATAACTTACACCAGATAATTTATTTCAGATTCATGCATCGCGGAAGTATGCTCATTTTAAAATTGGACTTGTATGGATTTAAAAGTGTATTTTAATTGGCACGCCTGGTTTATTTATTGATGCTCCGATGGAAGTGCGGTCATGATTTTATAGTGTGACTGTGTGACAGCGATACCTGACAGCATGCTTTATTTGTGCGGTGGGCTTTGCCTTGACAGTTTGAAATGTTTATTTGGCGGTAAATCATATTGCGTTGTGTTTGTTTGACATATGTTGTGCTACGCTTGTTTGGAGATATCTTGCACTGTGTTTGTTTGGCAGTATTGCGTTTTTTTGGCTATAGGTTGTGCTATTTGACTAAACGTTATGATGTTTGTTTGGCGGAATGTTGAGCTGTTTGTTTGGCGGAATGTTGAGCTGTTTGTTTGGCGGAATGTTGAGCTGTTTGTTTGGCGGAATGTTGTGATGTTTGTTTGGCGGAATGTTGAGCTGTTTGTTTGGCGGAATGTTGAGCTGTTTGTTTGGTGGAATGTTGAGCTGTTTGTTTGGCGGAATATTGTGCTGTTTGTTTGGCGGAATGTTGAGCTGTTTGTTTGGCGGAATGTTGTGATGTTTGTTTGGCGGAATGTTATACTCCTTGGCGGTATCGCATCTGTGGTGTCTGTGCTGTACTATAAGGGGACCCCCGGTGCACCTGCCACACAGTTGTCCTGCAGGCGGATTTGGGATTCTTTTTAAAGGCCGGAGCGGGCGGTGGCTGGCACTGCGAGGTTTGGCGCGTGTGCGGAGGGCTCCGCTCTCCCTGTACGCGGGACGGATGAAGGTTTCGCACGCAAACGGGACAGAGGTGGGCCTCCCCTTCCACCCCACCTGAAAACAGGTCAGCAGCTCGCTGTTAACCTGCGCTGACCCCAGCTGCGCATACTTCCCAGCGTCTGCGCAGCTGAAGGGAGGTGAGCGGCGGGCTTTCTGCGGCTGCTTTCCGCCAAAGCGATGGATGCGGGTGGCGTGTGGACGTCTGACCCGCAGCATCAGTGAACCAAAAGCAAAA
Source organism: Anguilla pacifica (assembly GCA_039654925.1). Lineage (NCBI taxonomy): Eukaryota > Metazoa > Chordata > Actinopteri > Anguilliformes > Anguillidae > Anguilla > Anguilla pacifica. The sequence goes on from CM077299.1 coordinate 41,730,776, forward strand.
CAACTGCTGAGGAACTAGAAACAGGAAGTCGGAGACCCCACAGGAAGTGGAAAAAGGGAAGAGAATTTTACTATATTTAAAAAAAAACTTTTTTGCTGGTTTTTTAACTTTTTTTTTGCATTCTGTTGAAAAAGAGATCTCGATCTCGGTTGGACTAAGGTAAAAAAAGAAAACATGAAAAAGTAAATCAAACTCTGGTGTATCTGCCTGCGTTATGTCACAAGGCAAGAAAAGAGAGGGAGAAAGGCTGTACCTACAGTACCCTCCACCTATACCTGCCACCTTCCATGTGGGGTCAACCTGGCAGCCAATGGGCTTCAGCACAGAGCTCCAGATCTCACCTTAAACCTTTCCAGGAGCTTAGTGGCATGTCCTGTTGCATATTTACATGCTTTTTACAGTCTACAGCTTTTTACTGAAAACTCTGTGTTTGTCTGTGAGTACGGTTGTCCAGGAGCACGTTCCTCTGTTCGCCGGCCGGTTGCGTTATCTGGCTGTAACTGAAGCTGTTTCCTGACGCGACAACAAAGTTCTGCTCTTGGAATCCCCCGGTGGTCCAGAAGAGAGACCGAGGACCGGAACTCAAAGTGTTTAAAGACTAAACGAGAGATTTTAAACCGAGGGCAGCTCTCGGTGTGTGTTTTTACAGCGCTGATCTCCAAGTGATCAAGGACCGTGACTTGAATTCGTTTTCTCTGCTCTGTTTTTTTTTGGCTTTTGCTTCAACGGGTACAAGGTCCGGCTCAGGTTCAGGTCCAGCGTCCGAACAGACTGCGACTGCTCTTGTGTGTGTTTTCATATCTTGGCCCTTTTCTCGGGTTGTTTCATCGATGGGACTAATAGAGTTTAGGGAAGAACAGCCGTTTGTTTCTGAGGTGGTGGTGGTGGTGGTGGGGGGGTGGGGGGGGGGGGGGGTGGGGGTGAGTCTGCCCCCAAAGGCAGGCCGTGTCTGCTGGCTTCTGCGGGGGTATTTGCCCCTCTCAGGGGCAGGGACCTGACAGCTGGCTCCGGTCGTTTGCCTGTGAGAGGGGCTGAGGTTTCATACAAACAACCCCCCCCCCACCCCCACCCCAACAAACCTGCCAAAACTCCTAATGACACCCCCAGCAATCTCTTTCACATACGCACATGTGCGCACGCACACACACACACACACACTCACACACACACACACACAGTCACACACGCACTCTGGCACATACACACACAGACACACACACACTCTGGCACACGCACACAGACACACAAAGACACACGCACTCATACATATAGTACACTCAGTGACACATACACAGTCACACCCACAAACACACACACACACACACACACAGTCACACACACACACTCTGGCACATACACGCAAACTGACACATACAGTACAGTACACTCAGGGACACATACACAGACACACCCACAAACACACACACACACACAGTCACACACACACACTCTGGAACATACACAAAAACTGACACATACAGTACAGTACACTCAGAGACACATACACAGACATACCCGCAAACACCCACACACACACACACACACACAGACCCTTAATAAACACGCTCATTTAATTTTCCACAAAGATGAGAACAGACGCAGCACATCGGCACAGCGGAGCATTAGAGCATTAGAGTGGAGTCACGTCAGAATCAGCCAATAATTCTGTCATTTGACCAGAGACCCGCTATGTGAGGTCACGCCAACAACTGTGCCAACTGGAGCCACTGACCACTTTCGGCCAACCAGGCGCTGATCCCTGGAGCTGTTGTTGCTAGGTCGCACAATAAATATATAAATAAATAAATCCATGCGTGAGATTCTTGGCCCGCACAAAGGGGCATTAAATACCCACTTCAAAGTTCACGGCAGTGATGGGGGGGGGGGGGGGTGGGTGCTGGAATGAGCCCACAGGGCTTTAGGCTAATGCTGTCCTGGGCATCCTGCCCCCACACCACCCCCCCCCCCCCATCCCCCCCTTTAAAACAAACCTAATATGTGTGCGCTATATTGAATCACTTGTGATACGGAGAGGTCCTAAACAAACTCAGTAATAACAGAGTCAGACAGTTATGATTAACGTATAAATCCAAGTTACCTTAATGATTCACTGGATGTGCTGTCGTGATGGACATTTGCCCTAAGAGCCGCTGTACACGTAAGCTTTACAGGTCCTGTATTTGTGTACATTTTTTTTTTTAACATTTATTTAAAATTTTATAGAGCACAGCTGGTCAGGCGACCAAAACCTGTACTATGATCCACAGGTTCTCGCCCTTATGCCCAAGAAAAATCTACAAGTCGCATATGCATGTTTTTTTCCCCTTGCTGGATCGTTGTTGTAATATTATTAGTTTGTTCAAGGGTAGCTATGGCAACGCCTTACCAGGGAAGTGAGGAAGCAGCATTAGGAGTTACGAGCCCAACTCTTTTAACCGCTTCCCCACGCTGCACCCCAGTGTACCCCACTCCTCTGCCACCCCACTGCCCTAGAGCACCCTCCTTTACCCCACCCACATACCCCCACCAATGAGAACTGTAAACACTCAGACACCACCACCAATGGGAACGGCCGACACTCAGATACCTCTTCCAATGAAATATCTTGACAGTTTCCCACTAGTGAGAGCTGTTGATACTCTCAGTCCCCAAACAATGAGAGATGTTGATACTCACAGTCCCCCACCAACGAGAGCTGTGTATTACAGGCTTATGGGAGCACTAGCCCCGCCTCCCCCAGGGTGGCACATGCAGGAGCAGTGGGTGATTGACAGCAGGGACAGGTGGGCCCTGGGTGAGCCCACCTGTTCCCAGATCACCTCCATCTGCCACTGACCTCATGACCAACTTCCTATTCCCCATGGCCCTGCCCAGCCCTGGGCACCCCCAGCAACTGCCACTCATAAATAATACCCTTCTGACAGCACCTACCTGACCCCCCCCCCCCCCCCCCCCCCCCCCTTCCCCACACAGTGAGGGACAGTGTTATTAATGACAGTGTATACAGCAAGAGCCAGTCTAACACTACTTCTCACTCTATGCTGCAGGTACTGGTGTTACTGATTCAGATTTTTCACATACACAGAGTCTTTCCATCTCTTGAGTCTGTCCATTAGTGTAACTGCCATTACTGCAATAATGCCATTAGGCCACCAGAGGGCCGACTGAGCAGCTGCTGTTTGCCTTCAAAGAGGGAGAAACTAGTGTGTTCGATGATGAATAGAGTTCATTTAGCGCTTGAAGTCTGTCAGTGTCAGTAAATCTACCTCTGTCTGGAAAAAAGGGGAAAAAAAGAAGTTGTGGGCATGAGTGATGGCTACTGTGCGTGCGTGCGCGCGTGTGTGTGCCCGCGCGTGCGTGTGAAGGAGAGAGAATGCAAAATTACCGACGCTTGGCCGCTGCCCAGCTCAGCTCTTTGCCCGTTTTATTTACGATGTGAAACGTTATCCGGGCAGTGCGATTGCACCGGAGGTGGACGCATGCTGCTCTTTTATTCCAAAATAGGGCCATCCCAAAGGGCTGACCAGCAGGCCTTAAAGCTGGTGTCATCTGCAATCCTAGGAGAAGCGCGAAGAACGCGCTACCGTTTGGAATCGATGCGTGTGTTTCCATAGCGTCAGATCCAGCGGGTGGGCTACGCGGCTAATTAACGGTTCAGGATCGAACTAAAAAAAATAAATAAATTAAAAAAAGTTTCCATTCGGCCAGGGCTCGGTCTCCGCGCCTTGTGAAATCGGGGTGAAGTAATCCGCTTGACAAACAGCTGTGACGCTGTCCTCTAAATGTGAGAGCAGGTTTATTATCACCTGGACCCAGGAGTTCAAAACTTTTTATCTCAATCAGATTTTGAAATCCCATATTTTGTGATCCAGGATCAGACAACTCAGCCAGATTTTGTACCGGTATTTCAAAGCAATTCAGGATAGGATCATCCTGATCCTGATTCAGACTTTTCAAGATTACTAGCTCCTGATTATTAATGCTTTAAAGCACTGGAACATTACTGAGAAAGATTATGATTTTCTAACCTTCAAATTATATATAATATTCGGGGGCTTTAAAGGTGCAATATGTAACTTTTTCAGTGCCAATTTTATAGCCCTACAAACGTAAACAACCTTTTCTTTTTCTTTTTTTTTACATCTAAAACTATCTTTTAGCTCTGACAGCTCTTGATACAAAGAATAGCAGTTTGCAAGTGCTAACATTTTTGTATTTGATTTAAAAGCCATAAAAGGTATTTTGTAAACATTAAAGCAAAACAGGCTTGCATTTTGATAAACTTATTATTTGGTTGAATGCACTGTTCTGAGGGGTAGGATAGAGGCCACTTTAAATGTGACAGAAAAAAGTAAAAATAAAAATTTAAAAATTTTGTTTAAAAAAAAAAAGTAAAAATTTTGCAACCATTGAGCCTACAAACAATGTATTATTTTAATTTACGAACTCTACCATCTTTTTTATATTAAAATGTATTTTGAAATGAATTATATACTATATTTTGTTCTGGTAATCCACTCAATCCACCTTCTACTGGGATCAAGGTAATCCTGATTTTTTGGATCAAAATGATTCCAATCCTATGTTAAAGTTTTGAATTACGCATTTTGAAGATTTGATCCAGATTAAAGCTAGGATTCGATTGCCTGATCTGATCGGATTCCAAAGTGATCCCAATCCTGTTTTTTGGTTTTGAACTACCCATTTGCAGGATTTAATCCAATCCGATAGTCAAAATCACTTTTGAACTCCTGGGCCCTGTTGATAGAAAATGCATGTGAAACAACTTTTCCATATTGGCTCTGAAATTCGCTGGAGCTCGTTCTGTGTCAGATGAGCTTGTATCACTGACTCGTGCTCAGTTAGTGGAACGTGGCAGTAGGTGGAAGAACAACGATACAGAATGTTCCTGAGAATGTCCATGTCTGCATTCTTATCTGTCTGCGTTACTGTTCGGGCTGTGAATCACAGCGATTGGGCTGCTGCTCCAGTTCCTGTGTGCGCTCTTTCTTTTCCTTGGAAAAAAATTGACAGAATTCCTGATTAAACCGACAGACTGACTTGACCCCCCCCCCCCCCAAAAAAAAAACCTTTTTAGGGAATTGATGGCCCCTATGTATTTTGTATTTTGGGCACTTAACCCAACAATAACATTCACATGTAACAAAATAATTTTTTATGTCAAAACACTAAAATCTGCTATGCTAGGTGATCCTCAAACTCCCTCTTGGACCAACCGCTTAACATCATGTGGGCTAGTCAGTTACAACCCTGATGACTCAGTATGATTAATAATGGTCGTATATGCCCTTTGTTAGTGACTGGACGTGAACTTCTGCTAAATAACTGAATGTAATGCACCTCAGAATCCCAGGAAGGATGAGGTATTGGGGGATTTTTATTGGGGGATTTTTTTTGGGGGGGGGGGGGGGTGGCGCAGGGGTGACTGTATTCACACTAAATCTTCCCTTTGAACCGCTGAGTGAAAACGAGGACGGAGGAAATCCTCACGTCTGAGGCGCCACGTCTCAGTGCTGCTCTGGCGCTTAGCATCCTGCTGCTAACAGAGAGCACTGTACGAAGGTGTCAGAGTGCCTTCTAATGATGCCTTCACACGGCTCCGTTCAGATACAAATGGCATCGGAGCTTTTGGTGAGCTCGTGACGGCCTTGCTGTGTTTGTGCCTCTGCCAGTCGGTCACGTCAGAGCTACGCTTGCTGATAAAGACACAGGTACCATTTGTCCCTTGACCCTTGACAGACAATGTAAAAGAAAGAATTATTACTTTTGTCTTCACAAAACACAATTTGACGAGTTCAACGGTCTAAATCTAACTCGGCAAAAAAGTCACTCTTGATTTTACTTGTAAGTAAAAGATGAATGAAATATAAACTACATTTTGTAGTAGGTTTTACTTCACCTAAATTATTATACAAAAATAAAATAAAATATGGGGCTCGAGACACAGGACTTGATTCAAAATAGCGCAGGTGACTTAATCAATGACACAGGGCCTGCACTGCCATAATTCTCCTAATATTTTCTCTAATACCATAATATCTCCCAGAATATAAGACATATAAGGTGTAAGGAATATAAGGTGAGCAGCTAGATGAAGGCTACAGTCACAGGTAACCACGACCCAGTGCTGTTCACAGTCACATACCAACCCAATTAACATTTACCGCAAAGCTAAAATGTCAAAACTCCCATCAAACATTGAAATATCAAAAAGACCTTGTATAAATTCCACTTTCATCTTTGCACCGCCACTAAATCATTCATAAATACATATTTTCCCAGCTTCATTGCACAATTCCTGTAGGATACGTCCAAAACTCGTCCGTTGAATGTGTCGGACCAATGTGTGACAGCAAGCTGGCGTTCCTTTAACACTTCATCACAAGCCACAAAATTTGAGACAAACCAATTAGCACCTCTGGAATTGAACGTGAAAGGACCGACGTTCTCTGCAGATGTTAACGATCGTTTTACCATAAATATTATCGTACCGGCCTGAAACACTATTGGGTTTCAGATGCATTTCCTTTGGCTTAATTAGTCCAGTTAACGCGGGCAGGTTGTTGGATGGAAAAAATGGGAGCAATTGTTTGGGAGTGTTTTGATTTGCTGGGCCGGTGGTACATGGCTGTTTTGATTGGCCGATAGGAATGCCTCGTGTGTGTGCAGATTATAGGATCGTGGAAGAATGTAAATTTGGGGTCGGTTTCAGAGGGAGGGTGGGTGCGGGTGGAGTTTGGAGAACAGAGAGAGCTCAGACAGCAGCAGGGCATTCAGCAGGGAAGGGGTACAAGTACTGTACAGGCACACCTGCCCAAGATTCCACCGCATGGGGTTTCTGTTTTTTAAAAACAGTTTTCATAGAGGTGTAGAATAATAGTGTAATAGATTTGAAATGCACATGTGTATACGCCATCACGTGAACACAAAATACTCGGACAGAGTACGTTTTACACTCCGTGAGTTCCTTTTTTTGTCCAGTGTGGACACTTCAGTGATAAGGCTGAATTAACATGAATGAGTTTATATTGTAAAAACAGACACTCACACATGCACACAGACATAAATACATGCATGCTGGCACATAGACACACACACACACACACACACACACAGTGCGTCACACAGTGGCCAATGTGTCAACTCTACTTCCACATGTGTGATGTCCACTTTTGGAAAAGCACAGTACCAATGACAGATTTTTCAAGCCATCTGATTCTTTACCATTGACGTTTAGCAGTGTGCTGACTGGCTTCGACATGTTTTTCTTTGATGCTAACACAGTGTAGCCTTTCACTACCATCCCGGTCTGGAACTTTATTCTGTCATTGTTCTATATTTCAGGGCTAAATGTTAATGTACCACCAAAACTTTTAAAGATTTATCTTCCTGTGAGGAAAATGTTATGTTTGATTTGGACTTTTCTGCACAAACATCCAGCACATCCTGCTAAGAGCTTATAGGTAGAACAGGGATCCTCTGCCATGGGGGTAATTATTTAACATTATTTGTCCCATAAAGTCTGCAATTACCTACAGGAGGTGAGTTAACTGTATACCAAAATGCTTTAATTGGTCAGTTAAGTGCTGAGTAACAGTGAGGTGTCGTTTCCCTGTGAAAGAGGGCGTAGTCTGACAGGCAGTTGGGGCACTGTTAAAAGTGTCACCCTGTCAGCTACTGTGTGAGCCCCAGTAATCACTTCCTGTTTCTGTCACTCACAGCAGGAAGGGGATGGCACTGTGATGTCACAGAGGTGCGGCGGCTGCTGTGGAACAGGACTGCATGCGGACGCCATTTCGTTCCTGTGCAGCAGGTGAGATCACACACACCTTTACAGGTCATTCTGCCTGCCATTTAAATTATAACACGCAAAGCCAAACTAAAGAAAGAGACCAATGATTAACGGGACAAAATGTTTAGTTTTTTTTTGTTCATGGTCCTAGTCGAAACTCGTATTCTGTCAATTCTGGTATGTAATTCTGGTTTCAATTCTTCCAGTACCTCTGCTCTACAGACATCCTTGCCTTCATTAAAAATGTGGCCTAGTTTCTAATCCATATTTAATTGAAAACTTACAACAACAAAAAAATCCAATGTGTTGCTTTCTTCATAAACATTTGTGTAAGTAAACGTTCATGACTGCTAAAGCAAAGTCTGTTTTTGCCAAGAACACAAAGTGGCTGTGCCAGGTTTGTTTGTTATTTGGTCAGAAGGCAGTTGAGTTGCAGAGCTGTGGCAGTTGAGTTGGGGAGCTGTGGCAGTTGAGTTGCAGAGCTGTGGCAGTTGAGTTGCAGAGCTGTGGCAGTTGAGTTGCGGAGCTGTGGCAGTTGAGTTGGGGAGCTGTGGCAGTTGAGTTGCAGAGCTGTGGCAGTTGAGTTGCAGAGCTGTGGCAGGTTTGTTTGTTATTTGGTCAGAAGGCAGTTGAGTTGCAGAGCTGTGGCAGGTTTGTTATTTGGTCAGAAAGCAGTTGAGTTGCGGAGCTGTGGCAGTTGAGTTGGGGAGCTGTGGCAGTTGAGTTGCAGAGCTGTGGCAGTTGAGTTGCGGTGCTGTGGCAGTTGAGTTGCAGACCTGTGGCAGTTGAGTTGGGGAGCTGTGGCAGTTGAGTTGCGGTGCTGTGGCAGTTGAGTTGGGGAGCTGTGGCAGTTGAGTTGCAGAGCTGTAGCAGTTGAGTTGCAGACCTGTGACAGTTGAGTTGCGGAGCTGTGGCAATTGAGTTGCAGAGCTGTGGCAGTTGAGTTGCAGACCTGTGGCAGTTGAGTTGCGGAGCTGTGGCAGTTGAGTTGGGGAGCTGTGGCAGTTGAGTTGCAGAGCTGTGGCAGTTGAGTTGCTGAGCTGTGGCAGTTGAGTTGGGGAGCAGTGGCAGTTGAGTTGCAGAGCTGTGGCAGGTTTGTTTATTATTTGGTCAGAAGGCAGTTGAGTTGGGGAGCTGTGGCAGTTGAGTTGGGGAGCTGTGGCTGGTTTGTTTGTTATTTGGTCAGAAGGCAGTTGAGTTGGGGAGCTGTGGCAGTTGAGTTGGGGAGCTGTGGCAGTTGAGTTGTGGTCCTGTGGCAGTTGAGTTACGGTCCTGTGGCAGGTTTGACTTTATGTGCTTGTTAGCACTCTGTTGCGCTCTTGCCTTTGAAGAGCCTCTCGGTTACTCCAGTGTTTTTTAATGATTCCCCATTATCTCAGCGACAGCCTCATTAGCACCTGGTTGTGACCTATTCACACCCGGGTTCTGCTTGCACTAGATCAGAAGAGCTTGTGGACTTTTACGGACGGAGTGTAGCACAGTGGGTAGGGAACTGGACTTGTAACCGAAAGGTCACAGGTTCGATTCCCGGGTAGGACACTGCCGTTGTACCCTTGAGCAAGGTACTTAACCGAAAATTGCTTCGGTATATATCCAGCTGTATAAATGGATACAATGTAAAATGCTATGTAAAAAAGTTGTGTAAGTCGCTCTGGATAAGAAAAGCAAAGTCTGGATAAGAGCGACTTACACAACATAATGTAATGTGTGCTGTGTGTGCTCTAGAGTAGTCACCGCTTTCAATACCAACCCTGTTCACGTCAGTGTTTCCAGATCTCTGTGGTTTTACTCCTGACTCCAGCTCACACATGACATGCAAGCCGAGCCCATTTACTCCCATCTTCTGTTGACTCCCCTGTACATTTCATTACATTTTATTTGGCAGATACTTTTATCCAAAGTGATGTACAATAAGTGCATACTGAAGGTCATTATAACAACTGCAGAACAGAGGTCCACCAATAAGGTACAATTCTCATGAAGTATCAGTTATCCATAGCCATGAGCAATGAGAGCTAGTAAGTCTAGCTCATGCAGTAAGCATAGGGTAAGTCAGTAAAGTTACGGAAAGTCAAACTAGAAGTGAGGCATAGTTATAAGAGGCTAGATAAAGATACAAGTGTACCATGAAATATATTTTCATACATATATAATGTATTACATGAAATGTATTTTTCCCTTTCAAATTCCCTTGGGAATACTTGACATGACTGACCATGTTGGTCGCTGTGGGCCATGCCCTAACCCTCCCCTCTGTTCAGTCTGATTCTTCCCAAGGCTTCTCCCTGTTTGCCCTCTGAGGGCATTTCTCCTTGCCCCTGTCACCCTAGGCTTTCTTTTGGGGTAGTGGGTGGTTGGGAGGTGGGGAGGTAGGCCAGGGTCTGTGGTAAAGAATATTATGGTTTTTCTTTTTTTTTTTTTTGCAAAATGCCCTTTTAAAATAAATGTGGCTTGGCTTGACATGAAGATTGCGCTCTCTGACAGGGGCTAGCGCAGAGGTGGCAGAGGAAGAGGATTTTGCGGATTCGCCGCGGCGCAGTCTGGATTCCCAGGGTTCCACTGCCGCTGTTCCCTGAGCCTGGCTGGAGGACCGCGGAAAATATCGCCCGTTACACGCGGCAGTAAGAAACCCAGCTGAACGGTAAGTCGCCGTGACGGCCGTGTAGTTCATTTTTATTTATCTGTTTGGCCCGATGCCTTGCGGAGCGCATATCGGACGCGTTATCCGGCTAAACCGTGGGGTTATTCGCTGAGACCGCTCGCGATCGGTACCATCCCCAAGAGCACAGACTCTTCCCTGGGGTAACCATTATCTCTGCCACCTTCAGGTTGTGAACCTTCAGGTTAACCGCTCCACCACACCGGCTCCTGTGACCCACGTGTTCACTGTGGATTTACTCAAATCTGACTGGATGTAACTGCACCAGCAGGGCGGGCCTTGTGTGTGTGCGTGTGTATGAGCGTGTGTGTGTGCGCGCGTATGTGTGTGTGCATGTGTGTGTGCGTGTGCGCGCGTGTGTGTGTGCGCGTATGCGTGTGCGTCTGCGCGCTTGAATGTGTGTGAGTGTGCGTGTATGTGCATGTGTTGTAACAAAAAAGCATTCAAGTGATTTAGGAAAAAAATACTAGGCAATTTAATAATATCTACTTTAATAATTAATTAATTAAGTCATCCAGATTTTTTATTTGCTGTGTCAGTTATCCCTTACATGAATAAATCTCTCAGAGGTGAAAAAAATGCATACAACTGAAAAACTGAGCAAAAGAGAAAACAAGTTGTTCAATAGCAGTTCTCCTGTAAAAATCTCCTCACACACTATGAAAAGAACCCGAGTCATCTATCAATGACTATGTGCATTGCTCGACAAATGTTAATGTTATTGCTCAGCAAACGTGTTATTGGCCACCAGAGAGCGCATCTCTATGACGGAGATCAGCGCCGTAGCGTCTCCTTATTCTTGCGGATCCCGTCGGATGGTCGGTCCGGTGTTTTAGTTCCCTTCGTAATAAAAAAACTTCAGATCTGAGATGTGGTCATTATTATTAAAACAGACATTTATTATGCTTGTGTAGTTAACAATAATTCAATAATTCCGAGAGATTTCTGAAAATATATCCAATATGAACAGTAAGGACAACGAACATTTTGTCATTGCCTTTCACTGGCCTGCATATGTAACTCTACTGCCCCCTGGTGCTCGCTGCAGGGATATTGCCATTTTCCCCCTCCGGTAAAACAAAAAGGTGCCAACAGTGTGATTATGTACTGTTTTAATGCGAACATAGCGTTATGAGGAAAAACCACATCCTACAACGGGCATAATTGTGGTACACTTCTCCCAAATTTTGGACTAGGACACACACACACACACACACACGCACACGCACATTGACACACACACACACACATACACACACACGGATGCCGTTGGTGGCTCCAAGGGCCCGGATCGACAGGGGTCCACGAAAAATATTAGAACATTGGATTTTTATAGGGTGCTGGAATATGATATCTTTTCATGGTGCTCAAAATCCTAGGCAGCGCCCCTGCACACATACAAACATTTGCCGTCCGCTAATTCTAAAAAATTCACTGTCGCTGAACGGCCAACGAACACGACTATGAAATGCGTCTCGGTAACGTTTTAGACATCAAGACCGGCTCATGCCTCGTCTCTCGTTTCAAAATAGACCACGTTTGCCTCCGCTGATTGCCTTACGGTCGTTTGAAAGGTTGAAAACGCACTGACAGCCTCTCGCGGGTGCGCGGACCTGCTGAAATCGTTTGCCGTTTGTATTTCTGCGGTGAAAAGATCATTAGGGGAATTGACAACTGCCTGTGTGAGATACTTGTTCGTCTGGCAAGTGTGGGAGTACCCTGCGCTTTATAAGTAAATGCCACAGCTAAGTTTGTATCCGTGGATATTTCCGCCTGATGAAAGCTAACCTCGCGCCAATGTTGAAACGCATTTAGCTATATTTGTGTCAGCGACTTGCTGAAATGGAGATGAACAATTTTTTTCACGAGCTCTCCGGCGAACATTTTCTTAAGTCGCCGCTTGAAAGCTTTATAGATAGAGCATTTTAAAACAGCTCGATTACTGCCTTGAATTGCTCGGTCTCCTGGACTTCCTTTGCTGTTAACTGAAATCTATATCGGCTATGTCGTTCATAATTGAACCACCCACAAAAGCATTACAATCGAGTCTTGGTAGATGAATTAAAAAATTTAGATAAAGTATTTATTGAACTCAATGGTTACCCTTCAGTGCAAAAGATAGTAAGCTTCCACACTGTTATTCAGAAACAAAGCTATTATACTGAAAGACAGAATAAAATGATGTGTGTGATGTCACTGCCTTTGAGCGCACCTGTAACAGGTGCCCCTCTGTGGGGGGCGGGGGGGGGGGGGGGGGGACAATGGGGCCTCTTGTCGAAAACGTGCACCCCTGTTGCTCCGCCCACGGCAATGACACACTCCCTCCACCTGTCTGTAAATCTTAACTACCGTATCGCTTGCCTGACACTGCACACTGAACAGCCAATCACGTGGGTAGCATCCCCTGCCCTAATACCCCCACCCCCTCCACCCACCCCACCCCCCACCCCAGGCAGCTGAGGGGGTCCTGCAGATTTCGGACACCTTGTTTTTTCATTTGGTCCGTTTGGGACGTTTGCTCCTACAGCTGAGCGGGACTGGGACAATGGGACCATGTTTTGGGGAGGGACAGCTGCGATGGCCATTACACCCCGGCCGCTGCTGTGAAGGGGGGGTGGGGGGTTAGGGATTAGGGCCGTACAGTACAGTGTGGAGCGTGTGTGATTCAGGGTGTGCCTCTCAGGGCCTTCTGTTTAACCCCAAAGAGACAAAGGTCCCCACCTGTTGTAACCAAGGGTGACAAGCTTGGTGATTTGGGACTCTTTTGGGGGGTGAATGTGGGGCTCTTTAGGGGTGAATGTGGGGCTCTTTGGGGGTGAATGTGGGGATCTTTGGGGGGTGAATGTGGGGCTCTTTGGAGGTGAATGTGGGGCTCTTTGGGGGGTGAATGTGGGGCTCTTTGGGGGTGAATGTGGGGATCTTTGGGGGATGAATGTGGGGCTCTTTGGGGGTGAATGTGGGGATCTTTGGGGGGTGAATGTGGGGTTCTTTGGAGGGTGAATGTGGGGATCTTTGGAGGGTTAATGTGGGACTCTTTGGAGGTGAATGTGGGGCTCTTTGGGGGTGAATGTGGGGCTCTTTGGGGTTAATGTGGGGATCTTTGGGGGTGAATGTCATGTTCTTTGGGGGTGTTGAGCTGGGTGAATGTAAGGTTTTTTGCTTTATTGAAAGTAATACATATGAAAAGGCGGATTGATTGATTGATTGATTGAGTGATGCAAAGAAACTTAAACAGACTCAATCTGAAGGAACGCGGAAGCTTAATCACACATTCCCCATTAAACTGAAATGGCCAATCTTTACTGTTATCAGATGCACAGGTCCTCACCTTTGGATCCTGACTTCCAGGGGCGAGTTAAAAAAAAAATAAAAATCATTTTTTAATTTCTCCACCCTTTATAAAATTCGTTTTTTCAATAGATATTCATATTCAGTCCCATCAAACAGAATTATAGTACTTCCATTGAACAGATATTTGAATGCTTCTAGAACAGTTCTCCTCACCTTATTTTCCAATGGAGATTTTAAAATGGAGATTGCAACAGGAACCAGAATAAAAATCCTCCAGGACACAGGGAGCATCATGTCTTTTCAGATATAACATGTTGGAAATGCTGTGTTACGTACTTCCTGAACCAAAATGACAAAGTTAAACTTTTCTAAAACAGTTTTAAAAAAAAACTGAAGTTAGTTTTAAGAATCTTTAGTAAAATTCGACTTAAACGGAAAAACCCCCAGTGAAAAGCAGGCTGAGTGTCTGCTGCGCCCCCCCCCCCCTTCCCCCCCACCCCCCCCCCGCTCGCGCTGGATTGATGCGGTGACTCTGTGTTTTAGGGAGAGCTGTGTGGGATTGGAGAGAGCAGCTGTGGGGTGGAGGGGGGAGGGGGGGGGGTTTGGTAATGGACCCTCGGACAGGCCCCTGGGGAACCTCTTTTCGCCGGGTTCGCTGCGACCTGCTGGAGGACACGCGGACAGCTTTACGAGCGCCCACACAGGCGGCCCGAGGAAAGACGTCTACGTCTCGCTCCAGCCTGGTGTCTTTTTTATTCCCTCCCCCTGCTGAGGGGTGTGTTCCCACTATCAGGCAACCGTAACATGGGGCGGTGTAGTGATGCGTGTGTGTGTGTGTGCCTTGGGATCTTTAATAACTGGAGTGAATCATGGCTCTGGTTGCAAAACACCACTTCTAGTAGCACCAAGACCCACAACCACCTGCACACACGGGTCGTACACACACGCACACACGCACACACGCACACACGCACACACGCACACACGCACACGCACGTCTCTGTCAGCACCCAAGCGTTTTCCTTGAAGCTGCCTGATTCACAGTGTGACTCAGAGCACAAGTGTGTGCGGACAGCGCTGGGATTGGACACATTATCGGACACTGATAAATAAAACACAGCGTGAGTGGCTCTCACTGTTTACCCACTGTTCCAGTGTGTGGATGGGCCCCATGGTATAGTATCTGTTAAGGCTCTGTTCCAGTGTGTGGATGGGCCCCATGGTATAGTATCTGTTAAGGCTCTGTTCCAGTGTGTGGATGGGCCCCATGGTCTGGTATCTGTAAAGGCTCTGTTGCAGTGTGTGGATGGGCCCCATGGTATAGTATCTGTTAAGGCTCTGTTCCAGTGTGTGGATGGGCCCCATGGTCTGATATCTGTAAAGGCTCTGTTCCAGTGTGTGGATGGGCTCCATGGTATAGTATCTGTTAAGGCTCTGTTCCAGTGTGTGGATGGGCCCCATGGTCTGGTATCTGTAAAGGCTCTGTTGCAGTGTGTGGATGGGCCCCATGGTATAGTATCTGTTAAGGCTCTGTTCCAGTGTGTGGATGGGCCCCATGGTCTGGTATCTGTAAAGGCTCTGTTCCAGTGTGTGGATGGGCCCCATGGTATAGTATCTGTTAAGGCTCTGTTCCAGTGTGTGGATGGGCCCCATGGTCTGGTATCTGTAAAGGCTCTGTTCCAGTGTGTGGATGGGCCCCATGGTATAGTATCTGTTAAGGCTCTGTTCCAGTGTGTGGATGGGCCCCATGGTCTGGTATCTGTAAAGGCTCTGCTCCAGTGTGTGGATGGGCCCCATGGTCTGGTATCTGTTAAGGCTCTGTTCCAGTGTGTGGATGGGCCCTATGGTCTGGTATCTGTAAAGGCTCTGTTCCAGTGTGTGGATGGGCCCCATGGTCTGGTATCTGTTAAGGCTCTGTTCCAGTGTGTGGATGGGCCCCATGGTATAGTATCTGTTAAGGCTCTGTTCCAGTGTGTGGAAGGACCCCATGGTATAGTATCTGTTAAGGCTCTGTTCCAGTGTGTGGAAGGACCCCATGGTATAGTATCTGTTAAGGCTCTGTTCCAGTGTGTGGATGGGCCCCATGGTCTGGTATCTGTAAAGGCTCTGTTCCAGTGTGTGGATGGGCCCCATGGTCTGATATCTGTTAAGGCTCTGTTCCAGTGTGTGGATGGGCCCCATGATCTGGTATCTGTTAAGGCTCTGTTCCAGTGTGTGGATGGGCCTCATGATCTGGTATCTGTTAAGGCTCTGTTCCAGTGTGTGGATGGGCCCCATGGTCTGGTATCTGTTAAGGCTCTGTTCCAGTGTGTGGATGGGCCTCATGATCTGGTATCTGTTAAGGCTCTGTTCCAGTGTGTGGATGAGTCCCATGATCTGGTATCTGTTAAGGCTCTGTTCCAGTGTGTGCATGGGCCCCATGGTCTGGTACAAACAAACGCTCATACCTCCTGAACTGTGTCGCCCCTATACTGTTACTAACTGTTAAGGCACTGTTCCAGTGTGTAGATCAGGTGGAGGTGAACGTTCTTTGTGATTGGTAGCGGATACCGGAATGGTAGTTGTAGTGGCACAGGTCTGGTCTCTGGTCACTCTCATTACTATAACCTCCTCACCAGTCAGGGGTGCACACTGCGCCTTCTAGGACTCAAACCTGCAACCTCTGAATGACAAGCTCAGCATTCTAACCATTACACTACACTTGTATTACACTATGTTACACAGCCACCAGAGGCATAGACTGTTTCTGTCCCTGATCTCCTATCGGTCCAGCTGGTCCCTCCGTAGAGGGTCCACGCACCAGGGCAGATGAAAGAGAGGGGTAGTGTAGGGGGGAGGAGGGCAGGGGATCCTTGTGGGTTTGGTAGGGGGGTGAAGAGGAGGAGGAACAGTAACAGCTGAATCTGCTGACACAGCTCAGTACTGTGGGGCGCCCTGATCCGAGCAGCAACTGGCAGTCTGGAAACCTGAGAAAAAAAACCATAAAGCAACTGTTATATAAGCGGGGTTATGAGAGAGACAAAGGGTGCAGGGTGTGGGGGTCTCGCTATGGGGGGTGGGGGGGGGTGGGGCGGGTGGGGGGTGGGGGGGATTTGAATCACGCTGCTTCTGAGAAGCTTGATATGTCGCCAGGATGAGGTCATCTTCAGCGGGATCTGGAGACGAGGGCAACAGCGAGCGTGAGCGAAACATTAGCGCTTTACTGAGACAGCCGGCATCCAGGGGCCCAAAATCCCACTGCACTTCTGCCTCTTTACTGAGACAGCCGGCATCCAGGGGCCAAAATCCCACTGCACTTCTGCCTCTTTACTGAGACAGCCAGCATCCAGGGGCCAAAATCCCACTGCACTTCTGTCTCTTTACTGAGACAGCCAGCATCCAGGGGCCAAAATCCCACTGCACTTCTGCCTCTTTACTGAGACAGCCGGCATCCAGGGGCCAAAATCCCACTGCACTTCTGCCTCTTTACTGAGACAGCCAGCATCCAGGGGCCAAAATCCCACTGCACTTCCGCCTCTTTACTGAGACAGCCGGCATCCAGGGGCCCAAAATCCCACTGCACTTCCGCCTCTTTACTGAGACAGCCGGCATCCAGGGGCCCAAAATCCCACTGCACTTCTGCCTCATTACTGAGACAGCCGGCATCCAGGGGCCAAAATCCCACTGCACTTCTGCCTCTTTACTGAGACAGCCAGCATCCAGGGGCCCAAAATCCCACTGCACTTCTGCCTCTTTACTGAGACAGCCGACATCCAGGGGCCCAAAATCCCACTGCACTTCTGCCTCTTTACTGAGACAGCCGGCATCCAGGGGCCCAAAATCCCACTGCACTTCCGCCTCTTTACTGAGACAGCCGACATCCAGGGGCCAAAATCCCACTGCACTTCTGCCTCATTACTGAGACAGCCGGCATCCAGGGGCCAAAATCCCACTGCACTTCTGCCTCTTTACTGAGACAGCCGGCATCCAGGGGCCCAAAATCCCACTGCACTTCTGCCTCTTTACTGAGACAGCCGGCATCCAGGGGCCAAAATCCCACTGCACTTCTGCCTCTTTATTGAGACAGCCGGCATCCAGGGGCCAAAATCCCACTGCACTTCTGCCTCTTGACTGAGACAGCCGGCATCCAGGGGCCAAAATCCCACTGCACTTCTGCCTCTTTACTGAGACAGCCAGCATCCAGGGGCCCAAAATCCCACTGCACTTCCGCCTCTTTACTGAGACAGCCGACATCCAGGGGCCAAAATCCCACTGCACTTCCGCCTCTTTACTGAGACAGCCGACATCCAGGGGCCAAAATCCCACTGCACTTCTGCCTCTTTACTGAGACAGCCGACATCCAGGGGCCAAAATCCCACTGCACTTCTGCCTCTTTACTGAGACAGCCGACATCCAGGGGCCAAAATCCCACTGCACTTCTGCCTCTTTACTGAGACAGCCGACATCCAGGGGCCAAAATCCCACTGCACTTCTGCCTCTTTACTGAGACAGCCAGCATCCAGGGGCCAAAATCCCACTGCACTTCTGCCTCTTTACTGAGACAGCCGACATCCAGGGGCCAAAATCCCACTGCACTTCTGTCTCTTTACTGAGACAGCCGACATCCAGGGGCCAAAATCCCACTGCACTTCTGTCTCTTTACTGAGACAGCCGACATCCAGGGGCCCAAATCCCACTGCACTTCTGCCTCTTTACTGAGACAGCCGACATCCAGGGGCCAAAATCCCACTGCACTTCTGCCTCTTGACTGAGACAGCCGGCATCCAGGGACCAAAATCCCACTGCACTTCTGCCTCTTTACTGAGACAGCCGGCATCCAGGGGCCAAAATCTCACGGCAGTTTTGGTTCTTTGTCCTTTTTTCACTCTGTCTCCCACAGACCAATGTTACATTTCAGGTTTTCACAAATGAAGGCTAAGGTGTGGTTTAGTTCGCCAGTCGGCCAGTCAGTCAACCGACCAATCAATTAATTAATCATAAGAAATTGTTCAGTCGGTCAGTACATGAGATTCACTTTTTTACTGCTCCCTTTATACACTTCAGTTCTATAAATTAAATATATTAATGACATTTTTTTTTGGTGTAAAGTCAGCATACCCTGGATTGGGTTTGGGAAGAGCTGCTATATTGATGATGGTAGACAGAGCTGCCGGTCCTGGAGACCCACACATGAGTCAGGCCCTCTGCTGGAGGCAAAAAGAATGGCAAAAGTCAGACAAAACCCATTCATATGCATTCATACTTCACTGAAATAAAAATCTTAAAGAACCTGATGTTAAATGTTCGTAAGTATCAAAAGTAAAAAATAAATAAATAAATAAATTTTAAAAAACCAAAGCAGCTAGATCTTGGTTTGTTTTGAACTTTTAAATTTTAATTTTTTTTAAAAAGCGTTACAACAGAAATACACTGAGTGAAACTGCATGAACAGACTTGAATATGACCATCCTGTAGGAACATGAGGACATCAGGACTGGGGGAATTGTACTGGAAGTCTGTGTTTAAAAGGGAGACACTGAGACTCTTAGCATGGGCGCCTGTTTCAGCATCATAATGAAAACTTAAATAATTTTTAAAAATCTGAATCTGAAATAATGGATTACACTGAAGGATTTCAAAAAGGCGTGTGCTTCTGTCGGTGCGAAACCTGAGTCGTTCTACCCCCCCATGCCCCCCCCATGCCCCCCCCCCCCCCCCGATCCCTGCAGCAGCCGCACAGCCTCGCCATTAAATCCTCAACAAATGCTGCTGTATTTTTAGCCACCATCGTCACGGTTACCCTGCCCCCGCAGGCCGGCTTGCAGCAGGGGGCGAGGCAGGGGAGTGTCCCAAACCCCGCCCCTTTTCATCTACACAACCCCCTCTGTACCCATAACCACCTGTGAACAACGCTCTGTGACCCCAGATTCTGCGAAAAAGGCCCACAAGCCATGACCTGTACCCCCCCACCCAACCGCGCTCTGTACCCCCCTCCCCTTCCCCTGTATCCCCCTCCCCCACCCCCTGCTCCGCCTCCCATGCCCCATCTCCTGCCTCCTCTGGTGTGCAGCCAGGTGATGGTCTAGGCTCTGGTGTAACCGAACAGCGCCGCCCCCTGGTGGCGGGTCTGTGAGTACAGTGCTAATATTTTACACACACTTTCCCTGCAGTTCGGCGGTGATGATGATGATGAAGATGGTGATGATGATTATGATGATGGTGATGGCGCTGATTATAATGATGATGAGGATGGTGAAGATGATAAAGAGGATTCTCAGAATGGTAGCCATGTTTTGTAAGCACGGTCCCTGAGACGAGGGGGGCGGAGTCAGGGCAGTGATGATGTCGTTGCGTGGCAGAACACGGTTCCTCTGTGAGGTACGGTATGTTCCAGAAGGCATAGTCCGCAGGTGCAGCTGACACACGCCTGCAGTTTCTCTGTGCACGCCAGGGTCGGAAATTAGCGGGGGCTCGGGGCAAAATGCCCGTAAAAGATTGTGGTGGGGAAGCTGTTGCTAACGAGAGGCTACGAAACGGGCTTACACTGCTCAACCAGAAGCGTTCCTTGTAAAGTTGTTCATGTTGATACAGTGAATGTGGATATGTTGATATATTTTTTTTGTCTTTTGCCATAGGGCATGTTATTTGAAACTTTTTTACCAAGTACATTACATAACATGCCAGACAATCAAGGAAAGGAGGATTTTTAACTGTGATTGTTTATGAATTTTTAGAAATAAAATATGCTTGGATAAGAGTCATTGAATATTGGTCTGTCATGCAACATAGAAGAACTAAGGTATTTCCCAACATTTGATAAAATTGCCCTGGAAATGATCCAAAATGCCCCCGAAACATATTTCACAAGGGCAAAAAAAGGCCCTTGTTAAAAAAAGTTAATTTCCTACCCTGTGCACGCAAGTATAACTGATCTCTTATTTATTTGTATTTTTTAGTGAAAGGAGAGGAGACAGCCCCTCAGTCTTTATGTCAAACGCCCAGGCTCGTGGGAGTTACAATAATGCCTTTACTGTGCTTTTGTATAATTTGTAATATAATTGTTTAAACGTCTTGATAAAGAGACTTTAGCTCAGGTAGATTATCCTCAGACACATAGATCACAGATAAAAAAATAAAAAAATGTACTTTTAACCAAATCTGAACAAATGCACACATCAGAGACCTGACTGGGGTTGCTAAGTGATACGTTAGCCCCTCCCCCCGACCCCTGACCTTTCTGAGTTGTGCGTGCCAAAGGCTCAGCCCAAGTATTCCGGTATTCCGGTATTTCTTCGGAATTTTGACCTCGGCAGGAATTCCCCACACAGGACCGGGGGGCGGGGGGTGGATTGGGGGTTATTCCAGGACAGGCGAGAGGCCGGAGGAAACTGTTCCAGGATCAGTGTGCACATCAGACCTGGCCTGGGAATCCTGCATTACAATTACAGTTCAGTCACTTAGCAAGATCTTATGATCGCAGGCATAGCAACCTAAAGCAGATGCTTTTATTTAAGGAAGGGGAGAAAATCATGAGCACTAATGGCTAAGCTAAATAATGATCAGTCAGAACAGGCTGACCACAGGAGCCTAGCCTGGTCTTAGCGTGCCATTGAGGTGACCGGCTGCACGGATGAACTTGAGCCGAATCTGCTACCATTTCTGCTACTCACGCTTGACTATGTTGCACAATCAGGTTTTTGCACACAAAAAAAGTTATTTTGGGTGATGCAAGACTTTGACTGTATTGGAATGGCAAAGAGTCCCACAAGAATTAACCTGTGAATGACCAAAATGAATTCATTATTATTTTTTATTAATATTAATATTATTTAAAATTAAGCAAAAAATGAAGCAGAAATCTGAGCCAAGATAAATCATTTCAAATGAATTATTGTAGGCTTGCTGTGTATTGCTGACAGATCTGGCAGAAAATTCCACAATTCCATAAATCTATTCTAAAATCTGCATTCGGAGCATAATTGTAGCTTTGTTAGCACGTTAGCATTTTCCCTGAAAGTGGGCAGGCAGCTGCGGGGAATGGGATATAAAGAGTTGAACTCTTCCAGATGCACGTGTGACTCAGGTCTGATGTTTTATCAGACTGCCGACCGTAGTGTCCGTAACCACGGGGAACGGGAGACGGGAGCCACCCTTCGGGCGGGGCGGTGGGAACAGTTTCCCAAAAACCCCCCACTGACAGAGTGAAGGTATGCGTGCTGTGAGGCAGGGCTGGGGGTGGGGCCCCTGCTCACGTGGTGAACAGACCGGACGAAACTACGGTTTTTTTTTTTCAAAAACAACAAAGTCAAAGAAATCCTCTAGAAAACATTTAAAAAACAGCAAACCAAAACACCTTGAGGTCAAAACCCAAAAACTGGCACCAACCCACCACACTGAGCATCACCTGGTTCAGCAGCACCCAGTCCCCTTCCTGGCATCACAGCTGTAGTAATTTGGTGTAACAGGGGTGTAATGTTGGGGTGCAGTGGGGTGCTGCGTTGTAGTAATCAGGTGTAACAGCGGTGTGTGTGATGCTGTAATGACATCTAATGGGGGAGTTTGGTTACTGTCAGGATTGGCTGAGAGCCAGGGCCCATGAGAGAGAGAGAGAGAGAGAGAGAGAGAGAGAGGATGTGTGATAAAGAGACTGAGAGGGCGTGTGTGTGGGGGTGTGTGCGTGAGAGTGTGTGTGTGTGTGCGTGTGTGTGTGTGTGTGAGAGAGAGAGAGAGAGAGAGAAAGGATGTGTGATAAGAAGACTGAGAGGGCGTGTGTGTGCGGGTGTGTGCGTGAGAGAGAGGGAGAGAGAGGGAGAGAGAGAAACACACCCTTCGCTGGGAGAGGAGTAGGTTCCAGCTCGAGGCCTCGCCTGCAGAGCTTCTCGCCCCAGTGTGTGACAGGAGGAGCCTTTTCCCAGAAGCGGGGTGGAAATAACTCATCTTCAGCCCAAACATGAACTCCATCTGGACACTCACTCAGTCACCCCTTTATGGCTCAGGAGATCCGATATGTACCCTTTAATGAACTTGTGACCTGTAGTATATCAGAGTTTTTTTTATGTTTCTTTTTTAAGTATGAAGTTTAATGTTGACTTTGCCTTTTTAAGGTCCTATAAATACTAAATATCTGAAATAATGAGTTAAATTAATTTTACTTGATTAGAGCAAATATATATTTTAATTTTTTTTTATTTGCATCGACCTAAAAATGTACATTTTCTGTCTTTTAATTGCGTCCATTTTTGAGAATTCACTAATCACGTGTCCAACTATTCGGCTTACCATACAAATTTATTTTAACTATCGCACCAACTGCTCACATTGTGTGATCATAGCTTGACATTTTTTTTCAGAGTCAAAGGTTCTATACATCTCTTGTGCCCCCTAGAGGTCAAAATACATTTTACACTTTGATACAATTTAGTTATTGCACCTTTTTACCTGAGTGGGCAATTGCCTTAGCAATGAATGAATGAACGAACGAACGAACGAATAAATGAATACGATGAAATATATATTTATAATGATAATAAATATATTTGACCTGCAGTCTGTTCCTCTGACAGCTTTACATTTTCTGTTTTTTTTGGATATGTGAAAGCGGCGACGGGTGTAGGTGAAGACAGCGTTAATCTAACGCTCAGTGTATTTCTACAAGCCCTGTCGTTCACGTTTCAGTTGAACCGTGTCCTGCGCTGAGACCCAAACCTGTTCGAAATGCATTAGCTGAACTGTTTATGCACCAAACATCAACGTATTATGTACAACTGTCTATGTAAAAACTGTAACGGGAAGAATTCTCTTTATTATTAAGTTATTATTAACTTAATAATAAAGTTAACTTGTGGTGTATTGTTACAGCCATTCCATCTGTACTGAGATTAATTCCACCAGCCTAGCCGTGTGGTAATAAAAGAAACTTGACTTATTATTAATATGGAATAAATTAATACGTTTTTTCCCATTAATATTTGAAACTTTCAACCTGAACCGCCTGTTTATGCCCATGATCTTTATAGCTGCACCACCTGCTTCCAAATAAAAAAAGTAGGCTATGTTCACAAAAAAACAAAAAGAAAGAAAAAAAAAACAATTGGTCGTAGGTAGCGCTAGAATTTGCAGTTACAGCGACTGGTTGTAAAGATCGCCGACGTAAATTTTGCAGGTTCGATTCTTCAGACCGTCTTTTCTGGTCTCAGGTATAGCCACCTGAGCGACACGGACGTGAGCGACAGGCACGCACGAAGGAGGACGACACCTTCGGACACACTCCGCCCAGCCCTCGCGCATCGCAGTTTACACAGTAACTAAGGGAAGCGCGCCGGACAGAGAGAACACGGAGAGGGGGGCCTGCGCTGCATCATGGAGCGAAAAGTAGCGAGAGAATTCAGACACAAGGTACGACATTCGGAGCTGATATTTGGTAATAACGGGTTGACGTTTTCTTACTCCTTAACGGGAGAAGCAATCGGTAGCCTACTGCGTCTCGCTTTTAAAGTTGGAAGCGGGGAGAGATGTACTCTGAACCCTTCTGGTTGTAATGGGGGAAGGACAGTTTAGCTGACAAGGTTCGTGGTGTTTTTATTTTATTTAGATCTATACCGAACGATTATTATTGCACAGTGTGGTCTGTTTATCTGTCTGTGGGGAAAACTGTCATTGGGCAGGTGTACTGCTTGCATTTATGTGCCAAGAGGAAACAACTCGATGATGCTGGACTATGCTAACTAGGCTACTGCAATGGCAAACTATTGAAAAATGTAATTTCTCATGTTGTAGCTACTAAACGGTTGGATACAGACACAGAACACGGCGAGTATAGTTATTATTGCAACATTTATTTAGATCGCGGACAGCTAATTATTATTATTTTTTTAAAAACAACATTTGTTTTTGGTAAATTAAATTCCTAGACCGCACCTGTGCCTAAGATGACAGTGACGTAAGCAATTCCCTTTTTGTGCGTTCTTGATTGGTTACTGGGGGTGCAGGTGCACAGTAGGCTACTACACTAAATTAATAATTGACCTGCATGAGCAGGTCTTTTTTTTTGGCTTTCATTAAAACATGATTTTAACAGTAGAATGATAAATAGTTTGCTTGTGCTGATTGAGATATTTTCTTTTTATTTATTTATTTATTTGTTTAAAGGCAAATGGAAGAGAGAGAAAAACAAAGCGTGTGTTTATTATTTTGCGTTGGAACTGCTCATGATTTGAGTGCAGCTTTATCCTTTCTGGATTCCTCCAATGGGCTCTTCGGACGGGAGATAATTCAGAAGCAGTTTCAGAAATGCGCGACCAGGCGGAAAGCTTGGGAGGTTGATTTACAGTCGCTCTGAATGCAAACAGCACCAATAGCGGCTTAATGGGGCACAATAACGGCCACCGGAGGCCGAACAATAACGCACTGTGAGGGGCTTTTAGTTAATGAAGCTCCCCGACCCATGTTCTCTGATAATTTGCGAGCTGTGTGTGATTCCAAGCGTTTGAGCTCCTCTTGTATGACAACCAGGGCGTCTCTAGTCGGGTGAAAGGTGGTAATGATTCTAGGGGCCCAAAGCTACAATAATTATGTTTTGTTTTATTTAAAAAAAAGAAGAAAAAAAAAGAATTCCTAGCTATGCCCCTGATGACCACGGTCATAAAATACATTTTCAGTAGGCTGAAGGTCATTCAGTTTTATGATGCATGCCAGGCAGTTATAACCGAGTGCACACGTGTTACTGAGGGCACAAACCACATAAAATTGACAGTAATGTGTCTGAGATCTGAATTGTATGAAGATGAATTCACCACTTAAGTTCTAGTGAGAAACACACCCACTGTGTTTGCAGTGGTTAACCCCCCCCCCCCCCCCCCCCACACGTACCTTTTGCTCACATTTTGTAGTGTTCAGTTGTACTCACTAGTCACACAAAACCTTTCTAAAGCTAATGAACTAACTCAGACTTGTTAAAATCATTAGAACGAACAGTCATGATTAGCCCCATGTGCTTCCGTGCTTTGCCTGAGTTACCACTCCAAGGTACGCTAACATCTCGTAGCTAACGCCTCTCTCTCACAAGTTCCCTGTGATCCTCTTTATCAGTGTCCTGGGTCAAAGGTTCCACCACATTACTGTTGCAACAGCATGTTATACAGCCATGAGTCAACTCTGCTGAGGCCCACTCTCACACAGGGCTGGTTCTGTTTTTAATGTCTCTGTGCGCTGGCTGTAATCTCATCATTCATTGGCTGGAAGCTCCCTGCATTCCACAGAAATATTATCTGACACTCACCAGCTTTAGAAACTATTCTGACCGGTAATTTTGTGCATTTGGATAAAAAAGAAAAGAATGCTGTTAATTGGCCTCTATTCAGCCACTATACAACTTGACAGAACTGAGGCATTAAAGAAAACAAGTATACAAACAATAAAAAACTAAACTGTAGACTCACCCTTTGAAAAGTGACCAAAGTGAATGTGGGCTAATCATAGATCTAAAAAGAATTGCAAAACTAACATTCAGATATTAGCTGATCTGAGATATCATTTGCCATTCTTGCTGAGTTGGAGACAGTAGGTTCTTTTTGAAAATTTCCCAGAAATGGCAGTGGTATTAATACGTATTAAATATTTTTAATTGCTGAATGGCAGGCCTCTGCTCTCACAGCCTAAATGGATATACAATTGGGCTGAGCCTAGCAGAGTTCTTTTTCAGAAAAATGAAATTCACTTGTATTTCATATTTAAGTATTTATATCTTTTTTTTTTTTATTACCCAAATTTCGTTCATTTGCAGTTTTTAAAAGTTACTTTTATTTAATGTTCAAAATAAGGTAGAACATTACAGTGCTGCACAAATGACAAATAAAGCGTCTGTGGTCCAGGTGTGTTTTGGGCTGGTCTACCTGTGGGGTCCACCTCACCTCTGCCATCACATCACAGGCATTTAGCAGATGCTCTCATCCAGAGATGCACATCAGTACACATTATCCTTTTATAAAGCTGGATGTATCATGTACTGAAGCAATGCAGGTTAAATACCTTCCTCAAGGGTTCAATGGCAGTGCCCTACCCAAGGAATCAAACCTGCAACCTTCAGGTTACAAGCCCAGTTTCCGTTATAACACACCGTCCTTGCGGTCCATGTGTTGCCAGACTGCTGGTGATGTACTGTAAGCAGACACCCCCTGATCACCCCCCCACACACACCCCCACCCCCCACCCCCCACCTCGTTTTTTGTCATGGGGAATGGAAGCTGCTCTCAGACGGCAGCCGGGCGGAGCTCGGTGGCACAGCGGCAGACAGATCGATCCGCTGGGAGGTTAGCGTGTCGCCGATCGCGGTATCCGCGGTAACCGCAGTAACCGTGGGGACATTCTTGCGCGCGGCCCCACGTCGCTCGTGTGGCGGGGGGGGGGAGGATGTGTTATATTAACGAATGGCCCAAGCGCTTCCTCAGGACCTTGCTGCAGCAGTTCAGCCGCTACCAGGTAAGAGGAAAAGCTGTGCGCTTCCGTTAGCGCGTCTCTCCACATCGCTCTGCTGAAGAGTGGCTTCGGGCTGCCTGCCTGCCCTGGGGAGCCTACTGCTGTGTGTGTGTGTGTGTGTGTGCGCGTATGTGTGTGTGTGCGTTTGTGTGTGTGTGTGTGTGTGTGTGTGTGTGTGCGTATGTGCGTTTGTGTGTGTGGTTGTCTGTCTGTATGTGAGAGAGCATGTCTGTGTGTGTTTGTGTGTTTATGTGTGTGTATGTGTTTATCTGTGTGTGCACATTTGTTTGAGTGCACATTTGTTTGAGTATGTGTATGCGCGTATGGTGTGCGTGTTTGATTGTGTGTGTGTGTGTGTGTGTGTGTGTGAGTGAGTGTGTGAGTGAGTGAGTGAGTGAGTGAGTGAGTGAGTGAGTGAGTGAGTGTGTGTGTGTGTGTGTGTGTGTGCGTGCGTGCGTGCGTGCGTGCGTGCGCGTGCGTGTGCGTGCATGCATGTCGTGTGCATTATGAGGAAGTGAACAGGCCGCTCACAGATCTCCTTATTTTGCAGGTAGAGCTGTTGATTGACAATGAGGCAGAGAAGGATTACTTGTATGATGTGCTGCGGATGTACCATCAGTGAGTTCTGCTTTCTCCTGCTCCCACAACCCTGTCACACTCTGGCCTGGGTTCAGCTGAATCTCCACACACTTTCTCCTTAACCCCAGCTATTGAATTTAAACATTTGTGTTTTCTGTTTTTGTTCTGTTTTATAATATTGTCAGTTTTGTGGTAACTGAAATATGTTTTATTGAAGATTGTGAAAGATTTAAACTTTAGACTCCAAGTTGACTTGTTGGACTGATTAGGGGCATAGTGTAGTGGACGTCACTATAGTTTTAAAAGTCATACTATATTATTTACTGTGCTGTAGGACACACAAGCTGTTTATACATATGAATCTATTGAGAGACATTTTGCCACAAAAAAGAGAGAAAAAAGCTAGGCTGCGTGTTATTCCATATCCATGAGAAAAATGATTTATTGACTTTATTTTATATATTAATTTGAATGATTATATTTTTATATAGTAGCTAATATTTTTTATTATATGCCCTGACAGTGGAGTCTGCATTGCTTTCCCTCAATTTGGTTTTTTGCATAGGTCGCCTTTTCTTAGAAAGCAAATTAAGTCATCACTTTCCCTCGAATTAATTTTAGAAGTCACTTTTTAACTTTGACCGGAATATTGATGCGTTTTCCGTTCCGTATTATTTTCCTCTGATGTGACGCGCGATATGGGCAGGAGTAGCCTTCACCGAAGGCGCTCCGGAGGTCGCCGATAACAGACCAGCGCGAGCCAATGCGGGAGATACGGTTTCGGATCGCGCGGCGCTTAATAAAGGCGGTTGAATGACGTGTGGTGTAGCTGCGGCGCTGGTTTCCACGTGAGCTCGGCGGGGAGGCGCGAGATTGTTCCCTGCTGGTGCATGGTGTCCTCTTCGCGTCCTCGCGCAGCTCCGTTCATATGAGCCCCCTATTCACAAAAGCTCTCGCTTTTGATATGCGAGTCAAGAGTGAAATGACTCCGATTAATAATTCATGTAGTTCGGCCGGTTCTTAAATTCATAAGCGGCTGTCCCATGGTGAGTAATGGACACATATTTTCCACAAGATCACATTTGTTATAAATACTCAATTTTGTTGATATATAATTCACGCTCCCATAGGTTTTCGACATATGGACATATCATACTTCACCAAAACCAGTGCAGAATTGTATTTATGTTAATTTATTGCATGATTGGAATTATGCGGTCTTTCTGTGGGGATTGGTAGGCTATTTGCTAACTGAAAGCAAAAGGCTAGACACCCCTGTGTGATAAGTTAACCTTTATCACACGCTTATGCTCAACGAATTCAGCTGTAGTGCCAGGGGCCCATGCAACCTGCCATCAACATACTTTTAATTATTTACCGTTACGATATATTAATAAGCAATAGGCACGCATTGATATGGAAGCTTCTTTGTTTGAACATATTTGTGAGTGCATTATGTCAATGCACTGTTATAGAAGTAGTTTGTGGAAAATAGTGTATTCATACGCACCATTTTAAAAAAGTATCTGGCCCACGGGAAGAAGTCAAAGAACCTGGGATCTATTGTAAAGTGTTAAGCTGTTATGTTGGTGTAACCCAAGTTTGAGTTTGATCAGTGGGATATATTACAGTCTCACCGCTGGTGTCTCAGGTGTGCCTTTGTACCTTTTCCTTGTTACAGTGAGGCATGCACTATGATCAGGGGCATTGAGAAGGGGGTTGGGGGGGGGGGGGCTCTTTGGTGTTGCTCATTTTTGCTTACAAACTAGAGAGGATCTCCACCAATCACCAAGTATGTTGATTATTAGAAACAACAACCCTGATGATGATTGGTTGCTTGACTTCTGAGAGCTCTTTTATCTGAAGGGAGCATAACCATGAGGCATCCACCAATCACAGCTGACTTTCTTCTCTTTGTTGTTACCAACACCAACTCTGTGATTGGGGGAGGACTCCTCTCTGGTCTCTGTTTGAAAAATGAGAACACCAATGTACTTTCCCTAGTCACTACTTACCCAGACCATAAACAGGATTAAAATTATTGCTACCATAACAAAGTTTAAATTTTTATCTCACTTGTTTGCTTTTTGGGAGTTTGGGCCTGGTTTTGCCCAGTTTTCCTTCTGTTACTCTGTAAAGCATCTTTGACAGTTGCCTGTAAAAAAGTGTTATACAAATTAAATTGATCTGATCTAAAGTTTGGGGGAACCTAGCATTAGGGATGAAGACTAAAGCATGTTAAGCTCATATGGGAGGTGTGATGGCACTTTTGGGGGTACCCCGTATAAATGGGCGAAGGCTGAGTTGTGAGGGCTTCCTCCTGTAGGTCCATGGACCTGCCGGTCCTGGTGGGGGACCTGAAGCTGGTGATCAACGACCCGCCCCGCCTGCCCCTGTTCGACGCCATCCGCCCCCTCATCCCCCTCAAGCACCAGGTGGAGTACGACCAGCTCACGCCCAAACGATCCCGGTGAGGAGGTGGGGTCGGGGACAGGATGGGACGGGGTTGGGTGGGGTGGGGTGTGGTTGGGTTGGGCGGGGGGATTTGGCCTTCCAACAAGCGAGAACTGCAGTGTACACATATGTTTCATGTCTACCAGACCTGGTTCAGGCAGTTATTTAAAATGATTTCATTCTTTAGATGCTGGTAAAATCTTAAAGTGCTTCTTACTGATAATTTTCAATCAAACATGTCAGTAGCTAAAATCAAAAGCAAATTCAAGCTCAATGACAATGATACAAACCAGGCCTAGATTCACCCACTAGGGAATAGAATAGAATGTTTTCATCACAAATACGGTTTGACTTTGATCAGTGAGAGGTGAAAGAAGGTGTTCTGAATAGATGTTTAAATTGGAGAGTATGTCGTAGGTAAGTTTGTTCCACCGATAGCTTGATTAACATGGAGGCCCTGTGTTTGTTCATCATGATGGCAAAGATATCTACTGATTCAGATTTAAAGAACCCTCAGCTTGTAATTTACTGTTGTGGAGCATTATGGGAATTTATTCCTAGTTCATGAACAGAATTTAAATGAATTTCAGACCGAACTGGAATGGAATTTACTGCTTAACCCTGGTAAATATCCTGCTGTATTAATGAATAGTCTGTAAAAAATGTGAGGTGTGAAAAACACTCTGGATAAGGGTGGCTAAAGTAAGTGAATGAATGAACAGATGGATGAATGAGTGAATGACTAACCGTTTTACCTCTGCACTCCTTCCCCATGCCCCCCCCCCCCTCCGATGGGACCGCAGGAAGCTGAAGGAGGTGCGTCTGGATCGGACCCACCCAGAGGGGCTGGGCCTGAGCGTGAGGGGGGGGCTGGAGTTCGGCTGCGGCCTCTTCATCTCCCAGATCGTGAAGGACGGGCAGGCGGCGAACGTGGGCCTGCAGGTGAGCTGGGGCGCGGGTGGGGGCGGGGGCTTGGGCTGGGGCGGGCCCCCCTGGGAGTGAAGAGGTTACTGTGGGCGGAGACTCACAGAAACATTGTGTGGTAACCTGGGGTGGGCCCCCCCCCCCAGCGTGAATGGGTCACATTGGTTAAAGAGCAACAGAAACATTGGGGGGTCACCTGGAGAGGGGTGTCCCCCCCCCAGCCCCCAGGTGAATGGGTCACATTGGTTAAAGAGCAACAGAAACATTGGGGGGTCACCTGGAGAGGGGTGTCACCCCCCAGCCCCCAGGTGAATGGGTCACACTGGTTAAAGAGCAACAGAAACATTGGGGGGGGGGGGGATCACTTGGTGGGGTCAAGAATTGGTTCAGAATTGAAGCAAAGTTTCAAGAGCATTTTTCACATGTTTCTTTCTGTTTTTTTCTTTTAACTTTTCACTGCACGCACACAATGTTTCTCACTGATGAATTATCGCATTTATGCTGCATATGTTTGCAGAACTGTGAATAATTCGATATTTTACCAAATGTACTACTCTCTGAGATTTGTTTGAATCCACTGATTTAAGGGATCAAGGCTATGTGGAATCACAGAGATCGATTCAAATTCTTTCCATGGCTTTCAGTCATGACCGCTGGACTCTTGAAGAAATGGTATTTCAAATTGTGTACTTCACCCATGTTATCCACTAGGGGGCAGTTTAGGGCCATTTTTGGGTCACATTCATTAA
Organism: Anguilla pacifica; assembly: GCA_039654925.1. Taxonomy (NCBI): domain Eukaryota; kingdom Metazoa; phylum Chordata; class Actinopteri; order Anguilliformes; family Anguillidae; genus Anguilla; species Anguilla pacifica. Next base: position 41,762,697 of record CM077299.1, read on the forward strand.
AAAAAAAAAAAAAATCAATGGGTTCTGAATATTTAAAGACCATTTAGTGCAATTTCCATGGTTCACATATTCATCATCTGGTGCACTGGTGGTTTCACAAAGCCGTGTCACAGACGTGTCGAATTAAGTCGTGTTTTGGGGATAAAACTAATTGTCCTCCTGACGCCAGAGTTTACTGTGAAGATTTAAAGTCCAGTAAATTATTCATCCCAGTGTTCAGAGCATTGGATTGCTGTACATCAGAGTGACAGAAAGCCAGTTTTTTTCTAAAATTACACCCTCAATTTGAACCTGTCCTCTAGGTACCCCACAGTCCTCACCACAGATTTAACATCAGCATGATTTGTGGACCCATTCGCAAGATCAATAACAGTATCGGGCATATAGCCTGCTTAGGTATGAATTAAACAGGATCTCTGTTCAGGTCGTGAGCTCTTGTCCACATATTAGATAAGTATCAGGATTTCATCAGTTTCACACGGTGCTCTTTGACGGCCTCTTGTGTGTTGACCTTTGACCCCAGGTCGGAGACGAGATCATGCGGATCAACGGTTATTCCATTTCGTCCTGCATCCATGAAGAAGTGATCAGCCTCATCCGGACCAAGAAGACCGTGTCTCTGAAAGTCAGGCGTAAGTCGGCCACCAGGTGGCACTGCAGAGCCACCGCTGCTGTTTTCACAGTGGTAATCGCATGCTGATGTCCGGTAGATGAGATGTTTTGTTCAGATGTCTTCGGGCGTTGTGCGAGAACCGTTAATATACCTGTTTACGATGATGTGAATGTCATTTTAGCTTTTTATTGACCAACTGTGACATTAAGTAGATAACAGACCACAGGGCCCATCCACACGCTGGACCTGTGCCTTAACTAATACTAAGTCATTTATTTAACGTTATTTTCAGCATGAGGGATTTCCTTATGCGGATTATGTGTTTACGTGTTCATGTATTATGTGTTTTATATGAAATGTATTAATTACTATGCCTTTATGCTTTTATTTTGACACAGATGTCGGAATGATTCCAGTAAAGAGGTAAAGTGCAGAAGCTTTTTGTGTTAGAGGAAAATGGCGGCTCTTCTGCCTCGTTCTTGCTGCCACGGTGCTGAATGACAGTGGGCGGAGCTCTGAATGATTGACAGACACAGTGAAACACCGGGTGGCTCAGAGGGACTCATATGGCCCTTTTCCATTTAAATTTCATACCGTTTCGACCTCAGTCCATTAGCCAAAGTCCTTTCGCATGTCTGAGAAATCTCCAGATGCTGACATAACCACTCCACAATGGATTAACTTAGGCAATACTGCTGCCAACAATAATGGATGGACTTGTACGCACCGTGTAAAAAAGATTTCACGCTCATTTGAGCAAATCTATGACCCTTACTGAGCAGGCTTATCGTATTTGTTAGTGGCCCTGATTGACAGCTTGTGTCGCTACGGTTGACGGGCTGATGTAATGGTTGACAGATGTCAGTGTGTGCTGGCAATAGGGCTTTGATCTGACAGGTTTATGCATGTCGGATTAGGAGGGAAAGCACTTACCTGAGACAGAGTCATTCTGTAGAGGTAGGGCCTGTTCTGTAGAGATAGGGCCTTATCGCTGATGAAGCTCATTGGGATGGGGCTCGGTTTGGACCTGCGGTCCTGGAAAAGCAAGGTGTTATTTGAAATGATGTTGGCAGGAAAGGAAGTGGCTGCCTTCTTTCTGGACCAATCAGAGAACAGCTTACTTCTGTTCTGGCCAACTGTCTAACTGAGCCCCACACATTGGTGAGAGCTGAGTTGGGTCACTCCCCCTACTTAGTGTAAAGCTCTACAGCAGTGGAGAGAGGTGTATATGTGTGCTTTTTTTTATCATTGCCTAATATATGTTTCTTAGTGGAAGCACGCGTGTTCACAGTCATATGTCCTTTCCAGCTCTTCAGAAGATCCCCTCAAGTGGCAGTTTGTGGATCAGTTTGTATCTGAATCCGGGGTAATGTCATTACAACATTAATATAACGCCATTTCATCATTAATATAACATCATTACAATATTACTATGACTTCCTCCATACTCCCTGTCTCTCTTCTCACTGTGGCTGAATGTGTCTGTGCTGTTGGGGGATCTTGCAGGAGAAGAAGAGCAGTGTGGCTGGATTGGCCTCCATCACAGGGAAAGAGATCAAGGAGAAGAAGGTCTTCCTCAGTCTGGTGGGCACTAAAGGCATGGGCATCAGGTGAGTGTGTATAATGGGTAATGGTGTGGGCATCAGGTGAGTGTAGAACAGGTAAAGGTGTGGGAATCAGGTAAATGTGTAGAGCAGGAAAAGGTGTGGGAATCAGGTAAATGTGTAGAGCAAGTAAAGGTGGAATCAGGTGAGTGTGTAGAGCAGGTAAAGGTGTGGGCATCAGGTAAATGTGTAGAACAATACCAGTACTGATCTACCACTGCTACATCCACTGCTCTACTGCTGTAACAGTAGCTCTAAAACTGCCTCTAATAAAAGTGTCATTTCTCAGCATATCGAGTGGCCCGACTCAGAAACCTGGGATATACATCAGCAACGTGAAGCCTGGCTCTCTCTCTGCTGAAGTGGGGCTCGAGGTGAGCTACAGGACACTGAGCATAGAGAGACTTATACCATGAGATCTACACTGAACACAGAGAGACTTATACCATGAGATCTACACTGAACACAGAGACTTATACCATGAGATTTACACTGCAGATAACTTACAGGCCATCAAACATACACAAGACTTATACCATGAGATTTATATTGTATTTAAGCTACAGTCTGACAAACACATTGAGATTTATGTAATGAGATTAATATTTTTTTAAACTACAGGACATTAAATACTTGGATATTTATATTGTGACTTCATAATGATTGTAATGATACGTACTGAATAATGACTGTAGTAACAAAACATCTGTGTGTGTGTGTGTGTGTGTGTGTGAGAAAGGTGGGCGATCAAATTGTGGAGGTGAACGGGGTGGATTTTACTGCCATGGATCATAAGGAGGTATGAAATATTACCTGCATGGAATATTGCACTTCTACAGCCACTGGTTAAAAATGAATAATGTACAGTCTTCACTGCCTCCTCTTCATCGCGTTAAAATCGCTGGGAACTCTGACTCAAATTGCTGTGTCTGAAAGCACCTAATGATGGATTGCAATGAAATGACGGGTTTGCTGGAAACAGTGACACCCGTTGTCATGTCTGACAGCCCCTAATGGCTGACTCTCTCTGAAATGCTGGGTTTTCTGTGACTTTTCTTGGACCTGTTTCCTAGGCCGTCCGGGTCCTGAAGAGCAGCAGGAGTTTGACCATCACCGTGCTGACGGGAGCGGTGAGTACAGAGGACTGCTAATCTCACCGGCGCTCGGAGCACTGAGTATCTATCCCCATACTGTGTATCTATCCCCCTGCTGTGTATCTATCCCCATACTGTGTATCTATCCCCCTGCTGTGTATCTATCCCCATACTGTGTATCTATCCCCGCGCTGTGTATCTATCCCCGTACTGTGTATCTATCCCCCTGCTGCGTATCTATCCCCGTGCTGCGTATCTATCCCCGTGCTGTGTATCTATCCCCGTGCTGTGTATCTATCCCCATGCTGTGTATCTATCACCGTGCTGTGTATCTATCCCCCTGCTGTGTATCTATCCCCATACTGTGTATCTATCCCCATACTGTGTATCTATCCCCGTTCTGTGTATCTATGCCCGTGCTGTGTATCTATCCCCATACTGTGTATCTATCCCCCTGCTGTGTATCTATCCCCGTGCTATGTATCCATCCCCGTGCTGCGTATCTATCCCCATGCTGAGTATCTATCCCCGTGCTGAGTATCTATCCCCGTGCTGTGTATCTATCCCCGTGCTGTGTATCTATCCCCATACTGTGTATCTATCCCCGTGCTGTGTATCTATCCCCATACTGTGTATCTATCCCCGTGGTGTGTATCTATCCCCCGTGCTGCGTATCTATCCCTGTGCTGTGTATCTATCACTGTGCTGTGTATCTATCCCCATGCTGAGTATCTATCCCTGTGCTGTGTATCTATCCCCATACTGTGTATTTATCACTGTGCTGTGTATCTATCCCCGCGCTGAGTATCTATCACTGTGCTGTGTATCTATCCCTGTGCTGTGTATCTATCCCCATACTGTGTATCTATCCCCCTGCTGTGTATCTATCCCCGTGCTGTGTATCTATCCCCGTGCTGCGTATCTATCCCCATGCTGAGTATCTATCCCCGTGCTGAGTATCTATCCCCGTGCTGTGTATCTATCCCCCTGCTGTGTATCTATCCCCGTGCTGTGTATCTATCCCCGTGCTGCGTATCTATCCCTGTGGTGTGTATCTATCCCCCGTGCTGCGTATCTATCCCTGTGCTGTGTATCTATCACTGTGCTGTGTATCTATCCCCATGCTGAGTATATATCCCCGTGCTGTGTATCTATCCCCACACTGTGTATCTATCCCCGTGCTGTGTATCTATCCCCATGCTGCGTATCTATCCCCATGCTGCGTATCTATCCCCGTGCTGTGTATCTATCCCCATACTGTGTATCTATCCCCATACTGTGTATCTATCCCCGTGCTGTGTATCTATCCCCATACTGTGTATCTATCCCCGTGGTGTGTATCTATCCCCATGCTGTGTATCTATCACTGTGCTGTGTATCTATCCCCATGCTGTGTATCTATCACTGTGCTGTGTATCTATCCCCATGCTGTGTATCTATCACTGTGCTGTGTATCTATCCCCATGCTGTGTATCTATCCCCCCTCAAACACCCCACGTCACCGTCAGTTACGCTTATCTGAAGTTTCACTGCCGTAGTGACAAATGCTTCCCCAAGGGATGTCTAATCACCAGCACAGCCTCCTCTGCCAAACCTTTCTCAGTTCACTGGCTGTTTCCCAGATGACACAGGATTTAATTCAGAGAAGACTGACAGTCTGTTTTTCACTGGTTATGACTGTTTTACAAAACGAGCGGCGTCGCTCCAAGACAGGCCAAGTTTTGAAAACTGGGTGAATAATGGATAATGGTGGACTGAATTTATCTAGAGCCTTTCATCTCAGGATGTCAACGTACATCATAGTGAAGGGGGAAAGCATACATCAGCCAATGCCAATGTGTAGCCCCTCCTGGGGGCCATTTTGTGCCAGAATGCTCCCCAAATATAAGCTGAGTTGGAGAGGGAGGGAGTTTTTAAACCAGATGAACAGGAGAGTGATGAGGAGGCAGGCTGAGAGGTTCAGATTTGGATGTTTCTTTCAGGACACCAGAGAAACTGCTATTCTTTGAGATAATTGTTGTGGGTTTATTTTAGGGTCACAGTGAGTCAGGCATTTAGAGTTTCATCTGAATGATGGCACATCCTTCTGTACAGTGTCCCTATCAGTACAATAAATGCATATTTTTTTAGGGAAAACATTTTTGTTTTTTAAATGACCTCAAACATATTGTTTTGCACTTGTATTATTGTATTCATGATATTTACTTGTTTTTCCATCGATTTTAAATGGGTTTTCTGATGTTTTCAAAGGTACCAATAGCTTCAATTAGGGTTTAGGGCTCAAACTAGGGTTCAGCTAGGGTTAGGGTTAGGGTTAGGGTTAGGAAAACAGTAAGTCTGAGGGTTGAGCCAAGTTTACGGTTGTGTTCAGCAGCTTGAAGAAAGGTTAGAACATGGGTTTGTTAATGATTTTGAATGAACCAAAAAATTTCTCTAGTAGCTTATGTATCTGTGACCATACAAAATGTGTAATAAATGCATATTTTTTTAGGGAAAACATTTTTGTTTTTTAAATAACCTCAAACATATTATTTTGCATTTGTATTATTGTATTCATGATATTTAGTTTGTTTTTTTATCAATTTTAAATGAGTAATCAGATGTTTTCAATGGTACCAATGGCTTCAATTCGGGTTTAGGGCTCAAACTAGGGTTCAGCTAGGGTTAGGGTTAGGGTTCAGAAAATGGTAAGTCTGAGGATTGAGGGAAGTTTACGGTTGTGTTCAGCAGCTTGAAGAAAGGTAAGGACATGGGTTTGTTGATGATTTTGAATGAACCAAAAATTTTCCCTAGTAGCATGTGTACCTATGACCATACAAAATGTGTAATAAATGCATATTTTTTTATGGAAAACATTTTTGTTTTTTAAATAATCTCCAACATATTATTTTGCATTTGTTTTATTGTATACATTATATTTACCTCATTTTCCATCCATTTTAAATGCGCTTTCTGATGTTTTCAAAGGTACCAATAGTGAAAGTGAAGAAGCTAATGCTAGTGCGATAGTAAAGAAGCTAATGCTAGTGCGATAGTAAAGAAGCTAATGCTAGTGCGTTAGTAAAGAAACTAATGCTAGTGCGATAGTAAAGAAGCTAATGCTAGTGCGTTAGTGAAGAAACTAATGCTAGTGCGTTAGTAAAGAAACTAATGCTAGTGCGATAGTAAAGAAGCTAATGCTAGTGCAATAGTAAAGAAGCTAATGCTAGTGCGTTAGTGAAGAAACTAATGCTAGTGCAATAGTAAAGAAGCTAATGCTAGTGCGTTAGTAAAGAAGCTAGTGCGTTAGTAAAGAAACTAATGCTAGTTCGTTAGTAACAAATCTAATGCTAGTGCGTTACTGAAGAAATTAATGCTAGTGCAATAGTAAAGAAGCTAATGCTAGTGCGATAGTAAAGAAGCTAATGCTAGTTCGTTAGTAACAAAGCTAATGCTAGTGCGTTAGTAAAGAAACTAATGGTAGTGCGTTAGTAAAGAAGCTAATGCTAGTGCGATAGTAAAGAAGCTAATGCTAGTGCGTTAGTAAAGAAGCTAATGCTAGTGCGTTAGTAAAGAAACTAATGGTAGTGCGTTAGTAAAGAAGCTAATACTAGTGCGTTAGTAACAAAGCTAATGCTAGTGCGTTAGTAAAGAAACTAATGGTAGTGCGTTAGTAAAGAAGATAATTCTAGTGCGATAGTAAAGAAACTAATGCTAGTGCAATAGTAAAGAAGCTAATGCTAGTGCGATAGTAAAGAAACTAATGCTAGTGCGATAGTAAAGAAGCTAATGCTAGTGCGTTAGTGAAGAAACTAATGCTAGTGCGTTAGTAAAGAAACTAATGCTAGTGCGATAGTAAAGAAGCTAATGCTAGTGCAATAGTAAAGAAGCTAATGCTAGTGCGTTCGTGAAGAAACTAATGCTAGTGCAATAGTAAAGAAGCTAATGCTAGTGCGTTAGTAAAGAAGCTAGTGCGTTAGTAAAGAAACTAATGCTAGTTCGTTAGTAACAAATCTAATGCTAGTGCGTTAGTGAAGAAATTAATGCTAGTGCAATAGTAAAGAAGCTAATGCTAGTGCGATAGTAAAGAAGCTAATGCTAGTTCGTTAGTAACAAAGCTAATGCTAGTGCGTTAGTAAAGAAACTAATGGTAGTGCGTTAGTAAAGAAGCTAATGCTAGTGCGATAGTAAAGAAGCTAATGCTAGTGCGTTAGTAAAGAAGCTAATGCTAGTGCGTTAGTAAAGAAACTAATGGTAGTGCGTTAGTAAAGAAGCTAATACTAGTGCGTTAGTAAAGAAGCTAATGCTAGTGCGTTAGTAAAGAAACTAATGGTAGTGCGTTAGTAAAGAAGATAATTCTAGTGCGATAGTAAAGAAACTAATGCTAGTGCATTAGTAAAGAAACTAATGCTAGTGCGTTAGTAAAGAAGCTAATGCTAGTGCGTTGGTAAAGAAACTAATGCTAGTGCGAGAGTTAAGAAGCTAATGCTAGTGCGTTAGTAAAGAAACTAATGCTAGTGCGTTAGTAAAGAAACTAATGCTAGTGCGAGAGTTAAGAAGCTAATGCTAGTGCGTTAGTAAAGAAACTAATGCTAGTGCGTTAGTAAAGAAACTAATGCTAGTGCATTAGTAAAGAAACTTATGCTAGTGCGTTAGTAAAGAAACTAATGCTAGTGCGTTAGTAAAGAAACTAATGCTAGTGCGTTAGTAAAGAAACTTATGCTAGTGCGTTAGTAAAGAAACTTATGCTAGTGCGAGAGTTAAGAAGCTAATGCTAGTGTGTTAGTAAAGAAACTAATGCTAGTACGTTAGTAAAGAAGCTAATGCTAGTGCTATAGTAAAGAAGCTAATGCTAGTGCGATAGTAAAGAAGCTAATGCTAGTGCGTTAGTGAAGAAACTAATGCTAGTGCAATAGTAAAGAAGCTAATGCTAGTGCGATTGTAAAGAAGCTAATGCTAGTGCATTAGTGAAGAAGCTAATGCTAGTGCGTTAGTAAAGAAGCTAATGCTAGTGCGTTAGTAGAGAAACTAATGCTAGTGCGATAGTAAAGAAGCTAATGCTAGTGCGTCAGTAAAGAAACTAATGCTAGTGTGATAGTTAAGAAACTAATGCTAGTGCGTTAGTAAAGAAGCTAATGCTAGTGCGATAGTAAAGAAACTAATGCTAGTGCGATAGTAAAGAAGCTAATGCTAGTGCGTTAGTAAAGAAACTAATGCTAGTGTGATAGTTAAGAAGCTAATGCTAGTGCGTTAGTAAAGAAGCTAATGGCAGCGCATTAGTAAAGAAACTAATGCTAGTGTGATAGTAAAGAAGCTAACGTTAGTGCAGGTGAGTGGTTGTCAGGACTGGTGAGCGGGTGCTGGAGCGTGGGGGCAGTCTGACTCCTCTATCTGGGCCTCCCCCCAGGGCAGGGAGCTGTTCATGACGGACGAGGAGCGCCTGGCCCTGGAGGCGAGGCGGGAGCTGGACAGGCAGGAGCTGATGCACCAGAAGAGGGTGGCGCTGGAGACCAACAAGATCCACAAAGAGCAGCAGGAGTTGGAGCGACAGTGAGTGTCCCAGCATGCAACCACTGCACGAGAGGGAGGGAGGTAGAGGGGGGAGAGAGAGAGACAGAGTGTGTGTGTGTGTGTGTCAGAGAGAGAAAGAGAGAGAGTGTGTGTGTGTATGTATGAGAGAGAGTGAGAGAAACAACAGACAATTGAGAGGGTAAGAGGGAGTCCTAGATACTTGACTTTGAGGTAACAAATATCTTTGAAAATAATTAAATAGAGATTGAAATGAAAGACAAGAAGGTTACCTTTATCTGTCCACACTCTGCACAGCATCAGAGAAACAGACCGGCAGTCAGACAGTCACACAGTAATGACATGATTGTTGAAGATGGACAGACAGACAGGCACACACAGAGAGACATACAGACAGGCACAGTCCGACAGATAGACAGACAGACAGGCAGTAATGACATGATTGCTGAACACACCCTTTGGTACTATATTCCTTGTATTGCTCAGACATCTTAGGAAGATCTGTTGCGTTTCGGTCTGAAAGCAGATGAGCAGAAGACGATGGTGTCCATGGCGACCTTCTGAAATGTAAATTCAACCGAGACAGGCTTTGTTGATGCTCATCATGCAAGAAGCCCGGTCGCCAAATCTGGCTTTGTTACCGGAGCCCGATTACAGGAGCAAACATTTTAAGAGCTTTCTAGGGACTGTGAGTAAAGCTTGCGGCCATTATGGCAAAGGACATTCATCCTTAATGGCCTTAGATGACACACTGCAGCATATGCTGTTTGTATTTATTGACCTTCAGTTTGCTGGTTTTCCAATAAAATCCCGCCGTACAGTCGCGTCCAAGGCCCTGCTCACTGTCGTCAGCCATCTGCTGGGAGAATCTGTCACTGAGTTTCCTGCCCAGCATCATATTAAAACCTCCTCTGGGGACCTGTTTGGAAAAAAGTATTAAAAATGATTTTTTGACATAATACGCGTGTCTTGGATGAAAATACTTCCAAAAATATTATTTTACTTTTATTCTAGATGTCACTTGTAGTGCAGGCTTCAGCATAGTGGCATATATGTTTCTTGAGAGTAAGACCAGAAACTCATATCCCCTACAGTGGACAAAAATGAATTGAAGGGTTTTAGGTGGATATGTGAGTGGAAATCTGTGATTGGAGTGAGTGAGTGACTAAGTGAGACAGAAAGAGAGAGAGAGCTGCATGCAGTATCTCTGAGTAATGTACAGATCGCAGTCAGACCTGTTGGCTGTTTGACTGTCCTCACGCTAACCGCTAACTGCGCTAATTTATGCTGCGCTGGTGCTGAAGTTCGCGGTTCTGAGCGAACGTTTCTCTCTCTCGCGCGCACGCAGGAGGAAGATGGAGATTTCTCAGAAGACGGTGGAGGAGGAGGAGCGGTACCGGAGGGAGATGGAGAAGTACGTTGAGTTTCCGCCGAGCCCGTTCTCCCGGACGTTTTTATCGGCCTTCTAAAAGCTTGTGCATTAGCGCGGGTCACGCACCTGCTTCGTCTGCAGAAAAAAGGCAGTGCGCAAGCAGGTGTGCTTCCTTGAATCTTTTTCAGACTTTAAAATAAGAAGCGATAGGTAGAGTCACAGGGGTATGGAGAAGATCTCACTTCATCCTTACCTTACTGTATTCACATGTGAGAGAACTACCCCACTGCTATGGCCTTACCCAATCGTATTCACATAGAGCTAACGCAACACTACAACCTTGCCGTACTGTATTCACATAGAGCTAGCCCAATGCTACATCCATAACTTACCATAGCAGTGTGTCTGAACGGTTCCTGTGTTTGTGTGATGTAATACTGCAGTGTGTCTGATTGGTTCCTGTGTTTGTGTGATGTAATGACTGCAGTGTGTCTGATTGGTTCCTGTGTTTGTGTGATGTAATGACTGCAGTGTGTCTGATTGGTTCCTGTGTTTGTGTGATGTAATACTGCAGTGTGTCTGATTGGTTCCTGTGTTTGTGTGATGTAATGACTGCAGTGTGTCTGATTGGTTCCTGTGTTTGTGTGATGTAGTGACTGCAGTGTGTCTGATTGGTTCCTGTGTTTGTGTGATGTAATGACTGCAGTGTGTCTGATTGGTTCCTGTGTTTGTGTGATGTAATGATGTGATGTTTGTAGGATCGAGGCTGCGGAGCGGAAACACAATCGGGAATGGGAGGAGGACTGGGGGGCCAGAGAATCTCCCAGGAGCCCCTCCCCCATGCCAGCTCCTTCCAAAGCAGAGAGCCCACCCCCTTCGCCCCCGAAATCCAAGAGCTCAGGTAACAGAGTTCCCCCTTCACCCCCAAAATCCCAGAGCTAAGGTAACAGAGCTCCCCCAACACTCCCGAAATCCAAGAGCTCAGGGAACAGAGTTCCCCCTTCACCCCCAAAATCCCAGAGCTCAGGTAACACAGAAACCCCAGGAAACCGAAATATTAGGGTACGGCTGACAGTCTGTGCTTGTGCCGGATCATTATAATCATTTCTGTGTCAGTCAGACCACGTGAGCCTCAAACATGTCACCTCTGTTTAACACCAAGGCCTGGACAGCATCTCTCCTTCTGTACTGATTCAGAACTAAGCGCAGTTGTTTTCAAGCGTTTCTTCGAGTGCTTTTGCAAGTGTTTATTTCAGAAGCACAGTTTCCCGAGTCCAGCTGTTACAATTTGTGTCTGTGAGCGGAAATAAAAAAAAACTGTTGCAAAACCACTTCAAAGGAAAAGGAAAGAGTCACGGGGCAGCCTTGGCTGAATCCAGGCCTGTACGGCTGCCCTGGGGTCTGGTCCTTCATGGTAATGTTGTGTTTCCTTGGAAGAGGCCCCTTAGGGGAAGACTTCTCTCCATGGTCTCACAGCATGGCTAACGCCGTCTGTTCGTCTCCTTTCCGTGTCCTCTGCGTGTGCTGTATGTGTGCTCTACCTGTGCTGTGTGTGCTGTGTGTGTGCTCTGCCTGTGCTGTATGTGTGCTCTACCTGTGCTGTGTGTGTGCTGTCTGTGTGCTCTACCTGTGCTGTATGTGTGCTCTACCTGTGCTGTGTGTGTGCTGTGTGTGTGCTTTACCTGTGCTGTATGTGTGCTGTGTGTGTGCTCTGCCTGTGCTGTATGTGTGCCCTGCGTGTGCTCTGTGTGTGCTGTGCTGTGGCATGTTACGTCTTCTACAGACAGCGCAGGGCCCGTCTGGCAGTCAGGGATGGATGAGGAAGAGGAAGATGAAGAGGAAGATGATGAAGGGAAAGGGAAAGTGAGTGAGTCCGCTCTGCCCGGAGCGGCAGGGCCCAGGTTTAGCTTTATTCTGACAACCGAAGACTGTTCCCACCTCTCACTTCCATCAATCCATCAGTCGCCAGAACATCAGAACATAAGAATACACACTGATGAAAACAGGCCATTCAGCTCGTCTAGAACATAAAAACATAAGAACGCACACTGATGAGAACAGGTCATTCAGCTCGTCTAGAACATCAGAACATAAGAACACACACTGATGAAAACAGGTCATTCAGCTCGTCTAGAACATAAAAACATAAGAACACACACTGATGAAAACAGGTCATTCAGCTCGTCTAGAACATCAGAACATAAGAATACACACTGATGAGAACAGGCCATTCAGCTCGTCTAGAACATAAAAACATAAGAACACACACTGATGAAAACAGGTCATTCAGCTCGTCTAGAACATAAAAACATAAGAACACACACTGATGAGAACAGGCCATTCAGCTCGTCTAGAACATAAAAACATAAGAACACACACTGATGAGAACAGGCCATTCAGCTCGTCTAGAACATAAAAACATAAGAACACACACTGATGAGAACAGGCCATTCAGCTCGTCTAGAACATAAAAACATAAGAACACACACTGATGAAAACAGGTCATTCAGCTCGTCTAGAACATAAAAACATAAGAACACACACTGATGAAAACAGGTCATTCAGCTCGTCTAGAACATAAAAACATAAGAACACACACTGATGAAAACAGGTCATTCAGCTCGTCTAGAACATCAGAACATAAGAATACACACTGATGAGAACAGGCCATTCAGCTCGTCTAGAACATAAAAACATAAGAACACACACTGATGAGAACAGGCCATTCAGCTCGTCTAGAACATAAAAACATAAGAACACACACTGATGAGAACAGGCCATTCAGCTCGTCTAGAACATAAAAACATAAGAACACACACTGATGAAAACAGGTCATTCAGCTCGTCTAGAACATAAAAACATAAGAACACACACTGATGAAAACAGGTCATTCAGCTCGTCTAGAACATAAAAACATAAGAACACACGCTGATGAGCACCAGCCGTTCAGCCCATCTCGGCCCATTATTTACTTAGAGACTAAAGAGTGTCCAGCAGTGTGTCAAGCCTGGTCTTCAACACTGCAAACGTCTCTACCTCTACTACATGACACTGCAAACTGCTCCACACATTGACAACTCTGTAGAAAATGCCCCCTGATGTACGAGCGCAATATTTAGTGTCCTCTTGCCAAGCCGGAGGATTAAGAATCTTAAGAGCCTTAATTAAGTCACTTAATTAAGTGACTTCATTATTTCCTTGTAGCGTTTACCTTTTGTACCAGGAGCCAATTGAATTGCCCTCTTTGTTTTTTAAAATTATTTTTGTTTCATACCTTTTACAAAGAAACTGGACTTCCTAATGGCAATTTTCTAGGTGGAATAGAAAAACGAATATACAGTAAAAATGGATTTTGAAAAAGAGTGAAATCGTCTCAAGGGGAACAAGCAAAATTCCTATAAAATACTGAAAAGCAGAAAAGAACAGCTCGCTTAATGCAGTCGTATTGGTGAAAAAGCTTTTGTTCTGACAGAAATATGGTTTTAAATTTCACCCAGTACTACAAATCCTCGTCTTCTCACTCACCTCCCGTGTGGTTTGCTGTGTGTCTCATTTTATGCTTTCAATTTCAGTTTTTTTTTTGTTTTTTTTCCTGTTTTGTTTATTCACATGAAAATTGTCTGTTGGGTGGGTAGGCCAGAGTCACACCCCGGGCTTGTTTCCTTCCCTTCCATCGCCTGGTGTTTGGGCTGCACAGTGACTCAGTGATTTATTGTGTTTCTCTAGCGTTTGGCTGGTTTTACCGATATGAGGGGAAACTGCCTACACTGAGAAAGGTACAGAGTGTGCGGTCTGTTTGTGAGGAAGCTGTGATGCCGTGTTTCTTATTATTTTTAACAAACTTCTTTATTCCCTTGTCTGTGTTTATCTCTAGAAAACCTTTTTTGAATAACTCTCTATCAGACTCTATCCGGAGCTAACCTTGAAAAACCCTCAGGCGCTGCTCTCCCTTTGCTGAAACAAACTTAAAAAAAAAAACATCCCTATCTGACTTTCTGGAGAAAACTGAAAAACTTATCTAGCAATGCTTCAAGCCTGGACTTGAACACCGCAGACCTCTGCATTGACAAAAATGCTTTCTGATTTCTGAGCACAATATTCAGTGCCCTCTTGCCGAGCCTGAGGGTTCAGAATCTTATGAACCTTAATTAAGTGACTTCATTATTTCTTTGTAACTTTTACCTTTTGCCCTCTTCCTTTTTTAAAATATTTTTGTTTCAGACTTTCCCTTTCCTGAAAGAAGCTTTTAAAACCCCACGGTCAGACTCTCTTTTCTGAAACAAACTTCCTCAGTGAGACTCACTGTTCCGCTCCTGAGCTGTGGGCTGGGACTTGGATTCACTAAACATTTTCCCCTTAAATTTAACACAAAAATAAATGCAGTTTTTCTACCGAAACATAACTTGCCAAAAAACTGTGAAACTGTGTTATCAAAGAAATATAATGACATTCGAGTCAAAATGAAGGGAAAATGTTGACCGAATCTCGACGAGTGGAAATGCACGCAGTTTTTAAAAAAGTGGGGGGGGGGGGTGGTGGTGTGAGGGTGGGTGCCTCCTTAACACGCTGTGGACCAATCAGAAAGGGAAAGGGAAGAAGCAGAAGAAGAAGCTGTCCAAGACGGACACGCTGCAGGAGCAGAGGAAGAATAAGAAAGAGATGGAGTTTGAGCTGAAGCTGGCCAGGGAGAAGGAGGAGATGTACGAGCGGGAGAAACAGCTGAAGATCAACAGGCTGGTGCAGGAGGTACGCGCGGTTCGGCCATGTTTGTCCTCAGAGGTGCAGTGCCCCCCTGGCCTCCCTCGTGCACTAGAGGAGGTTCAGGAAAAAGGCCTTGAAGTTCGGTGAGGTCATTACATGACAGGAATTACATTACATTACAGGCATTTAGCAGACGCTCTTATCCAGAGCGTCTTACACAACTTTTATCATAGCGTTTACATTGCATCTATTTAAAGGGCTGGATTTAATACTGAAGCAATGTATATACTGAAGTGTATGGCACAAGGGAACAACGGGAGTGTCTTAGCTGGGAATCGAACCTGTGACCTTTGTGGTTACAAGACCTGTTCCTTACCCATTACACTACACTACTGCCCCTTGTGGGCCTTGTGACTGTCTGTTTCAGTGGCCATGAATCATCCGTTTCACCTAAATTAGGATCTTAATAAGTGGTACGAAGGTATAAAAATCTGGGCAAGTGTGGGCTTGATGGTGGTACATTGCTATGGAAACATCGCCTCTGGCTGGGGCGAAATGTGTAAATTGTATCGCTCACACCGTTACCCTACAGAGACGGCCACTCCTCCAGACGAAAAAGTGTTTTAAGACGAGAGTAGAAAAATGATTTGTCTGGACACAGTGCAAAGTGTTTTAGTGCAAAACGTAATTATGTGGGGGAAAAAACCAAATGATTCAATGCAGAATTACTCACTTATTGTTGCTCAATTACTCTCTTAATTTTCTTTTGGGAAATATGCCAAGCACCAAAGCTTTTTCTCCTTGTATCCCGCAGTGATGATGTCCCACATTTAAAGTTAAAGAACGTTGAACCCCCCCCCCCCCCCCCGCCTAATAATGTCATCAGCCACCCCTTCACTACCGAGTACATCCCTTTAGCTTTCTGTGGGGTTCATATTCGGACCGTTTGAATCTGTTCTGCTGTGTCGGCCGCGCGTCTCCCAATGGCTCGGCTCGGCTCGGCTCGGCTCGGCTCGGCTCGGCTTGATTGGACTGGGCTGGGCTGAGCTGGACTTGGCTGGGCTGGGCTGGGCTGGGCTTGGCTGGGCTGGGCTGGGCTGAGCTGGGCTGGGCTGAGCTGGGCTGAGCTGGGCTGGGCTGGGCTGAGCTGAGCTGGGCTGAGCTGGGCTGGGCTGGGCTGGGCTGGGCTGGGCTGGGCTGAGCTGAGCTGAGCTGGGCTGGGCTGGGCTTGGCTGGGCTGAGCTGGGCTTGGCTGGGCTGGGCTGGGCTGGGCTGGGCTGGGCTGAGCTGAGCTGGGCTGAGCTGGGCTGTGCTGGGCTGGGCTGAGCTGAGCTGGGCTGGGCTGGGCTGGGCTGGGCGTGGCTGTGGCCAGGTGCGTGCGTGCGTGATGTCAGCAGCAGGTCATGTGACCCAGGTCTCAGAGACGGAGCGGGAGGACCTGGAGGAGTCGGAGAAGGTGCAGCACTGGGTGGAGCGCCTGTGTCAGACACGTCTGGAGCAGATCTCCTGCGTGGACAACGACACTCCCGAGGTACCCACGGGCCCCCCCCCCCTCGCTCTTAAAGGGGCCCCGCTGTCCTCTGCCCCTCTCCGGACCCCCCGTGTGTGCTGTGTGACGGCCCAAACCCCTTTTAAGAAAGGCCAAGAGAGTGGCTTCCATTAGAATGTAGCTCACATTAGCAAGTGATGTACTGTCTAAAAAAGTAGCACCAGCGATGCTTCAGTCCAGCTGTTGTCTGTTGTTGGAATAGACTGGTGCTCAGTGGCCAGGATAATCATATACGAATGGCTAATTACCTGGGTATTTACCTGGTTTGTGTTAGCAAATGATGTGTTAGCATGTAACTGGTAATGTTGTGGGTAGGCTGTTGGGAAGGAGGGATATTGTGTGCGGTGGTGTTCACACACACTTCTGCTGGAGTGTGTATGTGGAGCCAGCTTCCTGCGCGTAGAAGGGTCGATACTGCAGTCACCACATACTCCGCTAACTGTTCTGCGCTAAAGTTCTGTCCTCAAACTGTGGTCGCAAAATCCCTCCAGCTTTATGCTGAAAATCATTAAGGGGCACGGCCCAGTACAATGCTGTGGCAGTGTGTATTCTGTACTTTAAAAGAGCACCAGAGCTTCCTGTTACCGACCAGAACTACTTCCTCTGATTAAGAGGCACAGAGGATGGAAGTAATGCAGAAGTTGTGTATCTGGTGAGGTGGAAGGATCTTAGTGTGGAAGTGAGCTGGTTTGGTTTGGGGAGGGGGGGTGTTTGGTTTCAGGGGGGGTGGGTGGAGGGGGGGTGGGGGTTTGGTCTGGGGGCCGTTGTCCCTGTCTGATGACGTGTCCCTTTAGATTGGGCCGGCGAGAGCGCCCCCTTCTGGCCCCCCGGTGCGCCGATTCCCCGGGGGCCTGCAGCTGGCCACCACCGACCTGGACGACATCAACCTGGACGACGTGGACCCCAGCCTGAGGCAACCCAAAAGACTGGCCCCCACCCCTCCCACGGGCCGGCCCAACCAGCCACCGCCCCCCCTTCCCCCGCCTCCTCCGTCCCCCCGCCTGACCCACCATACCCCCTCCCACCACTCCCCCTCCCACCATACCCCCTCCCACATCCCCCCCTCTCACCACCCCACCTCCCACCACTCCCCCTCCCACTTCCCCCCCTCTCACCACCCCCCGTCCCCTCGACACTCCCCGCCCCTTCCCAGAATGCACCTCGTCTCGAACACACGGGGGAGAGGCCCGCCTCCTCCCCCCTCCCCCTCCCCCTCCTCACGGCCTGGTCCTGCCCAGTCTTCCTGGTCCTCGCCCACCCCACGCCATCCCCCGCCCCCTCCACCACCTCCACCCCCGCCCCCACCGCCGCCACCTCCACCCCCTCCCCCTCCCGCCCAGCACACGGGCTCCAGACACCCCGAAAACAGGTTTGGGACTGTCGGACACCGTCACCCCCACAGCTCGGGGCACCACGGTAACGAATGGGACCACAACAACTACAAAATGAGAGGGGGTGGTACCGTGAGAGGGGGTTACCATGGCGTCAGTCCCAACGAGCAGTCCTACCCCCCCAGCCCCAAGGTAGATGATTATGACATCACGATTATGCCATGATTATGGATTCATTCATGAACACCACAACAGAATCTAAAGTGTCCAAAATACTCTCAAAATGTCTGCTTAACAGAGATTCCCTATCCAGAGCAACTGAAACGGCTTCTAGTATTGCGCATTCTCCATTTATAAACATTGATATTTTACTGTTAACCAATTCAGCTAATGTTCCTTTGCTTGTGGGTACAATATACAAACCCAACCTGGGATTTGAACCTACAGCCTCTTTGTGAGAGCATTTCCCTAAACATTACACCCTACAACTGCAATGAATGAATACGATCATGGCATGGACTGAGTTTGCAGTGCAAGCATGTTTAAAAAAATACTTATAATGTCTGCTGTGGTCTTCGGTAGCTCTTCGGTGATTGGTGTTTTTTGTGTGCTGTTGTAACAGTGTGTAGCAAGGCTCTAAATTCAGCATCATATGGGCATGGTTTTGCAGGCCGACTGGTTGTGTTGATGCGTGTACATCGCACACTTTTTAAAATCTCTGTTTGTTTGATGAGCTGGTGCATTCTGGGTCACTGGGGGAATGCCATTCTCTGCGGTGGTGTGAGCTCCTGCGGGTGAGGGCCTGCGGGTGAGCGCCTGTGGGTGAGGGCCTGCGGGTGAGGGCCTGCGGGTGAGGGCCTGCGGGTGAGGGCCTGCGGGTGAGGGCCTGAGGGTGAGGGCCTGTGGGTGAGGGCCTGCGGGTGTTGTCTGAAGTATCGGTGGCTGGTGAAGGGGTTTGATTCGCTTCCATTGTGGTTCAGGTCATGAGAAACACATCTCACCTCAGCAGGATATCAGCTTCCACCAACTCCCTGGTATGTGGCTGTGTGCTGTGTAACAGTGGGGGGGGGGGGAGAGGGGATAGTGGGGGTGCAGTGCGTTTGCGTGCGTGTCTGTAACTGATGGGGTGGGGGGGGGGGTTTGCTCTCGTCTGTAATTGATGGGGGTTGAAAAGATGAATCATCCATACAGGAACCTGTTTTCGAAGAAAAGGGCAGTTCTGTTTTAATTATTACCTGCGACTCCTGTGGCAATATCTGTGATGAATGTGCAGTTATGAGAATGGTTTATGCGTTCTGCGGGAAAGTATTCCCCTGGGTGAAAATGCCTTTGCAGAAAGTTTGCTGACTCTGCGCATATTAAGTCCTTGCTCAGTGGAGTGTTTTTGGGTGGGGGGGAGGGAGGGGTGGGTCTGGTGCATTTTCATGTCGAATGTTTTTTTTTTTTTTTAAACGGGGTGCAGCAAATGGCACCCAGTCCCCCAAACCAGCGGAGGCAGGTGTCCCCCATCATGTCCAAACCCATCATGCTGCCCCCCTCACAAGCATCCCACAGACCCACCCTGCGCTCCGAGGCACTGGTGAGTGTGTGTCTGTGTGTGTGTGTGTGTGTGTGTGTGTGTGTGTGTGTGTGTGAGAACTTGTAATACTATCTTTGTGGAGACCAAATGTCCCCGCAAGGATAGAAAGATGAGGAGAATTATGCTTTGTGGGGAGCTTTTGCTGCTCCCCACAAGTTCAATAGGCTGTTTTAGGGTTAGGACTTAGGGTTTGGGTTAGGGTTACAATTAGGTTAAGGTTAGGGTTAAGGTTAGGCATGTAGTGGTTGGGGTTAAGGTTAGGGTTAGAGGTTACGGAATGAATGTAGTCAATGGGAAGTCCCCACAAGGACAGCAGTACGGGACTGTGTGTGTGTGTGTGCGTGTGTGTGTGTGTGTGTGTGTGCGTGCGTGTGGGTGTGTTTGCGTGTGCGTGCGTGCGTGTGTGTGTGTGCGTGTGTGTGTGTGTGTGTGTGTGTGTGTGCGTGCGTGCGTGTGGGTGTGTTTGCGTGTGTGTGTGTGTGTGTGTGTGTGTGTGTGTGCGTGCGTGTGGGTGTGTTTGCGTGTGCGTGTGTGCGCGTGTGTGTGTGCGTGTGCGTGTGTGTGTGTGTGTGTGCGCGTGTGTGTGTGTGTGCGTGCGTGTGGGTGTGTTTGCGTGTGTGTGTGTGTGCGTGTGTGTGTGTGTGTGTGTGTTTGCGTGTGTGTGCGCGTGTGTGTTTGCGTGTGCGTGTGCGCGTGTGTGTGTGTGTGTGTGTGTATGTGTGCGTGTGGGTGTGTTTGCGTGTGTGTGTGTGTGTGTGTGTGTGCATGTGTGTGCGTGTGTGTGTGTGTGCGTGTGGGTGTGTTTGCGTGTGTGCGTGTGTGTGGGTGTGTTTGCGTGTGTGCATGTGGGTGTGTTTGCGTGTGCGTGTGTGTTTGCGTGTGTGCGTGTGTGTGGGTGTGTTTGCGTGTGTGCGTGTGGGTGTGTTTGCCTATGCGTGTGCGTGTGCGCGTGTGTGCGTGTGTGTGGTACCCTCACTTTAGAATGGGGGACAGAGTGTAAGCAGAGAGCTCCTGTTTTGGGTTTTAATATGTTATATTTTCTAGTGTGTAGTTCAGGGAAAAGTGAAAGCTTTTATTCTGTGGTAAAAACTTATTTAGCCATTTCTCACAGCCGTGTGATAGCAGTCGGACACAGGGACAGTTTATCTTTGGCTTTGGGCTGCAGTCCACGCTGAATTCTTAGAGGAAAAGCCAGAAATAATATGAATGGCCTTGGGGTGCGGGTGAAATATTTCATCCATTGTTAAATTGTTCTCTTTGAGAGAAGGGCTTACATTCAGGACTGATAAGTATGTGGAGCAGAGGATCGGGGAGGGGGGGGGGGTGCTGTGGGATTTATTGAATCACTGGAGGAGAAGCGCTTCATTGAGGGGTTTTTAATGAATGACCTGTCACAATGAGTTCATATTGCCCCCCACCCCCCCTACCCCCCCCACCCCTCGCATCCCTGTCCCTTTCAAAAACTCCATCTGCTTTCACTGGAAGGCTGAGGAACCTGAAAGATCTGTCTGTATAACATCGTATTAATTAGGTGAACCACATGAGTGTGAGCCTAAGTCATTCTGGGTAATTCTGGGAGCCAGATTCCTCAGAGAGGAAGCAGCCAATCACGGGGTCCAGCAGGTGTTCGAGCAGACGTCTGTCAGACCTGATCCTCGTACTGATGCCAGTGAGCCCCCTGCGGCGCACAGTCTGGTCTAATTCCTGCTTCCTGATCCGGTGCCTGTGCTTAGCATTCAGCTCAGGAGGCAGAGCTGTGCGGTTGAGTAATGAGGTCCAGCACAGAGGTTCTGGGCCCCATGTTGCTTTCAGTAAATTCATCAGAAATCGGAGCTGGTCGGGGTCCAGGCAGAGCGGTAATTACGTTTAGCTCGTCAGCCTGATGTGGAAGGGAGCGGGGCGATGCTAAAGACGGTGTCCTTGTGAGTCCACCGGGCCTGATGGTATTAGCACAGAATATAGTCAAGGTCGTGTGACTCGCGCTGTATCGTGAGTATGCCGGCCGCGCTTTTATTTTGAAAGGATGCGTTTTTTTCACGTGGGTTGTCGTTTCGTTCTGTGTTGCAGCCGCCGGAGATGCTGAAGAGGATGGTGGTTTATAACACGTCCTTTAGGTCCAACAAGAAACAAGTAGGCTGGTGCATGTCCATCACCTCCCCCCCCCCCCGAGTGAAATATCTACTTCCTGTTTCTGTTCAAAATTTGCGCTTTTAACAGCCAAAGAGCTGTGTATTGCACATCTGTAGCAAATGTTTGATGTGTGTCTCAGATTTGGGGTCAATTGCATTTCTTTTAATTCATTTTTTGTGTTAAAGGTAAGATTTTATATATTTATAGGAGTTTTTGAGGACCTGATGTTTTACAATGGGGCATTCAGGGTTCATGGTCTAAAGCAAAAAAATTGAAGTAACTACAAAGCAGCTAGTATAACATCAAAGCCTGTAGAGGTAAAGACATTATGCCCTGAGAGGTAGTATTAAAAAAATAGCTTTTAATCTCAGCTTCAGTTAGAGCTATTTTCTGTGAGACCTCTGTGCTTGAGGAAAAGAAGTACCAGTACTGTTATATATATTTATATATCTGAAATAATAAATAAATCTGTTCATATATATATAGCCTCTGGACACACAACATTGCTGTCCAAGCTGCTTTGGATTTATTTGAGGTGCATTTTCTTGCTTTAGACATGAAACCTCCAGTTGATCCCATAACAGCCCTTACACGGGTGGCTGGTCACAGGACAGCTCTGTAATGATCTCAAATGCCCTTCTTTGCTGGCAGAAACTGTTTGAGCCAATCACATACACTTAAAACTGAAATTATATTTTTAATATCCCACCAAGGGAAATGCCCTTGTAGATGGAATTGACCCCCGTCCTCGTGTGTTTTGCCGTGTGTTTCTAAGGGCTTTGACTCGAGGTGGGGCTGTAGTGTGTGAAGGATGCTCTGAGTTTTGTGTGCGTGTGAGTGTGTGTGTACACGTGCACGTGTGTGTGTGTGTGTGTGTATGTGTGTGTGTGTGAATGAATGTATGTGTGCGTGTGCACGTGTGTGCGCGTGCGTGCATGTGTGTGCATGCGTGCGTGTGTGTGCACGTGCGTGTGCATGCGTCGCCTTTGCCAGCTTGTAGTGCACATGAGGGCTGCTGTGGTTCAGTGCTGCTGTGGTGTGGGTGTGGAACACAATCCCATTCACAGCCGCGAGTCCCAGAGGAGCAGCCAGTAATCTGCCTCCTTAACAGCTCTGCCACCCCAGACATTTATTATACTCATTATACGCTCATCTTTCAGCCCATGCTTTTAATCCGGCTGTGGCATGAAATGAAATAACCGAAAAGCATTCGGCTGGAGAGCCTTTAAAATTCTGCCATTCTGAGTCAACTACCAGGTTAAATCCTCAGCTTAAATTCTCCGAACAGAAGGTGGCCGTGGTCATTGAAAAATGCGTTTAAAATTCTGGAGGACTTGTTTAGTGCATGAAGGGCCACGGGTGAGTCTGGGCCCAGTTAGACTCTTCAGACTCCTCTATTGTGCTTTGAATCTGTTCTTCCCAGAGTCGCGGGAAATTGAGCACAGCACTCATCGCCTGATTGGATGTGGGACTTTGACTGCTTGGTAACAGAACTGACTAGCGTTCAGCGTGACTCATTAGCTCGTTGGGTGTTTTCATTCTTCAGCATCTTTGAGAAGCCGTGAGCGAAAGGCTTGTGTATAATTAATGCCTCGATGAAACCGTGTCGTGTTTCATAAGGACTTGCAGGCTATACCCGAGGGCAGTATTGCTTGGATTGTCTGCGCAAAATGAGCTGAGTGGAACACTCTAGAATGACTCACTTGCTAAGCATTATGGGCGATCGGCTTTCAGTGATCTTTTTTCTTTTCTTTTTTAAACTAACTCAGTATGTTAATTTAACCTTGAGAAACAACATGGGAGGACAAAAGGGTGATAAAAAAGTGGCCTTTCACGCCTGTATATACGCACCTACTCAAACCTGCGCATTGCCCATCACACACCTGTCACATACACACAGCCAGTTTTACTACTACTATTACTATGCTACTACTACTACTACTACTACTAATAATAATAATTTAAAGATCTTCTGATCTTCAAATACTGATCAGGAGATTGCTTGACAACTATAATTTAAATGTCAGTGCTTTTATTTTTTGAAATTATTTTTGTAAGAGGTCTCTCTTATCAAATGACAGACCTCTTGCGACAATACAGGCCTGACATTAAATTATAGTTCTCCGGGTTTCATTTTCAGTAGCACCTCTACTGGAAGGCCTGTAACCCACTGTGTGCTTTAATTGAATGACCTTTACCCATCACTGTAGGGATTTCTGCACACTGCGAACATCCAACACAGCGAAGGCTTTGCTTTATAAACATTTCTGCCCACCACACGTTCCATTCATCTATTATTACTCACGTCTATTTATGTCGGAACGGAATGACCTGGGAGGTGTTAAATCGGTTGTCAGAATAAATCTACGTGTGATCCTCTCATTTTTATTCTTTCCCATTGTCTGTGTTAACAAGGAATGTGATTTGCGCGTGCACATTAATGGCTGTTTTGACATTTAAACCAGACCACTGACGTGCGCATTACTGTGATACGTGTGCATTCTGAAACCTGCAGAGACGGAAGCCGTGTCACTGCCGATTTATCTCCGACTGCGTCCAAACGCACAAAACCGCTGTCCTGCGGTTCCATTTTATGTGTTTGTCTAAATCACAGGAGGAAGTTATTACTGTTGTCGGTTTCGATGCGTCTGAAATGTGTTTTTATTTTCGCCTTGCATCTAATGGATTCATCAAATGCTGCAGCTTTTGCTTTGTCTTTCAGGGTTTCCAGAAGTATGTGGAAGACTTTGATCCGTACTCAATGGTAGGCCTGTAATTACCAGACTGTTTATTGGTTAGAGGGAACATTGTGTGTTAAAGTGCTACCTTAAAATGCAAATAGCTGGCCTGATAGCACAGCTGAATTGCAAATCTATTTCCAGTCAAAGATTTCAGGAGAAGATTAATTACACCTCTTAAAAAAAAAACAAACAAGCTGTACAATTAGTAAATATGTGTTTCCATAGTAACATATACCGTATGTAATCTGTGACTGATCGTGGTCCTGTTTAGGTGTCACATGTTGTGTTAAGCATACATGTGGCTAACATTCTCTGTTAGCACTTCCTTGATTATGTCACTTCCTGGATGTGTGGGTGGAATGCTCCATTGTTCTGCTGTTGCTATGCGGAGGCATTGTCCCTTTGTGATGTCATTAACAGTTCACCCCAGAGCAGATAGCAGGGAGGGACGTTCGGCTGCTGAGAATAAAAAAGGTAACTATTGTCTCTGAACACACTGTCGTAACAGTGGGGGGGTGGACGGTACCATCTAACCACAAAGGGAAGTCTTGTAAAACTGCCCCCTGAGAATTGCAGCTGGAAACCGTGATGGACAGATGAGGAAGTTGGAAACGAGGCTGACATGGATAAATGAATCACAAAGTGATGTTACCTTGTCCTTCCCCCCCACAAAGGACGGACAACTTGACCTTGCGGTGGAAGGGGGCATAGACTCCCCCCTGGGAAAGCTGGTGGTATCAGCCATTTATGAAGGGGGCTCTGCGGACAAGCATGGTGAGTGTGTGCAGCATTAGAAACACACGCACATGCACATACACACGCACGTACACTCACGCTCAGAACTATAAGAAATAGATATGTGAATTAATGGTTCAACTTCATGGTGTCCGATATTCCTTACCACAGTACCCCCCAAATAAATGGAGTTCTGTAAACTCTTTGAGTAGTTATTTTAGCTTGATTGAACCCACCCCCCCCCCCCCCAAGCACAATCACCAAACACCTCTTAATGACTGCAGCAGGCGGTTCTTTAATCAGTCACTGATTTCATTTGCCTCGACCCTGGTGCTGATCATTTGTCAACTCAAATTTTTAAAAAGGAAACTCATGTTACAACGGTGAACGTTATAAATGTAGCAGCCATCTGTTTCAGGCAGCTAAAGTAATAACTAATTGTGAGTAGATGAGCAACAACAAGCCATTGTTGCTCTTATTTTCAGTATTATTATTATTAGTAGTGGTAGTGGTAGCAGAATGGGCTATGTGTGTATGTGACTGAAACAGATGTGTGATGGGTAATGTGCAGGTGTGTGATGGGTACTGTGCAGGTGTGTGATGGGTACTGTGCAGGTTTGTGATGGGTACTGTGCAGGTTTGTGATGGGTAATGTGCAGGTGTGTGATGGGTAATGTGCAGGTGTGTGATGGGTAATGTGCAGGTGTGTGATGGGTACTGTGCAGGTTTGTGATGGGTAATGTGCAGGTGTGTGATGGGTAATGTGCAGGTGTGTGATGGGTAATGTGCAGGTGTGTGATGGGTACTGTGCAGGTTTGTGATGGGTAATGTGCAGGTGTGTGATGGGTACTGTGCAGGTTTGTGATGGGCAGAGGTGGCTAGTAACGCGTTATATTTACTCCGTTACATTTACTTAAGTAACTTTTTGAATAAATTGTACTTGTAAGAGTAGTTTTAATGCAACATACTTTTCACTTTTACTCGAGTGTATTTGTGAAGAAAAAATGTTACTTTTACTCCGTTATATTCGGCTACATTCCGCTCGTTACTTTTATTTTTTACCCATTTTTTATTCAATGCACGTTCTGTTCGTTTCATTCTCTCAGAGAGACTTCAGCCAAAGAGGCTGACTGGTCTTTGCTTTGGCTCTGTCATAGCCCCACATGACTCTGTTTCACCAATCAAACGTAGCCAGTCACAGCACACAGAAGGATGAGTGGGCGACAACAATGGCTGAAACAACGGCGGGTGATTCGTAGCAGGCAGAACACCCCTGGCCTCACGTTCAAACTACGTTTTACTTACAGACTACCAAAAACAGTAGTTACATTATGCGCTGCCTTCTTTGTCTGCCTAGAAATGTGGACATTTCAGCCTACAAGAACTCAACTTCGAACTTGAGAAAATATGTGGCGGTAAGTTGTAGGTTAGTTTTGGCTGTGGATAGCTAACATTTGACTGAGTGGTCATTTATTGTCTTGGACAATCCGTTTGTGAAATATACGGGCATTTGTGATGCCTCGGTATCTTCCAAAATAGCTGTGCGTAATACCACACGCGTTGTTTACGGCACTGTCGCCCTTTTTAGTACAGTCTGGCTTGATTGACAATTCATTTATTCAGTAGGTGAGAGTATAAGCTTTCTAACGATGTATAACATGTCTAATTTTGCTTTTGGAATAGCGTTTTTTAGGTCAGCGTAACCGAAATCTTTCTTATCGTCGCATTCACTTATGCATTTGGTAGCAGTGAAAGACGCAGCACGGAACGTGGTCAACGATTATTCGTAATTTCTTGGGAAATACTATTATTATTGAGGACTTCTGGGCATAGCTAAGCCATATGTTTGCTGATAGTCCTAGATGACATCGTTTTCTGGAGCAAAACAAGCGGATTGAACTGTATTGTTGATTTACGGTCTCTGTCTCCATCTACTGAACACAAGATTTCATCATTGCTATGTAAGTAGGCTATCATTTCTCAAAATACTTATACTTATATGCTCCAAAATACACGTTATTTTTTAAAATTGAGTGTGTTTAAATAGGTTACTGGTATTAATGTGGATATTTCACACTGTAAAGTAAGCAGTAGTTAGTAGTGTAATAGTTTTTGTGAAGCATGCAACAGTCAAGACATGAGCGCTGGAACATTGCATAGCATACATAACGTTTGTTTACGCTAAACCGGAAGTTCTGCACATGTTCCGCGCAAGGCATCATGGGACTTTGGAATATCGTGGAGAAGTGCCTCATAAGGTACAATAATGGTGCTACAAAGCATTATGTTTCCCACATATAAAGTTTCTGTTTGGATTTGAGCAGGCTCCTCTTTGTTGTGATGATGAGTCTATTTTAATGGATAAATCCCTGTAGCCTCATTGATATTTTTTCTGTCAACGGAGGGTTCACCCCAACAAACTGACAGGGTATACAGACTTAATAGAGTCCAACAGAAAGTGAAAATCCTCCTCTTCTGACGAACCTCCTGTGTATTGTTTTATTGTATTATTGTTTTTAGGGATATGATTTAGGCCATATTTGAATTTGCACATGGCTATTTTATATTTGGTTTATTTCTATTGGACAAGCATTTACAATTTTATATTTTGGACATTTAGATTTTTACGTTCATCTTGCTCTTCTTATTTCAACATTAAATCAGATTATATGAAGTAACTCAGTACTTGAGTAGTCTTTTCACAAGATACTTTCTTACTCTTCCTCAAGTAATTATTTGGATGACTACTTTTACTTCTACTTGAGTCATTATTATTTTTAAAGTAACAATACTTTTACTTGAGTACAGGTTTTGGCTACTCTACCCACCTCTGGTGATGGGTAATGTGCAGGTGTGTGATGGGTAATGTGCAGGTGTGTGATGGGTACTGTGCAGGTTTGTGATGGGTACTGTGCAGGTTTGTGATGGGTAATGCAGGTGTGTTTAGGGGTGTGAGGGCTGACGGTGCCTGTGTGTACCCCTTCCCCAGGTGGGATAGTGCAGGGGGATGAGGTCATGGCTGTTAATGGGAAGATTCTGACCGATTCCACGCTAGCAGAAGGCCAGAGCTCTCTGGCACGAGCCTGGAACAGTGGAGGGGTAAGACACCATCCTGTCTGTCTGTCTGTCTGTCTGCCTACCTGTCTGTCTCTCTGTCTGCCTGAATTTCTGCCTGCTTGTCTCCCTGCCTATCTGTCTGTCTGTCTGCCTGTCTATCTCTGTCTGTCTGTCTGTCTCTGTTTGTCTCTCTGCCTTTCTCTCTCTCTGTCTGTCTGTCTGCTATGGTAGGGTGGGTCTCCAAATTAATCACATGGGAAAATACAAAGCAGATTGAGCAGCTGTCATCATCCTGATCTTTTCAAATGCAATAAGTCCGCCATGTAATAAATCTGTTTTACTCACTTTTCTAAATTTGATAAGTTGTATAAGTGGGCGTGATGTCACAGTCATGGCTCGTTGTGGTTTTGATGCTGTGCTGATTTACGTGAGGAATTCTGCATCCTACTCCTAATGCATCTCCATCCCTGTGTGTGTCCATGTGTGTGAATACGTGTGTGTGTACGCGCATGTGTGTATGTGCCTGCGCGTGTTTGTGTGTGTGCGCGCATGTGTGTGTGTGTATCTGTGTGTGTGTGTGTGTGTGTGTGTGTGTGTGTGTGTTTTCTCTGCAGGATTGGATTGACCTGGTGATTGCAGTGTCCCCACCAAAGGAGTATGAGGATGAGGTGTACGTACTCTCTCTCTCTCTCTCCCCCCCCCTTCTCTCTCTCTCTCTCTCTCTCTCAGATTTCTCTCTTCCCTGTTCATCTGCTGTGTGTTTGCACAGATTCACCCTTTTCAACACCCACAGACTCCTACTGGGAACCATGTTTATTTACGGACACCATCTTCATCTGAAACCACTAAAATGACCTAAAAACCTGCATGAGGCAAAATATCATTTGGAGCTCTTTGTATAAACGTGGTGAAATGATATAATTTCAGATCATTCTAAATTCATGTGGGTATTTTTAGGGAGGGGGGGCTTTGGGGGGGGGGGCAGTGTCAACAGTTTCCCAGGTCCTCCCTGCCCCCACAGTTTGACGATGAGTGAAGGAGCAGTAACGTGGTGAACCTGTCATCTGTTTAGTCCCAAGTCTCCCTCAGTCAGCCCCCCTGCAAACAGACGGGTCTTTGAAGGCAGTGCCTCTGTGTACAGGCAAGGCTACCTGCTCCAGCTGTAGCTGCCTGAGGGTAACTGACCCCTGACCCCTGAACCCTTGACCCCTGGCATGAGACACTGCAGAGGAAGCATGTCCCAGTATGCACATGCATGTGACAGACTCCGCCCACCAGGAACAACCACAGCTGCCGAAATCCTGGAGTATTAACCCGCGAATGGTCTGAATTCTGTCTGTCCGCATAGCTGTTTGTCCTTAAATTGTCCTTAAAGACTTGCCGTACTGTGGTTTGCCTTGTTGTTTGCACTGCAGTTTGTCTAAAATTTAAAACAAACGTTACTTTTTTAAATCAGTTATGCAAAGTCTCCAAAGTCAGGCTTGGTGTGGCTCCCCCTTTTTTTGTTTCTCAAAAGCAAAAGTAAAGGAACATAAATTTGAATTCATCTAAGTTTCATTTGGCACTGAAAAGTTTCCATTTCTAGATTTATTCTGTTGACTGCTAAATTGACAGACATGGATTTCAGTTTTGCAAATGGATCTTTTGTCTGGACATCATTAAATTAAGTGTAGTCTGCAGAGGGATGGGGCATCTTAATAAAGCTCATAATGGTTTGAAGTATTTGTATATATTTATAGCTTTCCTTTGTTGTTGCAATCTTACATTAGGTCATCCTTACAGTACTTTACAGATATTGCCTAGACATGAATTACAGCATGGTTTGCTTAGACATTAATTTTGAAAGATCTAGGGCAGAATGGATTGAGACACGTACACCAAAAAGGCATTAAAAACCCAGTGTAGTTTTTTAAATATTAGAAAAGCACAGAACAGTATGGATCGTAGCGCAAATTCTGCGGATGTCGGTTTCAGCTCTACATAATCGAGTGTTACAGTGATGACGTCTTTGTGGAGGCCATCATGGAAGTTTTTTTTTCCGCCATGGGTTCCCTCGACAGATTTTCTTGTTGAAGCTGACTGGCTGTAGCAGAGCTGTTTCCACCTTCGAACGGTGGCTCTGATTGGTTTCTGATGAGGCACTGTTACATGCTGTGACTCATACAGGTGGATTTCAGTCACTGATGAGATTCAGTCTCATCGTGTGTTACTGCCCAGGCTTCTCATCTTAAAGGGCCCCTCAGTCTCTTACCTAAAACTGTGTTCAATTATCAGTTTTATTTATTCATTATTATAATTATGATAATATAATGATAATATGATAATGTTTTGAAATGAATAGAAACTTTTTTACATGCAAAACATTAACTCAGTGGCCGTTATGAGACTTGCGTATATATAAAATGCTTGGTATGGCCTGGCCAGCCAAACATATTCCCCGGGTTTTCTAACCTTAAAGGTGCCCTTTAAGTCTTTAACACTTGACTCTGTGTCATTTTCTCGTTCTATAGTACTACAGTACTTTTGCCACTCAGATATCCTGGATGAATTGACTACATGAACATATAATAATAATAATCTGGAAACATAAGCACAATAGAATTGAACTGAATATTGCAAACCCAAGGTAAAATGACCGGTAAGATGTTGTATGTCTAAAATCGTATGCTCTATGTATCAATGATTCCAGGTATTGTTTGGCAGTGTGGTATGTTTGTGTGCACAAGAATTCCATTCTGCATTCAGAAATGCTCACAAAATCACAGAATAATTCTCTTTGCTCACAGAGAGAGAATAAAAATGCCCTGTACTTTCAGAAGTGTGGTGTGCCTTTGTCTCACTGCTCGTGAAGTAGAGAGAGGGAGAGACATTGGAAGCGACCTTGAATAACCCCACTGTTTGTTCCCCGCTCTCCCTGCAGGACGTTCTTCTAAGGCTCTCCCCTGGGCACCTGCCATGGAGACGATGTTCAACGAGGAGCACCGTTTTCAGTCGTCACATTCATGTTGCTTTTTTAAAAAAAAAAAATTAATTAAAATTTTTGAATTTTATTTTTTCAAAATGGGTCCAGATAAGGTCGGTATGTACACGATGACGCCACCTGCAGAGAACTCTGTTAGACGTGTTTGGAGATTTTTCTCCAAGATGGCGGCCCGCATGATGGTAGTGGTTTGAAGACCAGCCTAACACGTGCAATCGCTAGTGTGTGCGCTGACAAGGCTACCTGCTTCAGCTGTAACTGACCCCTAACCCCTGACCTGTGACCTCTAACCCTATACTGCTAGCATGAGAACACCGCTGTAGGAGCCTGTGCCTCATTATACATCACATGCATGCGACCGTCTCCACCCACCAAGGAATGACACGGCCGCCAAAATCGCCAAAAACCTGGAGGATTAAGACGCAAGAGACCTGGATCGTATCCAAACGCATCGCTATTTGCACTTACATTTGAACAGCATGCAGTATGTGAGGGTTAGATTTGTGCCTGGAGTGATCTGTCTGTGGCATGGTGGCATGTATAAAAACGTTGTGCCCGTTCCCCTCTCCATGGTAGTGAGCTTGTCCTGCATCGCTGGTCCCTGCTGGAGGGGGGAAGTAGAGTTTGGGCCGGACTGCCTGGCTGGACCACCTGAGGGTCGGCTTTTCTCTTTTTTGCCAAAATGAATCAGCGCAAAAATAACCAGTCCTCGCATTTCTTCACTTTCTGTCTCCAGTGTGTGGCATTTGCATATGTTGATATTGTTTAAAAAAAAAAAAGCAAAACATTTTTTTATTTTTAAAAAGTTTGTAAATCCACAAACAGTTAATTGCCATTTTTCTATAATGAGGGGTTCATTTTTAAAAGATGTGAATTGCAAGGCTGGAACATTTTCCTTTAAAATGAATCTGTTAGTGTTTCCCAAAGTGCTACACCAGTGTTAGGCTAAACTGGTCACACTCATGATTTCTTTTTCATTTAAAAATGTGTTAGAAGTCTTATGCACTTGATTCAGAAATCTTCCGGTGGTGTATTACTGTAGTCCTGTTATGTCTGATTGTTTATGGATGCTTTTGATCTGCACTCTGTATCACATTACTGGTTTTCAGTGACAAAGGGATTAATTAGTGCGCTCTCAGAATCAATAAAGACGTACAAAGACTGAAAAGGTGCAGTTGTCTTTGTTGTGTAGCCAGAAACCTCAGTGTCACCAATGTTGCTAATCATCATTGCATGATCAGTCTTCATTTGTGTGATGCAGTGTAATTGCAATTAGGCTGAATAGGATTGGTAAGATATTTAATTAGTATGCTATTTGATTTGATTGTTTGTGATGTTATGACATTGTGTATTGCTTTTAATATAAATTTATCGTCCAACATGGGGCTGTACACATCCAATTCCCAACCTGATTTGGAATGTCCAATCATATGCAACTGCGAGAGCTGCGTTCTCGCGGACGCCCCACGCCGATTCTGGAGAGTGTAGACATCCGCAGTTCTCCTCCTTAACACGTGGTATCTCCGGATAGCTACGTCTTTTCACGCCGCTGACTACAGTAAGCTCGTGCAGTAATGAGCCTGAGGAGGCCATGCGGCTTTATCACGAAGTTCACGGGTGACCAATCGACTAGCGGTCGTCGCTAGATAGCGGGGTGAATCTGAACGAACTGACCTCTCCCATTCTCCTATACCAGTGGTAACCAGCCCTGTTCCTGGAGATCTACCGTCCTGTGGGTTTTCACTCGAACCATAACAAAGCACACCTCATTCAACAGCTAATTAATGTCAGCATTGAGCTGCAAATTAGCAGAGCCCGGTGTGCCAAATTAGGTTTGGAATGAAACCTACTAAATGGTAGATATCCAGGAACAGGGTTGGTTACTACTGAGAAATACAATGTGCAACGCACGCAGTCGATCAGCCGTGAAGCTAATCCAAGCACCTCAGTGACAAGTGTGTGGTACTGTAGTTTTACATAAAACTATATTGCAGTCCATCCCTTCAACATTTTTCCTTCGCTATGAATATGAAATACATTTCATTATTGCATGTTTTATTCAGGTTTGGTTGTTCAGTAATCCACAATTACCCTGAAATATCTAAACTAGAAATAGAAAAATATTAGTTTTTTTGTCTGTGAAGAACCAATGCTATACGTTCATATAATGTCGAATTGTTCCTGATTCTTAAGGGATGTTTTTGGCTGGTTGCCACGGGAAAAATGAAAACCCGTCCAAACCACAGCTGGAGGTTTTTCTGAATTTGAACACCTCGGATTGGACAACGTTGCATTGCAATGGATCGCCAACAGGGGGAAGTGGTGCTCCTCTAACTATTACAGTGATGTGAATGTCCGTTATATACTTTGGTATATAACTGTCATTGTATTCACCTGTGCCCGGTGTATTTCGGTGTGTTTTATTTTTAGGTTTAGGAACCACGTTTAATACTGTTCGCTTATGTAAAATAGCTAGCTTTAATAGGCCCACTTTTATCAGGGGCATTTAAAGACGCTTTCATACGTCAAAATATTGCATCGTGCGGTAGTCACGAATATTTGTATGTTTAGATTTTTAAAAAAGCAGTCCAGGGAAATAACTGTTTCATTCATATTGTCATGTTTGCATGGCCGATAACTTTATAATCAACAGTATGGTTATGAAATTCTGTCGGTTAAACTATTAATGTGTATAGATTCGATACGAATGCATTTGATTGGATGGATGTGTATTATTTTAGATGATTATGTAATGCAGAATTTCGTCCACTGGCGCCGAATATAGGTTTCGAATGTACTGTCATACGTGATAATCATGTGTCCGGGCATTACGTCGAACTGTAAACTGAGAGCTTCATGCCAACGCTGGGTTTCAAAACCACGAAGTGGGTCGTTTCCAATTCTTCCTGCGCTCAATTTCGTTTCAGCACCATGGCCAGTTCTACCAAGAGCAAATGGGGAGGATCTTAAAGGTTCAAGGAACCATCGATTATTCCCGACTGTTTAAACTATTTTTTTGTTCGTGTGTGCGTGCCTGCGTGCTCAACATCAGATTAAAATGATGTACTCGCAAAAATAAATTGTCTTTATAGCGAACCCGCCTTCCGTATCAGCGTGGATTAATTTTTCTCTTTGAAGACTTCTGACCCAAATTGAAAATAATATATCTGTTATAATATATGTCCGTTGTAGTCCCGCATTAACTGTAAGGGAAAACGATGCGAAACGCTTCTTGTAGTTCACAACATTGATTCTGCGCTGAAAGAGTGTGGCGCCCAAATGGGGAGACTACAGCCATACTTGGAGTAGTTTATGAACGTTATTGTGGCAACGTCAGGCGTCTGCAAATCAAGATGCTACAACGATACAAACCGGTAGGTGCCTCCATTTTTAGATGTTTATTTCCACGTGGCTGGTGCCGCTGCTTGATGATTGATTTACAATGTGGGGTTCTGGTTCGTCGTGGCTGATTGATCTTAGCCGTTGAACGACTGCGGCTGTGAAAATGGAAATGGGTCATTTGGAATCTAACGTTTATATATTTTGTGAACGGGCACTCACTTTTCGTAAATTTCTTGTACAAGTGGTTGATTCTTCTGTCTTTCCTCTTTCTCGTGAATTACGATTTGACACGGAAGCTTTTGAAAAGCGGTCTTATCTAAGAGTTGCAACAATACATCACGTAGGCTACAATGTATCGTGAATAAAGCGTAGGCCAAGGCTCAAGGGTTTATTATTATTTTTAGTAGTAGTAGTTGTTGGTGTAGTTCTAGTAGAAGCAGTTGTGGTATTTTATTTATTTTTTTGGTTGAGGCATCAAAGTCATATATCTTTTCTTCTTTCCCGGATAATAGTCAACTTTTACTTTCGCAGTACAGGTTTAAAATGGAGGTTTCAATGTCTTGTTGCAAACTATTCTTTTTTTCATTTTATTAATGTTTTAAATTTTATGATGTGCAAAAATTGTATGATGTTTTTTTCTTTGATCTCGGAAGTCTTTAAAATGCACGCCCAGGCATGTAAAAACGTCTCATGCAAATGCACAAATGGGCACTGTAATTGTGTTCTTTTTCGGTCTACTACCCTACATGTTGGTTGAGGGTTGCGGGTGATGGATCATTAAAGGAGGTAAATAAAATCCAAGTCTTAGGTCCAGGCCTAAGACCCAGAGCATCACCTCAAAGCCTGAAATCCATTTCATTATCGTATCCCACTGTACCACGGGAACGGTATCGGATCGATTCTCATCCATTAAACATGTATATTTCAGTGGGAAAACATGATTCAATTATATTTATTCTTCTATGATTTTGGATGAAGTCCTACTGAGAATAAAAGGAAATACGCATTATATATATATATATATATATATATATATATATATATATGTGTGTGTGTGTGTGTGTGTGTGTGTGTGTGTCTAAAATGTAATGTGCAATTAGGTGTCCCATGCTTTCGTGCCATATAGTCTATCAAAGCTGACAGCGTATTCCATGCAATCTGGCCTTGCCATGTGAGTTATTGAAAAATAATGGTAATCTCGTATTTCAGTTGTCATTGGTATTATATACTGGCTGCCCTTTCTCACCGTTTACTGTGCTGTTGTCAGCTGTTTGTGATCCGTGCGTGCGCGCCAGAGCTTGCTCGCCTACATTAGCGCGCGCCTGCGTGCGTGCGTGCGAGCGAGCGTGCTCGTTGCTTACTAGAAAGCTTCACTTTAGTGCGATGCACCGAGGCGTTTCTGAAGAGATTTTTTTTCGGGCTTCAGTTCCGCACAATCCCTTCGACATCACCCTGGAGACCGGCCTGCGAGCGCGCCATCCAGTTCCTTCTCTGACCGGAGGGCATGCTTTGCCCTGGTCGCCGGCGCACACTTATTAAATGCGTTGAGGCTGAAGCGTTACCACGCATGGAGTTAGCAGTGTTGCATAGTCCATGGTCCTGGATGATGCGGGTTCCTGCAGCTCCTGCAGGTTTGATTCAAGGTGGGAGGCCCTCACTGTGCACCTCAGCTTGGTACTTAATCCAGACAACATCAGACAGTGTCCATCTGGATGATATATCCTTATAGACAACACAAGCAGTGCAAGACATCCTGAACAAGTGCACCTCATTATAAAATAGTTACTAATAATGGTAACAATCAAACCAACACATAAGGTGCTGAAAAAGACCACGAAGACAAAAACAAGAACACAAACAGTGGTACTCAAATTTGGTCATGGTTGTAACTCAGCACTTAGCTCACCTGGCTTCTGGGCTTCTTGGCCTGAAACTGGCACACCCTCCGCCCAAAGACTCCTGGCACATCCTCTGGCCAGGCCCAGGACTGAGGAACAGCAGTCTGACGGACACCTCTGAAAGCTGGCCGGGTGAAAGTAGGGAGCTTGGTGGCTTTCATTTTGAAGAGGTTTTCACCCGCTGTCAGACACAAAAGCAGACAGCCAGGGTCCAGCTTCTTTATTAGATAACTTGTAAAGTGTCTTAATATGTTTTGTTTTGCCTTAATTTGTTACGTAAGTTTTGTTGCGTAAGTACTGTAGTTATTTCATCTAATTATGTGGCACCTGGCCATCTATGCTGCAGCACACTGAAGAGAATCAGCCCACAAATGTGGGCCCACCTGTTAGGTTTGGTTGGCCACGCCCAATTTTGCACCTCTGGGACCATCACCCCGCAGCCCCCTGCCCAGCAGCTGCAGCTGGACTCCATACAAAGTGGGCGGTACTGTCCTGAAGCAGGCATTTAATTGGCCAGCCCTGAACTTTGACCCCTCTCTCTAGTCTGAGTGAAACTGAGGTCATTGAGAGAGGGTTTTTAATTCTGGCGACTGGGTGGGCACCAGATCTGGGTCAGTAAAGTTCCGACAGATGGCAGATGTTTCTCAGTACTTTCTTCTGTTTTCATGAGTATTCTGAACCATGATTCATAGGGTTTGGTTAGTAACATGACAAATCAAAACTTTTCTCAGGCATCTGCTGGAGTTTTGCCAATTCTTTTCGGGCATAAATAGCATTGCCAAAAAGTTTCTCATACATAATTGACCCAGGTCTCTTTAAATGCCCTTGTGTAAACTCATTAGGGAGATGTGTTATTTAAAGGTTTTAGTGCTGTTTTTGTGCTGAGTGCTGCTGTAATTCTATCCTCAAAAGCGTTATCATGTCCTCATTAAATGTGTGGGTAAAAAAATCGAGCCCTGGGTGGGCGGCCTTTTCAAGGGCATTAATCCATAATCCCAGGGCAGTGGGTCCCACGGCACCTATCAATACTCCACCTGCGCGCCGGTTTGCTGACGTACAGGAAGTCCCTGGAAGAGGAGGAAAGACATTTGTTAGGGGTGTGTGGCAATGTCACCGCACCTTCTATGGTACATTCCAAACCCTAAGGGTGCTCTGTGGTGGGATGTGGGGTCACGCTGGAAGTGAGACCTTGTATGGTTCACTGGCATCCGATTCCATGCCTGTAGCATGCATGCCTGTAGCATGCATGCCTGTGTCCACCTGCCCAGACCTACAACCCTGTGGCATGCGCGGGTCGCATGTCATGCACTGTGCGATGGACACCACACCTGGACGGGAGGGCCTTTGGGGGGGGGGGGGCTTTCTATGTTCTCCTGCAGTTGTGCGCATCACATGACATGAAACACACACAGTGTGTCATTGCGCCATACGCTGGTGTGTCAGATGAGCACTGTCGACCCTTTACAGTGTAAGATCGCAAATATGTCACTAGAATGTTCTTAGCTGATGTCACAATCGTTACTGGTAAACGAAAGCCGTGGAGTTCTAGAACACTTGGAATTTAAAAAAGAAAAACATTCCACGAAAACCTACACAAAGGGCTGATTTGTCATTTTAAATCTCAGTGTGCCAAGTTTTCAAATGACCTAATTTTCTCTCTGGCTATGAAGCTGTGTGAATCGCAGCTCCGAGCTTCATTTATATTTGATAAGCCCCCAAAGTCTGTCCATGTATTTCTGCACATCACCGTCAGGTTTTCTGCAGTATGTGGTTCACTTGCCATTCATTCACGTCCTGCTCAAAGCCAGAAGTGAAACCGATTTCTATATTTACCCAGTTTTGCTCTTTCTGTATTTACCCAGTTCTCCTCTGTGCATGAAGCACAATAATAATTTCACATGTATTGCACGTTTCTCTCTCTCTTGCTCTCCCTCCCTCTTCTCTCCTCTCCTTTCCTCTCTCTCTCTCAATCTCTTGCACTTCTCTCCTCTCTTCTCCTCTCCTCTCTCTCTCTCTATGACGTGAGAGACCACCTACAGTCACATACCCACAGAGAGCAGACGCTCCTCTCTCTCTCTCTCTCTCTCTCACTCTCTCTCTCTCTCTCTCTCTCGCTCAGCCACCTCCAGCAGGTCTGCCTGCGCTGTTTGTTTCCTGCAAGGACACGCATCGTATCGATAAGCCGGCACGGATAACCCACTCTCCTGCTCTCTCTCTCTCTCTCACACACACACACACCTCCATCCTGTCTGCGCAAGGTCACCTCTGGAGTCTCGCTGCACGCTGAGGGCTTGGAATAGAATTCATACCTGAGGAACGGGAGGCAGCTCGTGCTTACCCCTCTGCGTGTGTGTGTGCGTGCGCGTTGCTCTAAACGCAGGTCGGAGCACTTTGGGAAAAGGATGCCGGTGAGAGGGGGTGGGGACATGCGATGCGGGCGTTCCTCTCCACCCCAAATTCTGCTTAGACAGCACAAGAAGAGGAAGGGCAGCTACATCCCCACTGGACTGTGACCGGCTCTCCCCACACCTCACACCCACACCCGCACACGCACACGCACACGCCTGCGCACACACACACACGCGCGCACACATGCATGGTCAACGCCACCGGCATCACCACGGCAACGATGTAAAGAAGAGAGGGATTACTCACTGAGGATGAGAGTGACGTTCTGAGGACGCTTTTCTTTTTTCTCTTCTTTTATTTTATGCCTCCTCTCTCTCCTCCGTGTCCTCCTCCTCCTCCTCCTCCTCCTCCCCCTCCTCTTCCTCCTCTCTCTCCGCGTCGTCGCCTCCACCCGCCCGCCCGCCGCCCCCCCCCCCTCCTCGCCACACCCCCCCTCCCGGGCCGGACAGAGCCCCAGCTCCAGGATGTCCTTGGCGTTCTGCGGCAACGAGAACGGCTCGGCGGCGTACAACGTGGACGGCGGCGTGCTGAACAACGGCTGCTTCCTGGACGCGCTCACCGTCGTGCCCCACGTGTTCCTGCTCTTCATCACCTTCCCCATCCTCTTCATCGGTGAGTCACAGCCGGCATGCCGGGGGGTGGTGGTGGGGGGGGGGGGGGCTGTATGCCGCGCCTCCCCCTCGCCCCCCCTCTGAAGAACACTCTTAGGACAGGCCAGCCTGCGAACAGTGGGAATGAGGCTTAAGGGACAATCTGGGCCAAAATAGACATTTGAAATGTTTTAACTCTTTCAATGCCGGTCACATCTGAGTACACAAGCTCTGCTGAATCCTGCCTGTTTTTCAAAGATAGGATTTTACTATTTTACTAAATCGAAGATAATACAATAATGTAAATAAGAATCCTGTTCAGAATGTTAGTAAAAACAGACACAAAGCATGTTTCTTAAAAAACTTTTGGCCATTTGTAGGCATTGTGTTAGTGTCTAAAGAGCAGTGGTGTTATGTATAAGGTCCTTTGACCTCGGTCTGGTTTCCTGCTGTTTTTGTGGTTGTACTTTAGGCACAGATGCTTTTTTGATTTAGTACTTTCAAAACAATGAACATAAAGAATTTCTTTTGCATTAGCTGAAATAGTGAAGTACCTACACAGGGTTAGCCCGGGTTGCTCAGGACGTGGTGACGCGATGCTGCTGCGACGAGATTAAAAATGACACGGCAGAGCTGTCTCTAACTGCTCTTAATGCTGGATAAAAACAAACCCGGTCTACAGTCGCAGGTTCGAAGCGCACGTGCGCGTTTCTGATTAAGAGACGGCTTTAACTGTCGGCCTCTATAGGCTCTGTGTGAAGCTTGGCAGCGGGGGAATGTGTGGTGTGAGACTCTTAGCGTTTTGAGGGGTGTCTAGTCAATGTGGGGAATGACACCACGACTGTGGGGAGGTGGGGGGGGGCGGATGTGTTTTTATTTTTGACGAGCAAATGTGACCTTCGCGTCAGAATTTGCAGAGCAGAGGCTGAAGCTGTCATCGTCTGCGGGGTTGTGTTACTGCTTTCTGTTCTTCTCTGACCCTGCCGTGGACCTCCTGGTCCTGTTGTCTGTTCAGCAGGCAGGTCGTCACTAACTGAGCCCTCGTCGCTAACGGGAACAACGCTAATACGCTGGCCCTGATACGCCACAGCCAGGATATGACTGGGACTGGCTGTATGTGTCACAGAGCTGGTCTCAGTGTTTTGTTTTAGAAAGAGCCTGGATGTGTTGGGTAGTTTAATGGGCAAGGAGCCGGTCTTGTAACCTAAAGGTCGCCGGTTCGATTCCCTGGCAGGACACTGCCGTTGTACCCTTGAGCAATGTACTTCACATGCATTTCTTCAGTATATATCCAGCTGTATAAATGGATGCAATGTAAATTCTGTGTTGCAATGTAAATTCTGTGTTGTGTAAGTCACTGTGGATAAGAGCTTCAGCTAAATGCCTGTAATGAAATATCAGCAGTGGATGTGCACTTATGCACATTTCAGTTTGTGTACACCCGTGGAAACTGTTATTAACAGAATGAGGCAGTTTAAGTTTACAGACAGAAGCTAAGAAAGTGGTGCAGGTCCTTCACTTCTCATCAAGTAAACTGGCTGACAGATCTGTTGTGGCAGTGACAAGCATTAGAGCTACTGATTTATTTAAAGCTCCCAGATTTCTCCCTCACTGCAGTTTATAGCATACTGCCTGATATGGGCTATTCTTGGTGAAAATGCACTTTGCATATGCAGGTTTAGGCCACAGGCATATACAGACGGGTGACAAATGAAAGAAATAACTAACGTAAAGTGTCTTGGTAAACTGTTGGGCAAGCTACTGTGCACCTTGGCATAGATCATACGTGTCTCTGGGATTCTACTGGTGGGATGGAACACCATTCTTCCAAAAGATATTCACTCATTTGGTGTTTTGATGATGGTGGTGGAGAGCGCTCTCCAACACGTCAGTCCAAAAGTCTCCCATTGGTGTTCAGTTGGGTTGAGATCTAGTGACTGCGAAGGCCACAGCGTATGATTCACATCATTTTTATACTCCTCAAACCATTCAGTGACCCCTCGTGCCCTGTGGATGGGGGCATTGGCGTCCTGGAAGAGATCACTTCAGGATAGAATGTTTCATCATAGGATAAATGTGATCACTCAGAATAACTTTGTATTGATTTGCAGTGACCCTTCCCTCTAAGGGGACAAGTGGACCCAAACCATGCCCCCCACAGCATAACAGAGCCACTGGGCCCCCTCACTAGGGGTCAAGTGTTCAGGCCTGTACCATTCTCTTAGTGTACGCCACACATGCACTCGCCCACTTGTCGAGAATATGGTGTAGGATGACCATATCACGATCATCCACATCTCTGTAGACCAGTGCCTTTCTGCACCACTGAACTCTCAAATGTGCGTTCATCTTTGTAATGAGAAGTTCATGCAATGCAATCCTACTGTGATATATTATAATATGTAGCTGTTGATGGACCGTTTGTGCTGACAGTCTGATCACGTCTTACATTAACATTCTTAGTCACCAGTGGAAAATTGCTTTTCTGTTTTTCCTTGCATATCGCACTAATGCACGAGCATCACAGCCATCGAATATGAGCTTTCAACCACAATTTCCCACCCTACTTACTGATGTCTTTCCTATAGATCTAAATACAGATTTCGCTTTAGTCACTGTTCCTATTGAAACACCGGCCAGTTGAGCAGTCTTTGTGACTGAAGCTCCTGCCGTCCGTGCCCCAATAATGAACCCTCTTTCCAAGTCACTTATATCTTTTCCTCTTGCCATTTTGACCCAAAATCGAGGTCAACTGGGCCTGCTCAGCATTTTTATACATGCTACAGAGCATGATAGGAGTAATTGCTCAATTGTATCATGCAGTACACTCGTATGCAATCATCTCCATTTGGATTGTATCTCCTCTCATTAATCCAGGTTTTTCCTTTAATTTGTCACCTCTCTGTAGCTAAAATGTTGTTGCTCAGATATGCATTGTTCTACCAGAGTGGGTATTTTTTGGCATGTCTGTGACTAAGGTGAGCCATGTCTGTTGAGTAAATGAGATTAGGAATTCTTTCAAATGTAAATGATTTACTTCCAAAGCAAAATCAGTCATGAGGGCTTTGACTCAGATGGAGTTTCCGGTCCATTCTGCTGATCGGAAATGAGGTCTTAATCCTCACTGGAACATCTATTCATTTCATCATTTCATATACAGCACACTGAAACAGACACACTTAAACCTCTTAGGCCGTGGTCCTCGAGAGAGAGAGAGAGAGAGAGAGAGAGAGAGAGAGAGAGCATGACTGTCTGTCTGTCTGCTTTGTGTTCTGTCTGTCTGCCTGTCTGTCTCCCTACCTTCTGCACTGTCTGTCTGTCTGTCTTCTGCACTGTCTGTCAGTCGGTCTGACTGTCTGCTGCTTTATCTGTCTGTCTGTCTGCTGCTTTATCTGTCTGTCAGTCTGTCTGCTGTCTGTTTGCTGCACTCTCTGTACTGTCAGTCTGTCTGCACTGTCTGTCTGCTCCACTGTGTCTGTCTGTCCGCTCCACTGCGACGTAGTCCGGTAGATTAAGGATGCGGCGACAGGGCTTGTGGCTGCTTCTCCACTGCCTCCCCGTGGCTCTGTGCTCTAGTGCGCCCCCTGTCTGTGCCCGCAGGGTGGGGCAGCCAGAGCTCCAAGGTGCACATCCACCACAGCACCTGGCTGCACTTTCCGGGGCACAACCTGCGCTGGATCCTCACCTTCGTCCTGCTCTTCGTCCTGGTGTGCGAGATCGCCGAGGGCATCGTCTCCGACGGGTGAGTTTCCGGCTCCTTCCGCCGCTCGGAAGTGAGATCACAGTCCCAACTCAAACCCCCCCTTTAT
Organism: Anguilla pacifica; assembly: GCA_039654925.1. Lineage (NCBI taxonomy): Eukaryota > Metazoa > Chordata > Actinopteri > Anguilliformes > Anguillidae > Anguilla > Anguilla pacifica. Next base: position 41,805,739 of record CM077299.1, read on the forward strand.
TCTCTCACGTATGGCATGTCAACAGACACACAAGTGAACCCCTTAAACATCAGTCCCCGGTCCTGGTCCTGGGGAACCGAAAGGTTTGCGTCTTTAATTTCACAACCATGTCAGACACGAGTAACCAGGTGAGGTGAGCTACCTGTGTAACCACCTGTTTTAATTCACCTTTAAGTACTGGATAATAATGAGACCACACGCACACCCTGGAAGCTCCAGAGCCAGGGTTGGGGAGCTCAGGTGGAGCCCAGAAGAGGTGAATCAGTCTTATTAGATCAGGAAGCTCAGTCCTGTTCCCTCTTCCACTTGGGGAGCCACAGGTTCTGTTTTTGTTTTCACCTTAAGACTCAGCCCCGAGGATCCAGAAGAGGTGAGTTAATCAGCTGCTTAAATTGGCTGATTAAGCGATTAACGACAGAAACCTGCGGACCCAGCAGCTCTCCAGGGGCAGTTTGGCCAGTTTGGCTGTTTTTTTTTCACGGCCAGCTCTAACCGAGAGACCCGCATGAAGCTGTGTGGACGATGTGGGACTGCTTGTTTAAGACTGCTCGTCCCTGTGGAGCAGATTTGCATGCTGGGTAATGGAAAGCCCCTCCTGGGTGGCTAGAAACCCCCTCCCCCCCCCCCGCCCCATGTTTTAATCAGTGTGTGCGCTGTCAATCACGATTGCCAGCGTCGTCTGCTTCCTGGTTTTCTGCATGAAAGAACAGCTGTTCAGACCGAGCCCAGAAAAATCCATTCTGGTAATACATCCTCTCTCCCTCTCCAAAACAACCTCTGTGCCTCTCTAAAACACTCTCTCCCTCTCCAAAACATCCTCTCTCCCTCTCTCAAACATTCTGCCTCCCTCTCCAAAACATCCTCTGCCCCCTCACAAACATTCCCTCTTTCTCTCAAACGTTCTCCCTCCCTCTCTAAAACATCCTCACCCTTTCTTGTCTGTATTTATTCATGCTGTTCATCTCCAGTCCAAACCAGCAGACTCCCAGCCGTTGGCTCCACACTGGCAGAGCGTCTCATTGCCTTGCATAAAATGTCTTTTTTAGCTTCGGGTGGTTTATGCAGTGCTCTCCCTCTGCAGAGTGCTGTTTACCACCCCGGGGGCGAAGTGTGGGCCAGTCTACCAATGCCGTCGCCTTATTTTGAACTTACTTTATGCATGGGGAATTTTTTTTTTAATTTAATGTGTTTTCCACGCACGCGCACAGTGCTCTTAGCTTGCTACAGTCAGTGTGAAGCCTGACTCACTCCAAAACACTGCAGAAGTGTGCTCGTGGGAAGGGGGCTGGGGAGCAAAACATCACTCCTACTTCCTGGCTGCCTGTGAAGAGCTCATACAACAGCCCATCTTTGCTAACAAACTCCCGGTCCTTAACGTCAGAGTCCGATTGAGATTTCTACTTCTTTTTTTGTTTAAGATGGTGTTGTTTCTTTACTATACACATCGTTGTGTATTCTCATGCAAGTCATAAAACATCAGTTAATAGTCTGAATGTTTAGTTGCCTAATGTAAGTAAGCCCCAGTGTTTGCTTCAACCAGCTTTTTATATTCATTTTCATATTTTTGTTCCTGACAGAGTTCCGCTGTTGTTACATTTGCAGTGTCTAATGGAAGTTTTATTGCAGCTAACTAGTGGTTATTGGTTATTTCTGGTGTGAACCAGTGAGATATTATTAAGTGAGGCAATACTTAGACTGTAGTGAGACACTAGTTAGGCTGCTTAAACTGTTTCCTAAACTATGTTCCAGAACCCAAAATGGGTCTCTGGACTGCATTAGCTGAGTCCTTGAATGAATCTGTACTCAACTAGGCCAGGGGTCTGCAGCCCTGGACCCAGAGAGCCGCGAGCTCTGCTGGTTTTGTTCTCACCTTAAAAATCAGCACCCACTTCAGTCCCAAGTAGCCGGGTGAAGTGAGCGAACTGCGTAATCAACTGCTCTAATTGATTAATTAGGTGATTAAGAGTTACAGAATGAAAGCCTGTTGAGTCTGTGGCTCCTCAGGACCCGTGTTGCAGACCCTGCATCAGCCTGTGTTTGCATTTTTATTTGAGGGGTCCCTGAAAGGTAATTAATTTTTAATTTGGGTCCCGATATTAAAACTATTTCGAATTTAATCTAAGACTTAAGCCAATAAAAAAGCCGCAGGTGGTGGGTAATTGACTTTAATGTGGTTGGATTAGATCATTGTAGTTACAACAAAGAGATTAGGTTATATGCAGTTGTACATTTCATACTTAACGGGGTTTTATTAAAATATTTTGATTAGATCTGAGATTAGTGGTGAAGTTTATTTAGTGATGAAAATTTTAATTAAAATGATTTAGTTTGAAATTCACGAAGATTCATGGACCTGTCAGAGGAGAAAGTCGCAATTAAAGGAGGATCAGATGCTAATCGCTAATCCTGATTTAAACTTGATATTCTTGTAATTCAGGAGGAACAATCAAAAACCAGATTTACAAGACAGGAAGTGTTTCGTCTCCCCATTTTGCTGCTCGTTATCATTCACTAGCTTATCGATAATAACACGCGGTGGATGTATTTTTGACTGTGAATGACGACAAATCATGGGCCACTAACCAGCTAACCAAATTAGCAATGTCACCAGGGAGCAAGCGCAGTAGTATTAGCTATCAGTATCAGGCAGCTTGAAAGGTGAAGTTTAAAAATGTGTGTGTAGCATTAAAATAAGGCTCATTAGCTGCTAACATTAGCAGCAGTGTTTACTGTGTACCACAGGGTGCTATCTCTTTGGGATCTTATCTGCTGCTTTTCAATGCAAGAGAGATAATATTTAAACTGTCATGTGACTTATGTTGTCTCAGCTGTACCTATTATTGTGTGTGTGTGTGTGTGTGTGTGTTTGTGTGTGTTTATGTGAGTTTGTGTGTGAGTATGTGTGCATGTGTGTGTGTGTGTGTGTTTGTGTGTGCACGGGCGCTTGCTTGTGTATGTATTAACCTGCTCTCTCTCTCTCTCTCTCTCTCTCTCTCTCTCCAGGTTCACTCAGTCTCACCACCTGCACCTCTACATGCCCGCAGGTCTGGCCTTCATGGCCGCCATTACATCCATCATCTACTATCACAACATCGAGACGTCCAACTTCCCCAAACTCCTGCTGGGTACGTCCCCTCCCTGTCCCAACAACAGCTGGCTGGGTACATCCCCTCCCTGTCCCACCAACAGCTGAGTATGTCCTCTCACTGTCCCACCAGCAGCTGGCCTCTCTCAGTGAGATAATGGTATCACAAAATTAATATTTACATGGTCTATTATAGGTCCCTGCAAACTGCGCAGCTTCAGTTAGTAGTTTCGAGGGTTTGATTCCTTGCAATCTAAGTTTGTTCTGGCGTTTATTGGAGATCTGGAAGTTGTTGTTGGAGACCAGATTTTATCTTAATTTTTATGTTTGTGGTGTTCCGGGCTTTGCAGGAGATAGTTTACAGACTGTGCCTAAGGGATGTTTTAATGTCACTAAATAGTTTACTAGTCAAAAGTTGCTAATAGGTTTTGTTAAAAAAATTAAAAAAACATTTAAATTTCGTACTTTTTTACATGTAGGTATTTTGCTGAGGAAAATGAAGGTTCATCTCCTCATCGTCACTCCACCTTCTGTTACCTTTCACATGGCACTGTTTCACCAAATAGTCTCATTTTTTTTGGGTGTCTCTTTTTTAAATAATATTTGTATCTGCCCTTAACATCAGCTTTACAATTGATTGACTATGTTGACTGAGTTGACCCACATGTTCAATTGATAGAGGACAGAGATATGGAGACACGGTCCAGGATTTGGACGAATAAGTACATGAATGGCTAAAATAAATAATCAAATAGAAAAGTAAATAATTAAAACATTAGGACTGACAAAGTTTTTTTTAAAAAGTTTAAAAAAAGAAACTTAATGAGTAAATAATTTTATAAAGAGAGCCCAAAGAGGTGGCCAGCGTTCCTCTTTGTTTTGCCCAAACGAATTCCCCCTTACTTACCCCCCCTACCCCCGAGGTTAGGCAGGGGTAAGCAGGGGGTATTGTAGGGGGATTCTATTTCTCGATTGGTTTTGTTTCTGAAAACAGAACCTTTAATATCACTGATTTTGCAAAGGCAAGGCTTTTTATTGTATGGGCTGTGTATCGATGAGGAGAGTGTTGGAGAGCTGAGCTGGATGCATAAACCCAGAGAATATTAAGCACGTTAAGCTTGCAGTAATGTTACACAGCCCCATGCAGCTTGTGTGCGAGAGTTTAGTCTTAGTCAGAGTCACCGGACAGAGCCGTCCTAAACACGGTGTTTGTTTCGGCCAGACGTGCCCGAGGTCCTGTCCTAGGTTCTGCAGCCCTTATTCCACTATCTGTCGTCCTGAAGACGTTTTCCTGCCCTTGTTCCACTGCCTGTAGTTCTGGTAACATTCTCCTGCCCTTGTTCCATAGCCTGTAGTCCTAGCCATGTTCTCCTGCCCTTGTTCCATAGCCTGTAGTCCTAGCAATGTTCTCCTGCCCTTGTTCCATAGCCTGTAGTCCTAGCAATGTTCTCCTGCCCTTGTTCCATAGCCTGTAGTCCTAGCAATGTTCTCCTGCCCTTGTTCCATAGCCTGTAGTCCTAGCAATGTTCTCCTGCAATTGTTCCATAGACTGTAGTCCTAGCCACGTTCTCCTGCCCTTGTTCCATAGCCTGTAGTCCTAGCAATGTTCTCCTGCCCTTGTTCCACAGGCTGTCATCCTGATGACGTCCTCCTGCCATTTTTGCTGCATGAGTCATTACCTTGCCACATTTCATTTCATTGCACAGGGTTATTCACACACACGGTTAGGGCTGAAGAGAAAAAAAGTCCATTAGTCCAAAAAGAAAAGAAATAGTTTCCAAGCAGAACCAAAGTTGCTTGTTGGGAGGGGGTGGAGGGGGGGTTCTGGCAGGATTGAACTGAAATCAGGAGTCACTCCCATGATCCTTTGTGTTTCTTGGCTAACTGGTGCATGGCCATGAGGTGTGCAGAACAGAGCGTTAGCCTGAGTCTGGAGTGCCTAGTTTCTCTATCAGTGTCAGAGCTGAACTGGATGAGGGAAGGCTATTCCTGATCAATTTGGTTTACTTGTGTTCTCTTGCCCCCCCGCCCCTCCCTACAGCACTGCTCATCTACTGGGTCTTGGCCTTCCTCACTAAGACCATCAAGTTTGCGAAGTACAACGCGCACGGCGTGGGTCTGGGCCAGCTCCGCTTCTGCCTCACGGGCCTGCTGGTGCTGCTGTACGGCCTGTTGCTCGCCGTGGAGATCAACGTCATCATGGGCCGGGTGAGCGCGTGTGTGTGTGTGTGTGTGTGGAGGGGTCACTGTGTGTGTGTGTGTGTGTGCGCGCGCGCGTGTGTGTGTGTGAGAGAGAGAGAGAGTATGTGTGTGGAGGGGTCACTGTGTGTGAGTGTGTTTGTGTGTGGATGGATCACTGTGTGTGTGTATGTGTTTGTATGCATAGTGTGTGTGTGTGTGTGTGTGTGTGTAAGAGAGTATAGTGTGTGTATACATAGTGTGTATGTTTGTGTTAGCATATAGTGTGTGTGTGTATGTGTGCGTGTATAGTGTGTGTGTGTGTGTGTGTGTGTGTCTGCGTTTGTGAGTCCATATATGCAGAGTGTGTGTGCGCGTGTGTGTGTTGCTGTTCTTTGCCTCTGCACAGTGAGTAGAGCAGACGCAGTCTGGGCAGTCTGTCCCTCCTGTCCTGCAGGGAGGCAGCCAGAGGCAGTCTCTGAGCCTGTTCCCTGGGTCATATGCTACCTCAGGATGCTGAGGCCGCAGGCCAGACCAGCTGATTGATTCCATCTGTCACTCTGATTACTGCACACAGGCCTGGCTCCCGGGGAATAGCGCTCAGATAATCAGAGGTTGTAATTATGCACAGGTCTCCCATCCATATACAACCTGTCAGTTCCTTCCTATTCCGGTGGGGACCTAGTCTTCATCATTTAATTCACCAATTGCATCAGTGTTTCTGCGATCGATTAAACGCCCTTGAGGTCTTCAACTTCAAAGTAAAATGCTGTGATACTATTGATTTGGCGGTTAATGAATTTCAGTTGCAAGAGACTGCACAGTGTGATCCATTAAATGAAAGAAAACTAATATGACTCAAGATGCCTGTGATCATTATGTCTTGGGCGTGGTAATGGCCTTGTGCATTTAGGAATTAAATAGCATTTTAGAAGAATATCTCGCAATAGACAACACAGCCTTTATATCGGGAGTTCTCAGCCCTGGTCCTGGAGAGCCACAGGATCTGCTGGTTTTTTGTTTTCATCTTAAAACCACAGCCAATTCAGACCCAACAAACGAGCGAGGTTATTATCAGCAGCCAATCACAATGAAACCCAGCAGACCGTCCAGCTACCCAGGACCAGGGTAGTGGCTCCCTGCTGTAAATAGGCTCAGGTAAAACATGATTAAAACCAGGGATGGGCAGATGCACCTGGCACAGAATATCTCCCAAATAAATCCATCTGTGCCAATTAATCTATCTGCAACTACCCATGAACTTCAGTCAGAAGGACGCCGGTGTTGATTGCTTTTCGGATATCACGGGGGTATAAATAATTCATGAAAAAACCAAACGCGAACAACCCATATTACATATGAAATTAATTCTTCAGTGTTTTGTGACTGAGATGCTGCTCAGTCCTGACTAAGTGAGGTGCAAGAAACAGTCATGCGGAAAGGTAATTAACAAGAAAGCAATCTCAGCGTTTGCGGAGTCTCTGTTCGATGACCTTGTCGCTGATGTCACAGCTGTCTCTGATCCACTCTACTGCCATGCTAATCCCGTGTTTTCAAAGCCAATCACCTGGCTTTGTTTGTGCAGGTACAGGGCTGCTTGTCTTGTGATTGGTGGGCAGGCTTTGGAGGGTGGCAGCTGACGTTGGACCCGTTGTTCTCTAGTAGCATGTATACCTATGACCATAGAAAATGTGTAATAAATGCATATTTTTTTAGGGAAAACTTTTCGGTTTTTTAAATGACCTCAAACATATTATTTTGCATTTGTATTATTGTATTCATGATATTTAGTTTGTTTTTTATCAATTTTAAATGAGTAATCAGATGTTTTCAATGGTACCAATTGCTTCAATTAGGGTTTAGGGCTCAAACTAGGGTTCAGCTAGGGTTAGGGTTAGGGTTAGGGTTAGGAAAATGGTAAGTCTGAGGGTTGAGGCAAGTTTACGGTTGTGTCAGCAGCTTGAAGAAAGGTTAGAGCATGGGTTTGTTAACAATTTTGAATGAACCAAAAAATTTCTCTAGTAGCATGTGTACCTATGACTATAGAAAATGTGTAATAAATGCATATTTTTTGAAGGAAAACATTTTTGTTTTTTTAAATGACCTCAAGCATATTATTTTGCATTTGTGTTATTGTATTCATGATATTTACCTTGTTTTCCATCAATTGTAAATGGTTTTTCTGAAGTTTTCAAAGGTACCAATGGCTTCAATTAGGGTTTAGGGCTCAAACTAGGGTTAGGGTTAGGAAAACGATGAGTCTGAGGGTTGATGCAAGTTTACGGTTGTGTTCAGCAGCTTGAAGAAAGGTTAGAACATGGGTTTGTTAATGATTTTGAATGAACCAAAAAATCTCTCTAGTAGCATGTGTACCTATGACCGTAGAAAATGTCTAATAAATGCATATTTTTTTAGGGAAAACAGTTTTGTTTTTTAAATGACCTCAAACATATTATTTTGCATTTGTATTATTGTATTCATGATATTTAGTTTGTTTTTTATCCATTTTAAATGAGTAATCAGATGTTTTCCAAGGTACCAATGGCTTCAATTAGGGTTTAGGGCTCAAACTAGGGTTCAGCTAGGGTTAGGGTTAGGGTTAGGGTTAGGAAAACGGTAAGTCTGAGGGTTGAGGCAAGTTTACAGTTGTGTTCAGCAGCTTGAAGAAAGGTTAGAACATGGGTTTGTTAATGATTTTGAATGAACCAAAAATTTTCTCTAGTAGCATGTGTACCTATGACCATAGAAAATGTGTAATAAATGCATTTTTTTTTAGGGAAAACATTTTTGTTTTTTAAATGACCTCAAACATATTATTTTGCATTTGTATTATTGTATTCATGATATTTAGTTTGTTTTTTATCCATTTTAAATGAGTAATCAGATGTTTTCAATGGTACCAATTGCTTCAATTAGGGTTTAGGGCTCAAACTAGGATTCAGCTAGGGTTAGGGTTAGGGTTAGGAAAACGATGAGTCTGAGGGTTGATGCAAGTTTACGGTTGTGTTCAGCAGCTTGAAGAAAGGTTAGAACATGGGTTTGTTAACAATTTTGAATGAACCAAAAAATTTCTCTAGTAGCATGTGTACCTATGACCGTAGAAAATGTCTAATAAATGCATATTTTTTTAGGGAAAACAGTTTTGTTTTTTAAATGACCTCAAACATATTATTTTGCATTTGTATTATTGTATTCATGATATTTAGTTTGTTTTTTATCCATTTTAAATGAGTAATCAGATGTTTTCCAAGGTACCAATGGCTTCAATTAGGGTTTAGGGCTCAAACTAGGGTTCAGCTAGGGTTAGGGTTAGGGTTAGGGTTAGGAAAACGGTAAGTCTGAGGGTTGAGGCAAGTTTACAGTTGTGTTCAGCAGCTTGAAGAAAGGTTAGAACATGGGTTTGTTAATGATTTTGAATGAACCAAAAAATCTCTCTAGTAGCATGTGTACCTATGACCGTAGAAAATGTCTAATAAATGCATATTTTTTTAGGGAAAACAGTTTTGTTTTTTAAATGACCTCAAACATATTATTTTGCATTTGTATTATTGTATTCATGATATTTAGTTTGTTTTTTATCCATTTTAAATGAGTAATCAGATGTTTTCCAAGGTACCAATGGCTTCAATTAGGGTTTAGGGCTCAAACTAGGGTTCAGCTAGGGTTAGGGTTAGGGTTAGGGTTAGGAAAACGGTAAGTCTGAGGGTTGAGGCAAGTTTACAGTTGTGTTCAGCAGCTTGAAGAAAGGTTAGAACATGGGTTTGTTAATGATTTTGAATGAACCAAAAATTTTCTCTAGTAGCATGTGTACCTATGACCATAGAAAATGTGTAATAAATGCATTTTTTTTTAGGGAAAACATTTTTGTTTTTTAAATGACCTCAAACATATTATTTTGCATTTGTATTATTGTATTCATGATATTTAGTTTGTTTTTTATCCATTTTAAATGAGTAATCAGATGTTTTCAATGGTACCAATTGCTTCAATTAGGGTTTAGGGCTCAAACTAGGGTTCAGCTAGGGTTAGGGTTAGGGTTAGGGTTAGGAAAACGATGAGTCTGAGGGTTGATGCAAGTTTACGGTTGTGTTCAGCAGCTTGAAGAAAGATTAGAACATGGGTTTGTTAACAATTTTGAATGAACCAAAAAATTTCTCTAGTAGCATGTGTACCTATGACCGTAGAAAATGTCTAATAAATGCATATTTTTTTAGGGAAAACAGTTTTGTTTTTTAAATGACCTCAAACATATTATTTTGCATTTGTATTATTGTATTCATGATATTTAGTTTGTTTTTTATCCATTTTAAATGAGTAATCAGATGTTTTCCAAGGTACCAATGGCTTCAATTAGGGTTTAGGGCTCAAACTAGGGTTCAGCTAGGGTTAGGGTTAGGGTTAGGGTTAGGAAAACGGTAAGTCTGAGGGTTGAGGCAAGTTTACAGTTGTGTTCAGCAGCTTGAAGAAAGGTTAGAACATGGGTTTGTTAATGATTTTGAATGAACCAAAAATTTTCTCTAGTAGCATGTGTACCTATGACCATAGAAAATGTGTAATAAATGCATTTTTTTTTAGGGAAAACATTTTTGTTTTTTAAATGACCTCAAGCATATTATTTTACATTTGTATTGTTGTATTCATGATATTTACTTTGTTTTTTAAATCAATTTTAAATGAGTAATCAGATTTTTTCAAAGGTGCCAATGGTTTCAGTTGGGTTTTAGTGCTCAGATTATGGTTAGGGTTGAGTTAGGGTTGGCAGCGGTGTCTCAGTTCAGTTTTTAATTCCACTGGGACAGTGGTGGTGATGAAGATGAAAGGGTTTGTGATATATTTCTGAAAAGAAAAATAGAAGCATTTTTTCGCTTCAGGTGGTGATAATGAACAGAAAGCAGGTGTATATCTGCTGGAGCTCCTTACGCAGCTCAGCTCTGGATCTCAGGGTGCCAGACTCGTGCCTGATGCTGATTTCATAGCTAAATCCGGGGTGTCACACTCCAGTCCTCTCGAGCTGCACAGCGTCTGCAGGTTTCTCTCGTTTTTCCCTTCATTTGACTGCCAAATTAGGCCTTGTAAGAATGAGGTCTGTGGAGTGGAGTCTTTAGTCAATCAGTGTCTTAATTTAAGTACTCTTACACGCTAAAGCACAAATAGAACCATTAGGACTGCAGCCCTCCGGGGCTGGAGTTAAACCCGTGGCCCCTGACGACTGGCGTCTGCCACTTCTGGGCTAAATAATCAGGTGAAGTGCTCTTGCAGGACGCAGTTTAATCTCCATCTAAATACAAATTGCGAGCGGTTTTTTTTTTCTTCTTCTTTTTTTTCACTCAGACAAAAGTGGGTCAGTTTGCAGAAAAGGCCCACTGGGCCCAGTTATGTGTTTGGGGAAATCCTGAGTTTTTTTTTCATCCATTTTGAAGAACATGGTGATGCCCGTTGCTTTGGCAAAGATAAACCCCCCAGTATATTAATGTTCCATTTTTCATTGGCTTACATTCACACTGTTCCCATCTGCAGTCAAAGCCTTTGCACAGTTAAGAACAGTGTTATCTGCCAGCTTTAGTTGATAAAGAGATTGAGAGATTGCTGCCTGCATTGATTCAATGGCACCGATTTGCTGAATTTTCTGATATACCTAAGAAGCGTCTGTGCATTGTAATGCAATTTTTTGATAATATATCTAAAATTGCTGATAGTAGAGGTTGTGGCATTGCAATGCTGTTGGGTTTTTTTTAAAATTGGATTTATGCTGAAGGCTTTTCAGAGTTAGCAGGAAGCTAAATACAATATTGCGGTGAATTACTGTAAAAAAAAAAAAAAAATAGCTGTACTTTTCCTCTCCCCAAGTGTACCTCCAGGGACTCTTTGATTGAAATTGAGCTTCTCCTGCTAAGCACAGCCGCGCCTGTGGTGGTGATGCTGTGATTGTGCTACCCTAACCGCTCTCCGGATAGGGCAACCGCAAGCTAATATTCCTGATTCCTGTGCTGATGCTGCCGCAGAGCTGAGATTGCTCACTTATTTTTTTATTGTGCTATTGGATCTGTTTCTGCTTCAGGTCAGATCTGAATCAGGGGTTTTGCGGTAGCTGCGATGCAACTAGAACCTGAGGCCAATTTAAACTGCTTTACTGTTTACATACATTGGCTGTTTGCTGAAGTAATTCAGCTCCCCGAACGCGGCCCGTGCGTCGTCCCTGGGAGTCTCTGCAGCACCGCAGGAACCAAGGCTTCAAATAAATCCAATTACCGGGGAAGTTAAATTAATAGAAATAGTCATTCTTCCCGCCCAGCTGTGTCTTTTTTAACGGTGAGATGGATGCGGCTCCGGGGCGATGTGCGATTAGAGCGCCGTTCCGTTTCGCAGGCGTACCTGTGGCCTCGGCCTCCTGGAGCTGCGACTGCAGCGACTGCAGCGACTGCAGCGACTGCACCGACTGCAGCGACTGCACCGACTGCAGCGACTGCAGCGACTGCACCGACTGCACTAACTGTAGCGACTGCACCGACTGCAGCGACTGCACCGACTGCAGCAACTGCACCGACTGCACCGACTGCAGCGACTGCACCGACTTCAGCGACTTCAGCGACTGCAGTGACTGCACCACCTTCAGCGACTGCACCGACTGCAGCGACTTCAGCAACTGCACCGACTGCAGCGACTGCAGCAACTGCACCGACTACAGCGACTGCACCGACTGCACTAACTGTAGCGACTGTAGCGACTGCACCGACTGCACTAACTGTAGCGACTACAGCAACTGCAGCAACTCACTAACTGCACCAACTGCAGCGACTGCACCGACTGCATCGCAGCCGCCATTCGCAGTCCTGCTCAGAGGCGTCTGTAGCTCAGGCTCCCTGCTGTTTCAGCACGAAGCGTTCTGATTTGATGTATCCTATGAGCATCCATAAAGGGGGCGTGGCCTGAAAGGACAGCGCTGTTGCATTGTGGGGGTTTTTGTCCTTTCATCCTTTATTCATGAAAAACCTCATGAACATCCATTAGCTGTTACATAGCACCGGAAACTTCTGTTTCAGCCAGATGCTCCTGTAGTTGTAGAGCAGAGAGTGTGGAATTGTACGTGGGAGTTGGCCAGCTAGTTAGTCAATAGAGTCTGTGAAGGATGCGTTTTAGCATCTGTCAAGCAGCAAGGAAAGAATAACACTCTTAGAGCCAGTCCAGAGCTTTGCAGTACCCACAATGCCCCAGGAAGCTATGACATCACTCAAGAGCTTAGAATAATATGGTTCTATTTTCATTTTTTTTTTCAGTTGTTGTCAAAAACGGGTTATTATCATAACAAATTGGTTATTATGTGAAGGCACTTCGATCTGCCCCCCTGCTAAGCAATAATGGGTGAATAATCGAGTGAATAATTACTTTTATAAATGTCAACATGTGCTGAAAAAAACAATGCTCTGATTACAGGCTTGCGTAGTCATGGAAAAAAGATGCTGAAGGATGTTCACTGTACGTGAGCGATTGGAATGTCCACTTGAAGCTCGCTCATCTTTTGAGTATTGGCTTCAAAACAGATGGGTGTTCTACTTGTCTGTCCCTGACTTTACCCATGTCCTTTATTCATATTAATTTCAAGGTAGTTGTATATTTAGATATATGTGTATGTAAAAATGTATATATGTTCATATATGTTTGTGTGTGTGTGTGTGTGTGTGTATTCCATATTTACTTCAGGATAGTTGTATATCCATTATCATATGTATGTATATATGGTGGTGCAGTGGGTAGCACTGTCGCCTCACAGCAAGAAGGGTTTGAGGTTCGAATCCGGCCTGGGCCTTTCTGTGTGAAGTTTCTCCCACAGTCCAGAGGTAGCAGGTAGGCTAATTGGAGACTCTAAATTTCCCATAGGTATGTGTGAGTGAATGGTGAGTGGTGTTTGTGTCTTGCTATAGATTGGCAGCCTGCCCAGGGTATATTCCCATAATTTTATTTATTTTATTATATTTTTTATTTTATTTGTATTCGACTGTAAGGCTCTGTAGATTTCCTGTTTGCACTTCGCCTGTCCAGAACCTCCTCTTATCTCTGAGTGTACTCAGTCAGCCATTGTTGACATGATGATGATGAGAAACAAACAGAGTGATAAAACCGGGCACATTTTCATGTGACTCATATAATCATGTTTATGATGTCATGTCATAGAGAGGCGGGGCCACAATCACCGGCTGCCACTGCCGAGTCGCCGCTCGAGTTGCCTTGACGACTCGCACCGCTGTCATCAGAAGATCGTCGCAGTTGAGCGGCGTCTCTCTGAAGAGGCCCGAGAAGCAGCGTGGTCTGGAGAGCCCGCCGTTGGGCGGAGGAGAGGGAGCGAGCGAAGCTGCCAGAACAGGCTCGTTTTTTACGATCAGCTGAAAAGGACATGGCTGCCAAGCAGATGTCTGGCGGGCCTGGCTGTGTGCGTGCACTGCAGTCGCAGACATTCGCGCCTTCGAGGGCAGGCTTTGTGCCAGTAATGGCGCTAATGGCGGTAGCTTCTGATGCGCTGTGTTCTGTCTCCCTCGCATTAAAGGTAGCGATCGCGGGCATTCTCTGCTGGACGGGTCATTACTTCTTTTTTGGTCATTTGGAGGGTGCCACGCGGGCCTCCTGTCTGTCTTTATCAGAGCTGGAGCACTCTCCTCATCCCGCTGGTGTGTTTGATGTGGCTCATTTTGCGAATGTTATCAAGGCCCCCAAAAGCAGGGTTATCGCTGCCAAATGACTGCCTCTTCACTTCTCACCTGTGTGGAAGAATAGTGTGTGTGTGTGTGTCTGTGTCTGTCTTTGTCTGTGTCTGTGTGTATACATTTTTCTGTGAATGTGTGTGTTGTGTGTGTGTGTATGTGTGTGTATATTTGTGTATTAATTCTCTTGTGTGCGTGTGTGTATTTATTCTCTTGTGCGTGTGTTTATGTGTGTGTGTGTACGTGTGTGTGTATGTGTGTATTAGATTCTCCCGTGAATGTGTGTGTGTGTATGTATGTGTGTATATTAATTCTCTTGTGAATGTGTGTGTGTGTATGTATGTGTGTGTATTAATTTTTCTGTGAACGTGTGTGTGTGTGTGTGTGTGTCTCTCCTCCATATGCCTTTGTGCTGCTGTGCCGGATGGCGGATGATGGATTGGCGGATTGGCGGGTGGCGGGCGGCTCCTGGCGGGCGCGCTCCACGCGCAGCGCTACATGTGCTTCAGGCACCCCACGGAGGTGAAGCCCCCGGAGGACCTGCAGGACCTGGGCGTGCGCTTCCTGCAGCCCTTCGTCAACCTGCTCTCCAAGGCCACCTACTGGTGGATGAACACCTTCATCACCTCCGCGCACCGCCGCCCCATCGACATCAAGGTGATCGGCCGGCTGCCCATCGCCATGCGGGCGCTCACCAACTACCTGCGTCTGCGCAGGGCCTTCGAGAGACAGCGGGTAAGGGCACGGGGTCTGCACATCGACTCTGTTACTGAAGCACGAGTTTACCTTCGCTTCGTAAAATGTCACTTTTTTAAAAATGCGTCACTGTGTAACACTGGTAGTTTGTGTGGTCATTTGATCCATCCATGAAGAATATGATTTGGAATAACTCTGTCAATACAAATAGCATAAAATGGAAAATTTCCTGAGGGTCAGTGCCTATTACGTGCAGCGGTGGGTAACCCGGCTTCAAAGAGTAAAAAGACTGACCATGCATTTGCTCCACCACCATGCACTAAACCAGCTGATTCTAATTAGCACAACTCTTCACCATGGTAGGAGAACTAATTATTGTAATCAGCTGGTTTAGTGCATGTTGGTGGCGCAAATACATGGTCAGTCTTTTTACTCTTTGAAGCCGGGTTACCCACCTCTGATTACGTGCAACAAAAACAACAACAACAACAAAAGACACACGTGGAGAAATGACCGTTTTTGTAAAAGACAGGTCTCGTAAACCCCTGAATGTCATTTGGTGTGATATCTCCTGTTTGCTTTTTGGCTAAACCCCCGATCGCTCCATTACTGCAGCTGGCAGTTGAGTGTGTTTGAACGGGGAGATTTAAGCCAGAGACCGCAGGAAGCAGGCTGACCTTATCAACAAAGTGATTCAGTTTCGCTCGGACAAATATAGCAGCCTGTCATGTAGCCTTAGCGGCGCAGGCTAATACTGAGCCTGGGCTGTGATAGACTGCATGGGTCAGCTTCAGTGGACAAATCCAGGGGAATTCTTACCCACATTCAATATTTTTATGTGGCTACCCTCCTACTGGTATGCCAAGAATGGCATATACACATCTTTTTCCAGATTAAAAAAAAAAATATTTGAGCTAAGAATGAACAAGAAAAAAACACTTTTCGCTAGACTCAAATTTCCTGTTTGGCATACTGAAACTACAAATCTCCCATAGTGCATTTCTTTCTCTCAGTGCAACGACAATCCATAAACCAGTCATTGCATTCTGGGAAAATGAGGCAGTGGGGAAAATAACAGTTGGTTAATTCATCAGGATCTGTTTCATTTTGCAAAGGGCTCTTCAGATACATGCAATGTAATAGCATACATGTCATTTGATATTTACAAAGATCAGAAGCAAATAAGAAAATTCAATATGCACAATATAAACATAAAAATACAATACATACAAATTCACAAACTACATTAAAATATATAAAGAATACATGGATCACTGTGTCTACAGTTGAGCCCATGATATAACAGTAAGCCCTGATTTAACTTAACCTTCTGTCTTTAATTTGAATTTGAAGCAGAAAGAACTGCAAATGTTTCATTTTTTCTTCACAAACACAGCTTGATGAGCTGAGAATCTTGTCAAACTGTATTTATGAGGAATGAAAAGGGTAAGGCTTGTATTTACAGTATATGCTAATCCAAAGGACAAATGTTGATTAAATACAGGTTTATTGGTTCATTTTGGTCACAGTTACAGAGAGCTTTGACCTTTAGCAGCCTGGACCGTGTTCTTATAGGCAGCTTTAGAATAAACAGTTGATTTAGGCTCCAGATCTCAGGAGTTTATTATCCGGTTTAACGGCTTTTCCGGCAGAGCAAATAAAATTTATTGGTGGCGTAAATAACAGGGTTGTGTTCCGCAGTCTGCCTGGGGCCACGGTTTTGAGCTACAGCTGCCGTGTCCAGCAGCAGTTATCCGTCGCCTCGTTCAGACGATCCTATGTGGAGCTGCGGCTTTCCAAGATCTTCCTCCTGTCGAAGGGGATCCTACCACAGCAGCAGTGGAGAAAATTATTCATTCATATAATTTTATGTTCTGGGAAATAGCAGTCTTGATTCCCCAACCCCCCAACCCCCCCCCAGACTGATGTCACTGGCTTTTCCATGCAGGGATAAAAAGCAGAAACCTAAAAGCTGTCAGTTCCCAGTCAGTTGTGTGTGTGCTGTGCGTGAGGTGGGGGGGGGGGGGGGGTGGGAGTTCAAGAGTTGAACTTTTTCCGCTGCGCAGACGGAGCTGGGGGGGGGGGTCACGGGCCCCCACCCCACATCCGCTTTCTGAGACGCAAGAGCATCCACTGTGAACGGGCCGACCTTTGACCTCCTCCAGACGGGGGTGAAGAACCTCTCTCTGTCATGGGAAAGGTGGCCTGTGGCCACGCACATGGGGGGGGGGGGTTCTGTGGTGTCACGTCTGACGTGCAGGTGAATGACGTGCGTGTGTGTGAGGCAGGGAGTTGCGTCATGGCCGACACGTTGCTCATTCTCCCCTCGACGACGGCCAGGCCCCTGGGGGCCAGCAGTGGCCTGGGACTTTCGCCAGGGACAGCAGATGTTGGGATTACACTCTGCAGGAGCTGCCTTGCTTGACCCAGTTTACAGACCCGGCAGGACAGGCGAGGGTATAAACCAACTCAGCTCCACACATTGGCTGGAAAAATACTGATGTACTTACGTGATATAAAAAACCACTTTCAGATATTGCAATATCGTTCTTTTTTGTAATGCATTGCTGTGAAAGGTATTTGCCATTTATTTTCGAAGAATGTCGCTACGTTTACAGTATGTTGCAGTGCGTTCAACGTCTGTAAGGACAAATATTGAGAATGAAAATTAATTTCAGTTATATCATTGCCAGTCCTAACACACACAGACACACACGCGCGCGCACACACACACACACAGCGTATTGACATTAAATGAAAGCCTTCAGAGAGAGTTGCTGTGTCATTGCTGTGAGTTGTCACACCAGGCGGTAGTTCTGAGCTGTTGGAACACTCGTCTCCATGGTGATGGGATGACAGCGGGGGCCTCTGGAATGAGCCCTATCAGGACCGAGCGCATTAGGCTCTACCTGAGCTAACAGGACAGCTGTCTCACCTGCTGCTCACCTGCTGCTCGCCTGCTGATCCCTGCTGGGGATGTCAGTCTCAGTGCTGTTTCTCTGCCAGGTTTGAGCGAATCGTCTGGGTATCCAGGTGGGACATCCACCCAGGTTATCACGAGATGATGGCTTAAGGGAATACGTGTGACTGGTGTCATTGGCAGAGTGGCATTATGGGTGCAGATGTGGGCTCCTAACTCCAAGGTTATAGGTTTGATTCCTGGCAGGGGGGTGCTGCTGTTGTACCTTTAAGCAACACACTTGACGTGAACTGCTTTGGCAAACATCATTGTGTCGAAATGTATTGGATGTAAAAAGATCGTAATCTGTGTGAGTCACTCTGGATAAAAGCATCTGCTAAATGCCATAAATGAATTGTCAATGGGCAGCATTATGTGCTTTTTAACCCCCAGATGTGGGTCAAATATGAATTTAAAATGTCAACTCGATAAATTCCAGGAAAATGCTAAAATTTTCCTGCAGGTCCCAGAGAATTTAAAAGCAACACGCTATTACCCAGAACATAAAATCATATGAATTATTTATTTTGTTCCTGTAAAGTCAGTAGTTTACAGGAAATTTTTTTCTACTGGCCTGTACATGGTTAAAATATTTAAATATTTTATAATACATACCGTATTTGACTCATATCCTGGCTGATGATTCCGGATATAAAAGATAAGTGTTATGAAGAAAGGCTTGAGATGCTTGGACTTTTCAAGCTTAGTAGAAGGAGAGTTAGAGGAGACTTGATTGAGGCTTTTAAATTTATTAAAGGGATTAAGAAAGTGAACTACAGGAAATTATTCAAGTTGAGTTTGGTTAGCAAAAAGAGGGGGCATAAATGGAAACTGGCAAAGGGTAAATTTCACACAGACATTAGGAAATATTTTTTCACACAGGGAGTGGTCAATGTGTGGAATAGCTTGCCTGGACATGTAGTGGAGGCAGAAACACTGTAGGGTATTCAAGGCCCGGCTTGATACAGTGTTAGATACTATCTAGCTTTTAGGTAAACTAAGCATTGAGTACAGTTTAGTGGTCGGAATAGACGAGCAGTGTTGGGCTGAATGGCCTGTTCTCGTCTTACGTTATGCTATGTTATGCTATGTTATGTTATGTTATGTTATGCTATGCTATGCTATGCTATGTTATGTTATGTTATGTTATGCTATGCTATGCTATGCTATGCTATGCTATGTTATGTTATGTTATGTTATGTTATGTTATGTTATGCTATGCTATGTTATGTTATGTTATGTTATGTTATGTTATGTTATGCTATGCTATGCTATGCTATGCTATGTTATGTTATGTTATGTTATGCTATGCTATGCTATGCTATGCTATGTTACAGTACAGTAGATTCTTCTCTGCCCCCCCCCCCCCCCCCCCCAGGGTAAGAGCTCGCTGCAGCCGCAGGGCTCTAAGTGGATCTGGCGGGCCCTACGCGAGGCCTTCGGCAGGCCCCTCATCCTCAGCATCACCTTCCGCTTCCTGGCCGACCTGCTGGGCTTCGCCGGGCCCCTCTGCATCTCCGGCATCGTCCACCACATCAGCCGCGAGAACCGCACCATCCGCCCCCCGGTACGGCCCTTCTGCCGAACAGTCACCCCCTCACCCCCACATCCCTTCACTCACTCACTCAGTCATTCACGCGTCCCCTCTCTCACTCACTCACTCACTCACTCACCCCCTCATTCACTCACTCACTCACACATTTACTCACTCACTGACTCAATCACCCCCTCACTCACCCCCTCACTCACTCACTCACTCATTCACTCACTCACTCACACATTTACTCACTCACTCACTCAATCACCCCCTCATTCACTCACTCACTCACTCACTTCAGATTTCAGAACTTCATGGTTAAAAGAAGACTCATAAGACTATCTTTGTGCCCTGATGGTGTGTGACTTTTGTAAAAATATTTTTAAAAAGGGCAATGCTTAACTTTTTCTAATGGTAGAGTCACTCTGGGAAAGGTCATCACATTTTAATGCTGAAAAAGTGAAATTTAGGGGGTTTTCACTGCTGTTTAAGTGAAGAAAAGAGTCATTTTTGACCCTGAGTAAAACAGGAAGGTTGAGATAAATTGAACCTGCTGCTGTTGTTCTGCAGCCTCAATTAGTTTGGCTGACAGCTGAACAACGCAGAGACGCCTTTTTAAACCTGATATTTTATTGGAAAACTGTCGCTCCCTTTTCAAGGTGAAGCCCTCGTTCACATGTGATTAAATATTCACGAGATTACAGGCTGGCATTTCGGTGGTTTCAGTTTCCATCGCTGTTCATATCGGACATCAAGACGCAAAGCGCATGAAAGCAATCCTCCGTTGCCAAGACTGCATTTTCACCTTGCGGTTTAAAAGTCAAACCTCCATTTCTGATGGCGTCAGGGGTATGTTTTTTTGGAATTTTAAAATCCCCAAATATTTATTGTTCACTACATGAAAAAAACATCTAGAAAGCAAATGATACAGTATATTTCCATGACAAAAGAAAAGACATAGCTTTTAAGCCTCTAAACATCGTATGGCAAGTTGAACATGTCAGAGAAACATGATGGAAATATATTACTACTGCTTCTGTGTGGCCCACCAAATTGATACTCATCTGCAGCATGTAGGAATTCACATTATACCATGTGATGAAAAAGTATATTTCAGCATACATGCAGTATAATCATAAAAACCTTAATAATGCTCCTGGTATACTTAAGCATGCTGTTTTCTCATATGGGTTGCCTGTGCTGTCAGTTGGCATGATCTCCATCAGAAAGGGGGGGGGGGTGGATTGATCAAAGTGATTGGTTAAAGCTACGTCCAATGGGGGTGGTTTTTGGCTGGCAGTGTATTGTCCACATCATCACTTGAAGGCAACCATTGTGTATGTGAATAATGTCTGCGATTTGACGCTCCAAGATTGACAGAAAATGCCTTGGAGAAGAACCTATAACTGCTACTGGCAATTCCAAATTGTGGGAAGACCCTTGAGAAATAAAATCATTTGTACTTGGATTTGCACTTTGCGCTGGAATTTTTTACACATTTGTTGTGCTGTTAGGCTTGTAGTTGGAACCGCACAAAGTGGTTATGTTTTTTCTAGCCCCCCCTGTATAAATGTTCAAATTGAATCTGTTGAGTGTTAAAAACCTACAAGCAGAGCATTTTTTTTTCTCTCAACATGGACATAATACAGCTTAATTTTGTCTGAGAAAAAATGGATTATGAAGCATTTCACCGGTGACTGATTACTTTGAAAGAGTCATTACATCAGAGCACTCGATATTCTCCTGAAAGCTGCCTGTCTTTATGTGTGGGGTAGTTAGCCAGCGCACAGTCCACTGGGAAGCAGCCCCAGCCACTCCTCTGTGATCTGTGACAAATGGCCAGGTTCCTTCAGGTCTTTATTCTGCTCTGTGCCCTCGTGTGGCTTCAGTCACGTTTGCTCTCTGCTTTTTGTGTCACGGGCCTTCGGAGGCTTTCATTTTAAATTCTCCTTGCTCCACGGCTGATTGGTCATTCAGTGGGTGGGCTTCCTTCTGTCATGGAGCTGATTGGCCATTCGGTGACTGCACTTCTTTGTGCCATGGAGCTGATTGGTCATTCAGTGGCTGAACTTCCTTGTGGCATGGAGCTGATTGGCCATTCAGTGACTGTATTTCTTTGTGCTATGGAGCTGATTGGTCACTCAGTGGCTGAAGTTCCTTGTGCCATGGAGCTGATTGGTCATTCAGTGGCTGTACTTCCCATGGAGCTGATTGGTCACTCAGTGGTTGCGCTCCCTGTTTTGACAAAGCTGATTGGTATATTCAGTGGCTGTACTTCCGTGTGTCAGGGAGCTGATTGGTCATTCAGTGGCTGTGGTTCCATGTGCCAGGGATCTGATTGGTCTTCCCGTGTCGCAGGTGAAGCTCCTGGGGATATACTTCATCTCCTCTCAGGAGTTCCTGGCCAACGCCTACGTCCTGGCCGTCCTGCTCTTCTTCGCCCTGCTGCTGCAGCGCACCTTCCTCCAGGCCTCGTACTACGTGGCCATCGAGACGGGGATCAACCTGAGGGGAGCCATACAGGTGCGTGAGGCCCTCACACCTGCAGCACTGGTGTGCGTCCGGTTCTGTTGAAGTATTATGGGATGTTATTTGCCAGTAGAACATTTGTCACAGAAGGAGAAAGCCTGCTGGTGCATTTAAATTCACATCTGACACCAACGGAATCAGCCCCAGACTACCTCCAGACGGAACTGGAATCTAATGTTGACAAATGCGCTCCACACTGATATCTTTCTGAGCCATCAAACTTGAAGTATTCTGAAGTAAATTGTAGCATTCTGACAGCTGCTGTCTGTGTGGATGCTGCTGTCTCACACCACCTAACTGACCAACACTGACTTGCTATCATTCCTCGGGAGATTGTGTGCGTTTTCATGCAGAATAACACTCACGCGTAAAGCACGTATAAAAGGTGACGTGATGAGGAACTGGATGGGCAGTGGCCTGTTTCACCCCGCTGAAGCTTTTAGCTGAGTTATGTAACCGTCTGTGTCACAAAAGATCAAAGTTATAATCCCAGCTGGGCTGCACTGAGGCCAGTTCCCAGCAGCTCCAATTCCCTGGTGCCAATACAACGGAAGTGTTACAGCATCCAGTACTGCAAAATATTACAGGATCCAGTACTGTGAATTATTACATTATACAGTACTGTGAGTTATTACTGTATCCAGTACTGTGAATTATTACATTATACAGTACTGTGAGTTATTACAGGATCCAGTACTGTGAATTATTACATTATACAGTACTGTGAGTTATTACAGGATCCAGTACTGTGAATTATTACATTATACAGTACTGTGAGTTATTACTGTATCCAGTACTGTGAATTATTACATTATACAGTACTGCGAGTTATTACTGTATCCAGTACTGTGAATTATTACAGTATTACAGTAATATTACAGTGCCTGTAGATCTGCAGTCCTGTAGGCTTTCATTTAAACAATAATGTGGCACTCCTGGTTCAGCTCAACAAGATCTCAAGCTTTTCAAGGAGGTGTACCTTGTTAGGGTTGGAGTGAAAACCCACAGGACAGTAGACCTCTAGGAACAGGGTTGGTTACCGCTGCTCTACAGTGCTCTCTGTGCTCGAATGAATGAATAGCTTCCCTGCTTAGACGCCTCTCCTGTTCCATCCAGACCAAAATCTACAACAAGATCATGCGGCTCTGCACCTCCAACCTGTCCATGGGAGAGATGACTGTGGGGCAGATCTGCAACCTGGTCGCCATAGACACCAACCAGCTGATGTGGTTCTTCTTCCTGTGCCCGAACCTGTGGGCCATGCCGTTTCAGGTACGAAATTTTGTGCGATTATAGAGTGGTGACTTCCACAGATCTGACTCTAATGGAAGCTAAGGAGTGATTGTAATCGTATGGGCTGCCGCCGTTATGTTTTCAGGGGTCCAAGCAGCGAAGCTGGTGGAACCCTACTGTATCTGTTAGGATTATTATTATTTCTATTTTTCTCCGCCAAAAGTGTCTGAGGCTCAGCAACCATAAGTCCTAGAGCAACCAAATTTGGTAGGTGGGTTCCTATGGCCCCCCACTACCCAAGCACTACAAATCGCCTGTGTCGGCCAGATGGTGGCGCTACAACAAAGGGTAATGCTTAAAAGGCCATAACTCCCACACCATAAGTCAGATCAACAAAAAACTTCATCGACGTATGCATCTGAACGTGCTCTCCAACTTTGCCATTGGGAGCACCTATGTCCGCCATATTGTTTTCCTGCCATTTGAACTTTTTAATTAGTTGCGGTGCGGAAGAGCTGTAGCTCCACATCTAAAGTGTTACGACATCTAGTAAACTCCTTTACGGCCCAAACATAAAAGTTGTTAGTTAATTTGAACATAATAGGAGGATTAAAAATCGCTCCATAGCTCCAATTGTGCCAATACTTGGACCCCTCCCTACGCCGCTTGCGGCTTTAATTATGATTAGGTTTGTTTACATTGTTACATTGTGAGCCAGAATCTGAGAACATAAATGAAATTGACACTCGTTCGTCAGTAGAATTAAAAAAAGCATCTGTCTCACTTTGTCCCAGTTCCATACGAGCATAATGATGCAACAAAGGCAACAAAGGGGATGTTGTGATGCTGTGTTCTGTTGCTGGGGAAACAGGCGGAAGCGGGCCAATGAGATCTGTTTTCTCCCATTGACGGCTTCTGTTCCTTTGGGGTGTATGGCTGAACCAGCTGAGATGACAGAGGTGGATGAGAGCGCATTTCTGAATGGGCGGAGGGGGCTGGGCTCATGTTTTTAATTCAACATCTTCAGAGGAGGTCAACGCGGGCGACCTTGGCTGACATCGCTGTGTACTGTACGACAGCTGGAGATCGCAGGGTTGAATTTCAAGTCCTGAGGGTGACCTGCCGGGGAGCAAGGCTCCGTTTACTCTTGGACATTTTTACGCGGGACACTGGGTTCGATTCGTCACATTTTGATGGCTTGAAACACAAGCTGTCAGGCGTGGAGCATGTCAAAATCTGATTTCGGTTTCATCTAGAGGTAGCCTGGGTTGGATTTCCCTTGGTATTGGATATGAATTTAAATGCGCCAGCAGGCCTCTCCTTCTGTGACGAATGTTCTACTGACAAATAACATCCCATAATAAGTGTGTGTGGGCTGTGAGACACTCTGCTGGGACATTGGTAGTATGTCACAGGGTGTTAGCTACAAAAGAACATTGGATTTCTGGGGCGAACTACAGGAATGAGTGAAAGTTCACGGGTAATCGATGAGAAAATTTAAGTTCATGAGAAGTGCATGAGAGAGAAGTGCAGGAGAGTTAAGTGCACGAGAGAGAAGTGCATGAGAGTTACATGCATGAGAGAGAAGTGCATAAGAGGGAAGTGCACGAGAGAGAAGTGCGTGAGAGTTACGTGCATGAGAGAGAAGTGCACGAGAGAGAAGTGCATGAGAGTTGCGTGCATGAGAGTTAAGCGCATGAGAGTGAAACACTTCGGGAGAGAAAGTTTCTTTGGAAGGAGAAGGGAGAACCATGAGATCCTGGGGTTAAATCAGTCATCGACCTCTGAGCCGAATGTGTTTGATCAGGGTCCAGTTGATGGCTTCGCTACGTTTGACCCTTTTGCTTCTGCCCCAATTAAAAAAGACATTTACATGAATCAGAAAAGCATAAGCAGCCGGCGCGAATCAGCACAATGGCCTTCTCTGTGCCCGTATCTGATCATAAAACACATTTATGTTGCGGCATGTCCCCTTTCCTGCTGTTCTGCTGAACTGCATGGGTTTTACTCCCAGATAACTGTGTGTGCAGACTTCTCAGAGATCCACACGGTCGTGCTCCTGAATGTAATTTTCATGGTTACAGTCGCTGGCCTGCAGGGCTCCTGTGCGTAATCACGGCAGTAGTATGCACTCTGCAGGGCTCCTGTGCGTAATCACGGCAGTAGTATGCACTCTGCAGGGCTGCTGCCAGCTACGTGTCTTTTTCGCTGCTGCGCTCATCTGCACATAGATGGGAGATTTAAATACTGTTATTGTCACAGGCCAACGTGACACCCCTCGGAGGGAGATTCTGGGAGTTCTGGGAGTGCAACGTTGGTTGTTTCATGGAGAGAGAAAGAGAGCGCACCCACACAAACACAAAATAAAATAAACAAACATCTTCACCCTTCCTCCTCACGGGTTCCGGCCAAAAACAATAAACTAAAACAAGAAACTAAAATAAGACAGAAGAAATCAAAACTGAGCAGCAGCCTTTCAGCTCACTGTTCATAGCTGGGCTGCTTTTCAGCGGATCAGCTCCTCTAACTTTTCAGCTGCAGGTTTACGTTCTTGTCGTGCTGGGACAAACACTAACAAAACCAAACGTAACTCAAAAACCTTCTCTCTCTGTGTGTGCTCCTGGTCTCGGTCTCTGTGACGTGTGTCAGATGTGGCATGTGTGAGGTGTGATCATGTGACCCAGTATAGTATGTGAAATGTGATCATGTGACTCTGATGTGTGTGAGATGTGATCATGTGACTCTGATGTGTGTGAGGTGTGATCATATGACTCTGTGGCATGTGTGAGGTGTGATCATGTGACTCTGTTGCATGTGTGATCATGTCACTGTGACGTGTATGAGGTGTGATCATGTGACTGTGACGTGTGTGAGGTGTGATCATGTGACTGTGTGACTCTGGCCGTTGCAGATAGTTATCGGAGTGTTCCTGCTGTACTACCTCCTGGGGATCAGTGCCTTAATTGGAGCCGCGGTCATCGCCGTCCTCGCCCCCGTGCAGTACTTCGTGGCCACCAAACTCTCCCAAGCACAGAAAAGCACTTTAGTGAGTACACGCCCCCTCCGCCCAGTTTGCCCTGGGTTCGAGCCAGGGTGGAGTTAACATATACAACTGCATTCAGGGATCAGAGCAATTAGGCGGAACACATTTTCCCCTGACGTGGAAGGTGGGCTCTGTATATTAAAATGATTTTTTTTCTGTAAACTCAGGAAACAAAAATTCACTGTATCGCCAAATTTGCCTGCGTGCGCAGTTACTCATTTCCCAAGTGGGGATTGGAGGGGGTCCAGAGTTAAAGGTTTAGGCCATAAGCTTTAATTTTATTTATGCGAACATTTTCAATCATTTGGACCAAATTTCTCTGACTGCCCTCCCACTCCAAACTAAATGTTTATCCAGGGGAAACGCATCCATCATATGCAAACCCATGTGAGCCATATAAATATTGACTTATCCCCATTGCTGTTGCGCGTGATGATAGTTCCACGTCATGCTGACGTACGGTTATGACACTGACCTGGAAACAGAAGCTGTGCCAATGCGAGGGCCTTCTGCAGTTCCTGTTTGCTTTTAGAATATCCTTGAAAAAATCAGGTCTTCTGTGTTCCTTGTTCTCTTTTGTAAGTACTTGACTGAAGACATGTTTCTGTCTTGATTGTGAATCATTTTTGTTTATGATGCCACATTCATATGTGTGTGTGTGTGTATGTGTGTGCGTGTGTGTGCGTGCGTGTCTGTGCGTGTGTGTGTGTCTGCACTCGTGTGTTTGTGTGTGTGTGTGTGTGTGTGCATGCATGCGTACGTGGGTTTGCACTCGTGTTTATGTGTGTGCATGTGTGTGTGTGTGTGTGTGTGTGTGTGTATGTGCATGCGTGTGTGTGTGTGTGTGTGTAACAGGAGTACTCCAGTGAGCGGCTGAAGAAAACCAATGAGCTTCTGAGGGGCATTAAGCTGCTGAAGCTGTACGCCTGGGAGCACATCTTCCGCGACAGCGTGGAGGAGACGCGCCACAAGGAGCTGACCAGCCTGCGCGCCTTCGCCCTCTACACCTCCGTCTCCAGTGAGTGCCTCCTCACTCTGCACCTCCTCCACCACCTCATCTGTGCACTTTCTAAAACTCACATATCACTCTACACCTCACCTGCTCTCTCTAAAACACATATCACTCTACACCTCACCTGCTCTCTCTAAAACTCACATCACACTCTACACCACCCATATCACCCTCTACACCTCTGTCTCCAGTGCCTCCACACTCTGTACCTCCTCCTCTTCACATATCACCATCTACACCTCCCTTATCACTCTCTCCACCTCCCATATCACTCTCTACCCCTCTCATATCACCCTCTACCCCTCTCATATCACCCTCTACGCCTCCCTTAACACCTTCTACCCCTGTCATATCACCCTACACCTCTCTTATCACTCTCTACACCTCCTATATCACTCTCTATGCTTCCCTTATCACCATCTACACCTCTCTTATCACTCTCTACACCTCCTATATCACTCTCTATGCTTCTCTTATCACCATCTACACCTCCTATATCACTCTCTATGCCTCCCTTATCACCATCTACACCTCTCTTATCACTCTCTACACCTCCTATATCACTCTCTATGCTTCTCTTATCACCATCTACACCTCCTATATCACTCTCTATGCCTCCCTTATCACCATCTACACCTCTCTTATCACTCTCTACACCTACTATATCACTCTCTATGCTTCCCTTATCACCATCTACACCTCCTATATCACTCTCTATGCCTCCCTTATCACCATCTAAACCTCTCTTATCACTCTCTACACCTACTATATCACTCTCTATGCTTCCCTTATCACCATCTACACCTCCTATATCACTCTCTATGCCTCCCTTATCACCATCTACACCTCCCACGTAACCCTCTACTCCTTCCATATCACCCTCTACACCTCCCATATCACTCTCTACACCTCCCATATCACTCTCTACACCTCTCATGTGACTGTACACCAGACCTGGGCCAAATACGTATTTGTTTTGGATTTGAATACTTTTCTACGCTTTACTGATCTTGTCTGGTGTATTGGAACCAATTAAATACTCTCAAAAAGTGCAAACCCTGTCTTCTGGTCTCATTGGCAGGCTCAGTTACACCAGGCAAGATCAACAGAGCACTGAAAAGTATTTGTTTTATGTGGAACCACTTTAAAGACGGCACACGTTGGTGGGAGGAGTGGTGTAACCCCAAAGCACCTTCAGCGTTTACCTTTGATTGTGTGGGGGGGTTGAGGGTGAAAGTGTGATTGTGTGGGAGGGTTGAGGGTGAAAGTGTCTGTGTGCTCATGTCATTTCCCTCCCTGGACAGGAGCTTCTTCATTCTCAGTCAGAGGTGATGGGAGCGGGGAATGCTGCATGTTTTCTGAATCGAACCCGTGGCTTTTTCTCGTCATCGCTGCTCTGGCGCTGGCTATGCGTGCGGGATCTGGATCTGGATCTCTCTAACTCCGCCTCTTTCCCTTTCAGTCTTCATGAACGCGGCCATCCCGATCGCGGCCGTCCTCACCGTGAGTACCCGTGTGTGATCATGTGACTCCCATACAGTCCCGTTTGTGTTCAGGGCCGGGCTCCGCTGCCGAGCGTCCGTCTCACGTGTCATCAGTGTCTTTACCGCCCGCCCTGAGTCAGCGAAATCAGCTCGCCCTCCTACAGCGCCTCACACCCCCCCCCCAGCCCGCCCCCCCCCGTTTTAAAAATACGCCCTGCTGACGGTAGGGCCCATCATCCCGCGCGACTCACCTTCAAAGGGCAAAGTCAAAAACCGAACGGGTCCTGCGCCACTGAACGGGCAGGTGGCAGACTGCCAGGCTGCGGGGGGCGGGGGGGGGCCGGAGGGGGGCGGGTTAGGGGGGGTGATGATGTCCGGTGACATTTCACAGGAACACGGTATCTCTGCTTCCTCGGAGATTACGGTGAAAGACCGTTGATGCCTCTTCTGCCGTGGCAACTAAGCCAGCCTGGCACAGCATGGTGGGAAGGAGGGAGGCGTGTGGGGGGGGGCACAGGGAGCGGGCACAGGAGGGCAGATAAATGTGTTATTAAATCTCTGAGCTGCTCTCATCTCTGAGTGCTGTCTGTGATTCTTTAGCCCCACAGGATGCTCAGCTCCATGTTTTTCACATTGAAAGCTCTGTTTCCCCTTCCCTGGAAGCATAAATCTTCCAATATTTGTGAACCTTTACCAATATTTGTGTACCTCGTGAAAATTTATCATCAATGGCTAAGGCCAAAGGGATATAGGACTGAAACCTGTAATTAAGAAGCAGGGAGGATGGAAGTAACGCAGGAGCTGGGTATCTGGTGCCTGCATATGGAATCTGTGGCACTTCTGTGCTCAGGTATTAGTGTTGTGTATGGAGTTGGGTATCTGGTGTGTGCATAGGGAATCTGTGGTGCTTCTGTGCTCAGTGTTGTATCAGTGTTGTGTATAGAGTTGGGTATCTGGTGCATGCATATGGAATCTGTGGCTCAGTGCTGTATCAGTGTTGTGTATGGAGTTGGGTATCTGGTGTGTGCATAGGGAATCTGTGGTACTTCTGTGCTCAGTGTTGTATCAGTGTTGTGTATAGAGTTGGGTATCTGGTGCATGCATATGGAATCTGTGGCTCAGTGTTGTATCAGTCTTGTTGATAGAGTTGGGTATCTGGTGCATGCATGTGGAATCTGTGGCTCAGTGTTGTATCAGTCTTGTTGATAGAGTTGGGTATCTGGTGCATGCATGTGGAATCTGTGGCTCAGTGCTGTATCAGTGTTGTGTATGGAGTTGGGTATCTGGTGCATGCATATGGAATCTTTGGCTCAGTGCTGTATCAGTGTTGTGTATGGAGTTGGGTATCTCCTGAGTCTTACCTGTGCTCACCTGTGGGCTCCTGCGCTTCCCGCAGACGTTCGTGGTGCACGTGAACCTGTCGGACGACGCCGACCTGTCCCCCGCCGTCGCCTTCGCTTCCCTGTCCCTCTTCCACATCCTGGTCACCCCCCTCTTCCTGCTGTCCAGCGTGGTGCGCTCCACCGTCAAAGCCCTGGTCAGGTGAGCTCCTCCCCCCCTCCCCTCCTCCGCGTTATTTATAATGCCATTGTCTTGACGTGAACACGAGAGAGGCTCCCCAGTCCTGACTTGCGGAAGACTGCAGTGGAAATTCCATTTGTAGGAAGAGCGGTGATAGCACAAATCGCATCCTCGGTCTCAGAGAGCTGTCGGTTCGATCCTTGGCCCCCTGGGGGAAAAAGGGTGGAAGTGTTCTTGAGCGGGACCCCGAACCCCCTTATTGATCTGAATGAGCTGGTCTGTGCCTTGCATGGCTGCTTTTCACTTTCGCTGTGTGTGTGTGTGTGTGTGCGAGTGTGTGTATGTGCGTGAGTGCGTGTGTGTGAATGGGTGAATGAGAGACATTAATTGTAAAGCACTTTGTGTAGCCGTAGTTGGAAAATGTGTTGGAAAATGTGCTCTATAAATGCAGTCCATTTACCATTAACCATATATGCTGGGGAAATCAAACACACACAGTCACCACTGCCTTACAAATGAGCGATTTAACTTTTGGTCTTCTGTTATTATCAGGACATTTCCAACTCAGGAAATAAATGTAAGTGCAATTCAATTATTGGAAACATTATGGACATTTTTCAAGTCCATGATTCAAATTTCAATTAATTTGATTAATTAATTGACTGAACTGAAAGGGAACTGGCCCAACGACCCTGAGAAATATCCAGTTGTATATAGACAAAGTGTCTCGGCATAAAATAATGCAGTTCATTTGAGAACCTTAGTCCCATGGCAGTATCTGTTTATATATTTAATGCCACCATCTGCTCTTCATTATTTAATCAGCCCAGTCATTCATTTATTCACATTTTGGGTACATTTCTTGATAAGCTCATGAATGACAGCTAAAGACTGTTCTAGTGCCCCTGTGTGAAGGGGTTTACTGCGGTGTGAACTCTGGCTAAACCAGCACTGCTCCAGACAGATTATTAGCTAATTGGGCTGGAGTTACAGGTGTGAACGAAACACCCCCCCCCCCCACCCCCACCCCACCCCACACACACACACACACACACACACACACACACACCGGCCCTCCGTCAATAGAACTGTCCAAGCTGGAGCTAAACTACGGGCACAGTCACGTATCCCATGATTCCTCTGGGGCGAAGCTCCATGCTGTTTGCGTGGGCGGGGCTTCAAAGCTTGTGGGCCCATATAGTCCTGCCACCATAACAGGGTGATTCAGCATCTAGTTCCACCCAATAAACAGCATATGCTGTTTTCCTCAGGGATCCCGGGATTCAGCAAGCAGTAAAACATGCTGACTGCTAAGCAAGGAATGAATCAACAATATGCAATTGCCAGGATATGACGGGAAACACATAATGGGTTTTAATGCTGTTTAATCGCGGCTGCATTGTTTGTTTGAGGGTGATTTATCACAGTGATTCACAGGTTTGTTTTGCCTTTGTTTGCATTGCTTGGGTGTTTCTGTACAGTCTAGCAGGCTAGGATATCCACAGCCTTCTGGGAAGGAGAGTAGGGAAGTGGTTAGGGAAGTGAGCTTGTATCTGGGAGGTTGTAGGCAGGGCTGGGCGACACCGCAAAGATAATTATCGAATGTTACAAAGGTCGTCGCCACCGAGTGGTGTATTGCTTTTCTTTTTGTCTTTTTCTATGTGTTTTATACCTGAAGCAGTTAGTAAACAGCCACACTTCAGAGAAAATGTCACCACTCTTATGTATTGGGTTACCATAAGACAGCCAATCAGCAGCAAGGCCTCGCAGCGTCCATGTGATTGACAGAAACGCGTCACATGATCACATGGAAGCTGTACAACCTTGCTGCTGATTGGCTGTCTTATCAACACCCAATCGCTCTAAGAGTGGTTTTTGTTGTTTTTTTTATAGCCTCTTTAATTTGGCTGTTTACTAACTGCTTCGGGTATGAATAAATATAGAAAAAGACAGAAAGAATGGTAATACCCCATTTGGTGGTGAAGGCCATAATTCCAGAATTATGGTTTTGGTATATCGCCCAGCACTAGCTGCAGGTTTGACCCCCAGGTAGGACCCTGCCAGTGTTCTCTTGTGCGAGGCATTTAATCTGTAATTGCTACAGTAAAATTAATATTTGTGTGTAGAAATTATGGATTGTATGTAAAACTATATAAGCAGGATGGGAGCATCTGCTAAATGCATGCAAACGTCAGATGAAGTCTGTGTGGGTCCAGAGTTCAGTAGAGGGGCCTGTTTCCTCTCAGACACCAGAATATCATTAAATCCAGAGTGTTCTGTCCATGTGAGTGACTTGACGAAATTACCAGCCCACCCCCACCGAGTTAGGACACCCGTTCCCCCCACTACTGCGTACCCATATGTACAAACGGGGAGGGAAGATGCCGTGGGACCGGGCAGGAGATTGAGGTGAAGCACTGCAGCTGCTCCATAGGTCAGTGACCCGGTGGACTGAAATTAACGTCCAATCAGCACAGCTAAAGCACTGCACGTTTGGGAAGAGGCAGCTTTTTGTATGGGATGAGAAAAAGTAAATCAATTTTGTTTTTTTGTAACTCACACCCAGAAATGCCTGGACTTTGACTTTTGTGCTGCTGTTTCATCTTGCTTTTTGCATCTTG
The DNA here is from genome assembly GCA_039654925.1 of Anguilla pacifica. NCBI lineage: Eukaryota > Metazoa > Chordata > Actinopteri > Anguilliformes > Anguillidae > Anguilla > Anguilla pacifica. Next base: position 41,838,330 of record CM077299.1, read on the forward strand.
CCTTGCTGAAAGCACAATATATGTGTCCTGGCCAGTTTAAAAATATTTTACAGGTGATAAAACTACCTTGTAAATCGCAAAACTCAGTTGACACTGAAACTGGCTGTACTGTGACATTGTAAATGCTGGAGCAAATATGGTCAAATAAATTTGGGAACTTCTCTGGTCATGTGACTGTTCTTCTTTAGTTTGAAAAGTATTTCCCTGGTCATGTGACCTTCTTTAGTGTGAAGAGTACTTCCAGTGGTCATGTGACTTTGTTCTCCTCCAGCGTGCAGAGAATTTCACTGGTCATGTGACTGTGTTTTCCTCCAGTGTTCAGAGTGCTCCTGTGGTCATGTGACTCTGTTCTCCTCCAGTGTTCAGAGTGTTCCAGCGGTCATGTGATTCTGTTCTCCAGCGTGCGGAGTGTTCCGTGGTCACGTGACTTTGTTCTCCTCCAGCGTGCGGAGTGTTCCGTGGTCATGTGACTCTGTTTTCCTCCAGTGTTCAGAGTGTTCCATGGTCATGTGACTTCGTTCTCCTTCAGTGTACAGAAGCTGAGTGAATTCTTCTCCAGTGAAGAGATTGGGGAAGAGCAGGATCCCAGGCCCACTGCACAAACAAGCTCCACCAACCACAACAAATACCAGGCAGTGGTGAGACTAATGACAATAATCTCAGTTATCCCCTAATTCATATTTACTATACTCCAGCCATGAGAAACACTCCCGATTTCACCACATTATGCAGCCTAGACTTAAACTTAATCCAAAGACTCATTTTACATATCTGTGTTTTTGAAGATGTGTATTTAACACTGTAGTCTTTTGTGTTTTTGACAGTTTTACACTGAAAGACATTTTTCATCACAAATAACTTCAGAAAGATTTATATCACTATATTCATTATATTTCACTGTGGTTGTAATATAAATCGTATTCTATCGGAGTCAAAGCATGACATTTAAAAATTTTGTTTGCACTTTTTTCTCTGTTTGGAAATGAGACTATATAAATGAGACTTTTAGAAAAGGAAATCAATACGAAATCGCTCTTATCACTTGAATTCTTCTGATTTGTTCCAATAGTTCTTTCATGTTATACTTGTATCTCCGTTCAGCGCTTGTATTGTTAACTTGATGTTGTAGCTTGTCGTTATGCCTCCTACTTCAGATTACCCTAACTTTCTGCCCTAGCCTGTGCTTCGGGCGACATAGCTCAGGAGGTAAGACCGCTTGTCTGGCAGTCGGAGGGTTGCCGGTTCAAACCTTACCCTGGGCGTGTCGAAGTGTCCTTGAGCAAGACACCTGACCCCTAACTTCTCTGGCGAATGAGAGGCATCAATTGTAAAGCGCTTTGGATAAAAGCGCTATATAAATGCAGTCCATTTACCATTCCTGTGTGAACTGGACTTAATGTGCTCAGGGCTGTGGATAACATGATAAGTATTGTATTTTATTGGACCAGTGTTTTGTAGTTATTCCGATGAACTTTGGTATGCGCTATTTGTACATCGCTTTTGATTAAAGATTCTGCTGATTAAATGCAATGTAAATGTAAAGTAATAAAATGATTAGCTTTTTTCCACGAAAGCATGTTATTGTTATGAATATCTTCAGAAAGGTTTCAGAACCTGGTGTGAAAAATTTTCAAATGGCATTTTTAGCCTCTGGGGGATTGGAAATTCTATTTCTGATACAAAAATCATGAAATAAATCATAAGATATTATTATAAATCAGTGTAAAAAGTGCAAAAGATAAAAAATTTGATTTTTTGAATCTAATGGATGAGACATCGTACTTAGGTTATAATAACATTAAAATAAATTATTAGAAATATTTCTGATGATATTTATCTTCTGTTAAAGACCATATCTCCAAATAAAAGTGCAAACAAATTTAAAATGTAATTGTATGACTCTAAATGATAGAAAATCCCATTTATGTTACCAATACATTAAAATAAAAGATTAGGTTGGTTTTCTGAACATATTTATGATGAAAAATGTTTTTCAGTGGAAAACAGCAAAACACATAAGCCCACTCTAAAGAGTGAAAAAAATGCAACACATTTTATAATGTTATATGTATACTCTGATGCATAGGAAATCCTATTTATGTTCATACAATCTTGAAATAAATAATTATAATGGTTTCTGAACATATTTATGATGAAAAATGTATTTCAGTGGAAAATGGCAAAAGACATAAGCCTATAGCCTTATCTGCAATCAGTGAAAAAAGTCAAATAAAATTTTAAATGTTATTTTTATACTCTGATGCATAGGAAATCCTATTTATACATGTACCCTGGGGAAATAAATTATTAAAATGTTATGTTAAAATGTTAAAATGAAAATGGCAAAAGACATAAGCCTATAGCCTTATCTCCAATCAATGAAAAAAGTGAAATAAAATTTTTAAATGTTATTCTTATACTCTGATGCATAGGAAATCCTATTAATGTATGTACCCTGGCAAAATAAATGATTACATTTGTTTCTGAACATATTTATGATGAAAAATGTCTTTCCATTGAAATCAGCAAGAAACATAAGCCTATAGCCTTATTTCCAAAGAGTGAAAAAAGTGCAAAAAATTTAAAAATGTTCTTTGTATATTCTGATGCATAGGAAATCCTATTAATGTATGTACCCTGGCGAAATAAATAGTTAGAATTGTTTCTGAACATATTGATGAAGTAAGTATAATGGTGTCTAAAACCGTTTGGTAGTGTAGAGCTATGAGCACTTGCCTTCCACTGCAAAGACCCGGGTTCAATTCCTGGCAGTGGTAATGTGACCACCACATTAAAATAAATAATTAGAATGATTTCTGAACATGTTTAGGATGAAAAATGTTTTTCAGTGGAAAACAGCAAAAGACATAAGCCTATAGCCTTATCTCCAAAGAGTTAAAAAAGTGCAAAATTATTTAAAATGTTATTTTTATACTCAGGTGCGTAGGAAATCCTATTTATGCATGCACCCTGGCAAAATAAGTGATTAGAATTGTTTCTGAACATATTGATGATGAAAAATGTTTTTCAGTGGAAAACAGCAAAAGACATAAGCCTTTAGCCTTATCTCCAAAGAGTGAAAAAGTGCAAAAACTATTAAAATGTTATTTTTATACTCAGGTGCATAGCAAATCCTATTTATTTAAGTCCCATGGTGAAATAAACGATTAGAATGGTTTCTGAACATATTGATGATGAAAAATGTGTTTCAGTGGAAAACAGCAAAAGACATAAGCCTATAGCCTTATCTCCAAAGAGTGAAAAAAGTGCAAAAAAATTAAAAAATGTTCTTTGTATACGCTGATGCATAGGAAATCCTATTAATGCATGTACCCTGGTGAAATAAATGGTTAGAATTGTTTCTGAAAATATTTATGATGAAACATGTGTTTCAGTGGAAAACATCAAAAGACATAAGCCTATAGCCTTATCTCCAAAGAGTGAAAAAAGTGCAAAAAATTTAAAAATGTAATTTTTATACTCAGGTGCATAGGAAATCCTATTTATTTATGTCCCATGGTGAAATAAATCATTATATCGGTTTCTGAACATATTTATGATGAAAAATGTGTTTCAGTGGAAAACATCAAAAGACATAAGCCTATAGCCTTATCTCCAAAGAGTGAAAAAAGTGCAATAAAATTTAAAATGTAATTTTTATACTCAGGTGCATAGGAAATCCTATTTATTTATGTCCCATGGTGAAATAAATCATTATATCGGTTTCTGAACATATTTATGAGGAAAAATGTGTTTCAGTGGAAAACATCAAAAGACATAAGCCTATAGCCTTATCTCCAAAGAGTGAAAAAAGTGCAAAAAATTTAAAAATGTTATTTTTATACTCAGGTGCATAGGAAATCCTCTTTATGCACGCTCTCTGGCAAAACAAATGATTAGATTTGTTTCTGAACATTTTTATGATGAAAAATATCTTTCTTTTGATATCAGCAAGAAACATAAGCCTATAGCCTTATCTCCAAAGAGTGAAAAAAGTGCAAAAAATTTAAAAATGTTATTTTTATACTCAGGTGCATAGGATATCCTATTTATGCATGCACCCTGGCAAAATAAGTGATTAGAATTGTTTCTGAACATATTGATGATGAAAAATGTTTTTCAGTGGAAAACAGCAAAAGACATAAGCCTATAGCCTTATCTCCAAAGAGTGAAAAAAGTGCAAAAAATTAAAAAATGGTCGTTGTATACCCTGATGCATAGGAAATCCTATTAATGCATGTACCCTGGTGAAATAAATGGTTAGAATTGTTTCTGAAAATATTTATGATGAAACGTGTTTCAGTGGAAAACATCAAAAGACATAAGCCTATAGCCTTATCTCCAAAGAGTGAAAAAAGTGCAATAAAATTTAAAATGTAATTTTTATACTCAGGTGCATAGGAAATCCTATTTATTTATGTCCCATGGTGAAATAAATCATTATATCGGTTTCTGAACATATTTATGATGAAAAATGTGTTTCAGTGGAAAACAGCAAAATCTCCAAAGAGTGAAAAAAGTGCAAAAAATTTAAAAATGTTATTTTTATACTCAGGTGCATAGGAAATCCTATTTATTTATGTCCCATGGTGAAATAAATCATTATATCGGTTTCTGAACATATTTATGATGAAAAATGTGTTTCAGTGGAAAACATCAAAAGACATAAGCCTATAGCCTTATCTCCAAAGAGTGAAAAAAGTGCAAAAAATTTTAAAATGTAATTTTTATACTCAGGTGCATAGGAAATCCTATTTATTTATGTCCCATGGTGAAATAAATCATTATAACGGTTTCTGAACATATTTATGATGAAAAATGTGTTTCAGTGGAAAACATCAAAAGACATAAGCCTATTGCCTTATCTCCAAAGAGTGAAATAAGTGCAAAAAATTTTGAAATGTAAATTTTATACTCATGTGCATAGGAAATCCTATTTATTTATGTCCCATGGTGAAATAAATCATTATATCGGTTTTTGAACATATTTATGATGAAAAATGTGTTTCAGTGGAAAACAGCAAAAGACATAAGCCTATAGCCTTATCTCCAAAGAGTGAAAAAAAGTGCAAAAAATTTAAAAATGTTATTTTTATACTCAGGTGCATAGGAAATCCTCTTTATGCACGCTCTCTGGCAAAACAAATGATTCGATTTGTTTCTGAACATTTTTATGATGAATAATGTCTTTCCTTTGAAATCAGCAAGAAACATAAGCCTATAACCTTATCTCCAAAGAGTGAAAAAAGTGCAAAAAATTTAAAAATGTTATTTTTATACTCAGGTGCATAGGATATCCTATTTATGCATGCACCCTGGCAAAATAAGTGATTAGAATTGTTTCTGAACATATTGATGATGAAAAATGTTTTTCAGTGGAAAACAGCAAAAGACATAAGCCTATAGCCTTATCTCCAAAGAGTGAAAAAAGTGCAAAAAATTAAGAAATGTTCTTTGTATACCCTGATGCATAGGAAATCCTATTAATGCATGTACCCTGGTGAAATAAATGGTTAGAATTGTTTCTGAATATATTTATGATGAAACATGTGTTTCAGTGGAAAACATCAAAAGACATAAGCCTATAGCCTTAGCTCCAAAGAGTGAAAAAAGTGCAAAAGATTTTAAAATGTAATTTTTATACTCAGGTGCATAGGAAATCCTATTTATTTATGTCCCATGGTGAAATAAATCAGTATATCGGTATCTGAACATATTTATGATGAAAAATGTGTTTCAGTGGAAAACATCAAAAGACATAAGCCTATAGCCTTATCTCCAAAGAGTGAAAAAAGTGCAAAAAATTTTAAAATGTAATTTTTATACTCAGGTGCATAGGAAATCCTATTTATTTATGTCCCATGGTGAAATAAATCATTATAACGGTTTCTGAACATATTTATGATGAAATATGTGTTTCAGTGGAAAACATCAAAAGACATAAGCCTATAGCCTTATCTCCAAAGAGTGAAAAAAGTGCAAAAAATTTTAAAATGTAATTTTTATACTCAGGTGCATAGGAAATTCTATTTATTTATGTCCCATGATGAAATAAATCATTATGACGGTTTCTGAACATATTTATGATGAAAAATGTGTTTCAGTGGAAAACATCAAAAGACATAAGCCTATAGCCTTATCTCTAAAGAGTGAAAAAAGTGCAAAAAATTTTAAAATGTAATTTTTATACTCAGGTGCATAGGAAATCCTATTTATTTATGTCCCATGGTGAAATAAATCATTATATCGGTTTCTGAACATATTGATGATGAAAAATGTGTTTCAGTGGAAAACAGCAAAAGACATAAGCCTATAGCCTTATCTCCAAAGAGTGAAAAAAGTGCAAAAAATTTAAAAATGTTATTTTTATACTCAGGTGCATAGGAAATCCTCTTTATGCACGCTCTCTGTTAAAACAAATGATTAGATTTGTTTCTGAACATTTTTATGATGAAAAATATCTTTCTGTTGATATCAGCAAGAAACATAAGCCTATAGCCTTATCTCCAAAGAGTGAAAAAAGTGCAAAAAATTTAAAAATGTTATCTTTATACTCAGGTGCATAGGATATCCTATTTATGCATGCACCCTGGCAAAATAAGTGATTAGAATTGTTTCTGAACATATTGATGATGAAAAATGTTTTTCAGTGGAAAACAGCAAAAGACATAAGCCTATAGCCTTATCTCCAAAGAGTGAAAAAAGTGCAAAAAATTAAAAAATGGTCGTTGTATACCCTGATGCATACGAAATCCTATTAATGCATGTACCCTGGTGAAATAAATGGTTAGAATTGTTTCTGAAAATATTTATGATGAAACGTGTTTCAGTGGAAAACATCAAAAGACATAAGCCTATAGCCTTATCTCCAAAGAGTGAAAAAAGTGCAAAAAATTAAAAAATGTTCTTTGTATACCCTGATGCATATGAAATCCTATTAAGGCATGTACCCTGGTTGAATAAATGGTTAGAATTGTTTCTGATAATATTTATGATGAAACGTGTTTCAGTGGAAAACATCAAAAGACATAAGCCTATAGCCTTATCTCCAAAGAGTGAAAAAAGTGCAATAAAATTTAAAATGTAATTTTTATACTCAGGTGCATAGGAAATCCTATTTATTTATGTCCCATGGTGAAATAAATCATTATATCGGTTTCTGAACCTATTTATGATGAAAAATGTGTTTCAGTGGAAAACATCAAAAGACATAAGCCTATAGCCTTATCTCCAAAGAGTGAAAAAAGTGCAAAAAATTTAAAAATGTTATCTTTATACTCAGGTGCATAGGATATCCTATTTTTGCATGCACCCTGGCAAAATAAGTGATTAGAATTGTTTCTGAACATATTGATGATGAAAAATGTTTTTCAGTGGAAAACAGCAAAAGACATAAGCCTATAGCCTTATCTCCAAAGAGTGAAAAAAGTGCAAAAAATTAAAAAATGGTCGTTGTATACCCTGATGCATACGAAATCCTATTAATGCATGTACCCTGGTGAAATAAATGGTTAGAATTGTTTCTGAAAATATTTATGATGAAACGTGTTTCAGTGGAAAACATCAAAAGACATAAGCCTATAGCCTTATCTCCAAAGAGTGAAAAAAAGTGCAAAAAATTAAAAAATGTTATTTTTATACTCAGGTGCATAGGAAATCCTCTTTATGCACGCTCTCTGGCAAAACAAATGATTAGATTTTTTTTCTGAACATATTTATGATGAAAAATGTCTTTCCTTTGAAATCAGCAAGAAACATAAGCCTATAGCCTTATCTTTAAAGAGTGAAAAAAGTGCAAAAAATTAAAAAATGCTCTTTTTATACCCTGATGCACAGGAAATCCTATTAATGCATGTACCCTTGTGAAATAAATGGTTAGAATTGTTTCTGAAAATATTTATGATGAAACGTGTTTCAGTGGAAAACATCAAAAGACATAAGCCTATAGCCTTATCTCCAAAGAGTGAAAAAAGTGCAATAAAATTTAAAATGTAATTTTTATACTCAGGTGCATAGGAAATCCTATTTATTTATGTCCCATGGTGAAATAAATCATTATATCGGTTTCTGAACATATTTATGATGAAAAATGTTTTTCAGTGGAAAACATCAAAAGACATAAGCCTATAGCCTTATCTCCAAAGAGTGAAAAAAAGTGCAAAAAATTTAAAAATGTTATTTTTATACTCAGGTGCATAGGAAATCCTCTTTATGCACGCTCTCTGGCAAAACAAATGATTAGATTTGTTTCTGAACATTTTTATGATGAAAAATATCTTTCTTTTGATATCAGCAAGAAACATAAGCCTATAGCCTTATCTCCAAAGAGTGAAAAAAGTGCAAAAAATTTAAAAATGTTATTTTTATACTCAGGTGCATAGGATATCCTATTTATGCATGCACCCTGGCAAAATAAGTGATTAGAATTGTTTCTGAACATATTGATGATGAAAAATGTGTTTCAGTGGAAAACATCAAAAGACATAAGCCTATAGCCTTATCTCCAAAGAGTGAAAAAAGTGCAAAAAATTTTAAAATGTAATTTTTATACTCAGGTGCATAGGAAATCCTATTTATGCATGCACCCTGGCAAAATAAGTGATTAGAATTGTTTCTGAACATATTGATGATGAAAAATGTTTTTCAGTGGAAAACAGCAAAAGACATAAGCCTATAGCCTTATCTCCAAAGAGTTAAAAAAGTGCAAAAAATTTAAAAATGCTCTTTGTATACTCAGGTGCATAGGAAATCCTATTTATGCACGCACCCTAGCAAAATAAATGATTAGATTTGTTTCTGAACATATTTATGATGAAAAATGTCTTTCCTTTGAAATCAGCAAGAAACATAAGCCTATAGCCTTATCTCCAAAGAGTGAAAAAAGTGCAAAAAATTTAAAAATGTTATTTTTATACTCAGGTGCATAGGATATCCTATTTATGCATGCACCCTGGCAAAATAAATGGTTAGAATTGTTTCTGAAAATATTTATGATGAAACATGTGTTTCAGTGGAAAACATCAAAAGACATAAGCCTATAGCCTTATCTCCAAAGAGTGAAAAAAGTGCAAAAAATTCTAAAATGTAATTTTTATACTCAGGTGCATAGGAAATCCTATTTATTTATGTCCCATGGTTATATAAATCATTATAACGGTTTCTGAACATATTTATGATGAAAAATGTGTTTCAGTGGAAAACATCAAAAGACATAAGCCAAAGAGTGAAAAAAGTGCAAAATATTTTAAAATGTAATTTTTATATTCAGATGCATAGGAAATCCTATTTATTTATGTCCCATGGTGAAATAAACGATTAGAATGGTTTCTGAACACATTGATGATGAAATATGTGTTTCAGTGGAAAACCGCAATAAAAACATAAGCCTATAGCCTTATCTCCAAAGAGTGAAAAATTGCAAAAACTTTTAAAATGTTTTTTTTATACTCAGGTGCATAGGAAATGCTATTTATGTTCATGCCATCTTGAAATGAATAATTTTAATGGTTTCTGAACATATTTATGATGAAAAATGTTTTTAGGTTGAAAACAGCAAAAGACATAAGCCTATAGCCTTATCTCCAAAGAGTGAAAAAAGTGCAAAATATTTTAAAATGTAATTTTTATACTCAGGTGCATAGGAAATCCTATTTATTTATGTCCCATGGTAATATAAATCATTATAACGGTTTCTGAACATATTTATGATGAATAATGTTTTTAGGTTGAAAACAGCAAAAGACATAAGCCTATAGCCTTATCTCCAATCAGTGAAAAAAGTTAAATACAATTTTATATGTTATTTAATGACCTTGATGGATAGGAAATCCCATTCATGTTACAGGGCAGAGGACAGTACATTTACAAAGGCCCACATTTATTTACACCAGTGCAACAAATACGTCACAAGCATCAGGAGAATCAATGGGTAGTACTATAATTATTTAAATAACAGTGCTGACTTAAATTATATAAGTTCGCTAACAACAATACCAAAGACCTTGCAAACTTTATTGGCAACTGAAGAATGTCCCATACTTTCCAGAACTTTATGAAGGTGTACTTGCCCCTCCGTATATTTATACAAGAAATAAATCTCTGAATTAAATGTACTTTCTTTTCTGTTCATTTTCCCAACAAAACAGACACTCAACCCCATATGCAAAACCAAAAAAAAAAAAAAAAAAAAGATCAGAGTTGTAGAATCGGTCACAGAATCGATACACTCGCAGAACTCAGAAAAAACAAAGGTACGCAGATTCAGATTTTGCCAACAACATCAACAAGCATGCAATGGGATGTCGTCACACTCCAGCTCATGTAGACGATTGCTCGTTCTCCTTTGCTGGTGTCCAGCATTGCCAGAACAGGATCTGAGGAGAAGCAGCCATCCCCTCCACTTGCTTCATCCATCACGGGGGGACCTGCAAGCGTTGATATGTAACAAAGAATACGATTGGACGGGGAAAAACTGGCACTGGCACTGACATGGCGTTGCAGTGAAACACAGAAAAATACATACACACAGACTTTTTTTCTCAAAGGAAAATGTATTTCCTTTTTTGCTTGCTTAGGACGGAGTGTAGCACAGTGGGTAAGGAACTGGGCTTGTAACCGAAAGGTCGCAGGTTCGATTCCCGGGTAAGGACACTGCCGTTGTACCCTTGAGCAAGGTACTTAACCTGCATTGCTTCAGTATATATCCAGCTGTATAAATGGATACAATGTAAAATGCTGTGTAAAAGTTGTGTAAGTCGCTCTGGATAAGAGCGTCTGCTAAATGCCTGTAATGTAATGTAATGCTTCAGATGGAATTACCTCGAACCCTCACCTTTGTTCCTGAACAATTGATGTTGTAGCTCTTTATCATAACTCTTGTAATCATGCTTCACTTTGAGTTTGGATTGCAATACCCTTTACTGAGCCTATCCTTACTGCATGAGCTAGACTTGATGTTCATGGACATGGCTCTTATTGTACTGTGTGTTGCTTTGGACTGAAGCTTCTGCAAAATAAATTTAATGTAGTATAACAAAACCCCAGACTTGCCTCCATGGTAACACGTATCATTTCCCTAGCCACAACCCTTACACGACACCTAGCTGAACCCAGTTGTAACCCTAAAACCCAAGTCTAATCTTAGTTGTGCGCCTAAGTATCTAACTCTTAACAATTAAATAGATAAACAACAGCAGAAATGTCATCAATTGCAAGAATGAAGTACAAAGTAAGGTGTCTCTGAATTTAATTTTTTTATGATTAATTTTCACTAAAATGTCAAAACACAAACAAAATCATTTTACCTATGTGTTATTTAAGATACGTTTTTGAGAGAACAAAAATTATACCAAATAAATTAATACAATGAATTGTTTTTGAAGTTATTTATAATCAAAAGTGAATTCATTTTAATTGAATGCTGAGATGAATCAAAAGGTTGGTTGACTGTGTAATGAACTGCTTTAATTGATCAGTTAAGTGCCGAGTAAAAGCAAACACCAGCAGACCCTGGGGCTCTCCGTGACCTGGGTTGGCCAGCCCTGCCCTAAGACATAATAACCAGTCAGATTAAAGATTGCCCCGCCCCTCCTCCCCCATTTAAAAACTTTATTACACCCACAGGTGAGAGGATGAGCAGCTTCACCTTTAATATCGCAGTTAGAGCGCTGGATTTAAAAACTGTCTCCTGCAGACCTCTACCCAGAGGGCTGTTTTTAGTGCCTTGTTGTTTTTATTTATTTCGCCTCTCACGCACCCATCTCTGCCTGTCCCGCTGTAGCCGCTGAAGGTGGTGAACCGCAAGCACCCGGCCAGGGAGGAGTGGAACAGCTACGGGCCTCAGTGCGACCAGGAAGGTGCTGCCCCCCGGGCCCTGGAGGACCACATCTGCATCGAGGTGAGGACCCCAGCCTAGTCTCACGGCCACTGCAAAAGAGTAATTATATTTTAGTCAGGTTCATCAGAGCTGTTCTCTTATTTATAATCAGGCACTGTGGAGAACCTCCAAGAGTGCATTTTCACTGAGGCTGAACACAGAAAATTAATTTAGTTCAGGCACTGCAGAGGAACCCTAAGAGTGCAATTTTGGTCAGGCTCTACAAAGGACACCTATAAATGTTGTTTCTGCCAGTGCCAGGCCCTGCTGGGGGACCACTAGGAAATACATTTCTTTAGGGCACTGCACAGAACAGAAATATTCCAGGAGCATTTCAGGCAGTGTCAGCAGTATGGAGGAGTAGAATTTCTTTTGAGATTCTTTAAAGGAGCTCATTCAGGAACGACGTCTTGCCTTACGTACACGCTGCATAATGGAAAGGAGTGTGGAATGTCCATTTTGGCTCGAGGCCCTGGTCCAGGAACTACATCTTATAGGCTGATGCTCATTAGAGAAGGCAAGGAGCACGGGGGAGAGCCTCTGCTTTCATAGCCAGAAATCGCATGGCCTAGAGAACTGAACTGAAGTTATGCTGCTCAGGCAAGACCAGGGTGTAAATATGACACAGGGCCAATCGCATGTGGCCTCTTCCACACTAAGGCACCTTAAACTGGAAAAAACTGCAAAAGACATCCCATCTGTTCTGACCATCAATATGGCCCTTCTGGAGGCAGCATAAAAAAGATACATTAACATTTTCAAAAATACATGGATTATTGTAAAAAATAAAAAAAATAAAAAAATAATGGTGTGAAGGGTTCCCTTCATTTTGAGGCAGATAAAATATTCCTGCCAATTATTGTAATTATGTGGTTTATTTGAGGTCATATCACCATAGATACTCTATATTAGCCTGTGCATCTGTCTCATTTCTGAGCATGGCGCCCTACCAGCACACCTCATATCTCTCCTGCTGTAACTAGATAATGGTTATTCATCGTACCATATTCATCTCTATGGTCTCCACAGATAGTTAGCGGATATTTCACTTGGACAGATGGACCCCCCACCTTGTCGAATGTCGACATTAAAATTCCTTTCGGTGAGGATAAAACCATTATTCTTCCTTCAGTACAGGAAGCACTGTGACCTCTGGCCCAGCTAACAATGTCTTTTGTGTGTGTGTGTGTGCGTGCGCATAATGTGTGTGTGTGTGTGTGTGTGCATGAATGTGTATTTATGTGTGTGCATGTACATGTGTATGTGCATGTGCGTAATGTATGTGTGTGTGTGTGCATGTGCGTGAGTTTGTGTCTGTGTGTGTGTGTGTGTGTGCATGTGTATGAGTTTGTGTGTGTGTGTCCCAGGTCAGCTGACTATGATCGTGGGCCAGGTGGGTTGTGGGAAGTCTTCGCTGTTGCTGGCGGCGCTGGGAGAGATGCAGAAGATTTCTGGCAGTGTCACCTGGAACAGGTAAGGATCACCGGTGTAGTTCATGGTTTGTTTTTGCTCACAGCTTGGTGTAAAAGGGTAATAATGTAAGGTGCTATTTATAAATAAAATGGATGAACCTCCGCATTATACAGCAATGAATGCATGGTACCAATTAGCAGCAATTCATAATGACCAGAATACCTAGTTTAATAAGCATCTGTTACTTTGTAACAATTGCTAGTAATTACTATGTAATTGCAAATTGTTAAAAGGCATTTACAGAGTTATAAAAAATGCATTAGGCTGCAAAATTATATTGCACACTGTGACTTTTATTACACTTAATTTCAGTATAATTTGTTTTTTGTTCATTGTGTAATTAGCAGTAGTGAAGGGGATATATTTAAAGTCAGTGAATTCTTACTTTTCCATGCTAACACATTTTGTTCACACAATTACCTCTTCATCCTGAGCTATAAAATTAAATGGAAGTATGAATTTTAAAGGCTAGTACATTGGTATGCTCAGAACTGCGGTTTCCTACCTTAATCCACAGCCAATAAGAACTGACCATGGAGGTTCTCAATCAAAGACTGATGACAGCCATCGATAAGTGAACATGAAATACTTTGGCTAAATCAGCAGTAAATTCTCTTCACAGTCATTTTCTCTGTGGAACCCTGGCTGCTGGAATAAAATAAATAATTTATTTACCTTTTTCCTCGTGTGTCTAAGAGGAAGTGGACAGGACTCTGAAATGCCATATCACAGTTGCCAAAAAAGTATTCAGACAGACGTTTGCATGCAAAGTCCACACTGGGATCATTATTTGTGCCTGCGCAGACTTGTTTTTTCACCTACAAGCATACCCTGTGTCACACAGATGATTAAGTAATCTTCGTCCATGAGCAACGCCATTGTTGTTTGCAAATTGAACACAAAAATCATAGGAAAGGTTGTCTATAATGGGGGTCAGCATGCTTTGAGTATGCCCCAAGTACACTCGACTGTTTGCGGACTGTCCAGCATACTGCCCATCCACACGTGTGTCTGCTCCCAGAATTCAACACTCTGTAAGCACCTTAAGACGTCTTTAACAGCAGGGTTGCCACGACGAATAACCATTGCATTTGCAGTCACAGAAGTTATAGCTAGCATGCAGAGAGCTGATACTAACATTTCTGCACTCCCAAATGTCTGCACAACAGTATACCGCTTAGAACTCTAATCTTCCTCGTGTCTATGAATGTATTTGGGGAGGGAAAAAAATGTCGTTTTTTTTAACCAAAACCTTTGTAGTGTACTACCACTTCTGATCTATAAAAAACTTCAGTGTCCCAAGTCCCAAGAAAGCCATTTATTCTTATCACTGTTAGTCTCGCCATTGTCACAAAGCCCGATTAGATCTTATTAAATCTGATATTGTGAGAGAACCTCCTTCATTAAGGAGGAAATGAGGAACTGTAGTCATTAACAGGGAGGGGCTTTGCGATATCTTTGATCTTAATGTGGCGGGGTTCGGGGGGGGGGGGGCAGCTGGCTAACCTGGGGCAATGCACTGCTCACACGTCATCCATGTTTCTTACTTTTATTACTGTTTTAAAATGATTTTATTAATTTAGCAGATGCTCATATCTGGAGTGCTTTACATAGCTTGCAATCTTTTACATGCAGTTGGTTTATACGGCTATATATTTCACTGAAGCAGAGTACCTTGCTCAAGGGTAAAACAAGCAGTGCCCCACTTAAGAATCGAACCTGCAACCTCAGAGTTTAAGAGCAGCTCCCTTTCCATTATGCCGCAATGTTTCCCAAATCAATCAATCAATCAATCGATCAATCAACCAATCAGTTATACTTCAAGTAGAGAGGAAGAAAAAAAAGGTACTTTGTTGTTTAAAACTAACGCGATTGATTAGGATTTCATCAGACACATTGAAAGTGCTGCTCTTTCCTCTCTGCTTCAAGAGTAGCCGGGGTTTTGTCCCCTTGCAGCGAAAATGAGCCCGCTGTGTACCCCTCTGGTCCAAATTCAGGCCCATCTGCCCCTCTCACCCATACCTCACACCCCAACATACCCCCCTCCCCACCCCAAAACTACACCCCCAAGCCACTCTTCCACTCTGCAGTGAGGACACACGGGATGGCTAAAGAGCTGCTAATATGGGCCTGGGGGAGTATTACTGCACTTTAGAGTCGAGCCCTAATTTCAGCACCCCCGCCACCGCGACTGAGGCTCATCGCAGGTCCCGGCGAGTGAGCCGGAAACTATTTTAAATCCCTTCAGGGGCACCTGTGGTGCCGGGACAGTGAAAGGGGCAGAAACAGCTGTCCTGCTCTTTTAAGTACGGCTCCTGGGCCTGAAAGGATAGGCAGCCCCAGCAAGACAGGCTCTCTCCCCCCCTTTCTCTCTGTCTGTCTGTCTGTCTCTCTCTACCTATCTCTGTGTGTCTGTCTCTGTCTGTCTGTCTGTCTCTCTCTATCTCTCTCTATCTATCTCTGTGTGTCTGTCTCTCTCTCTCTCCATGTGTGTCTGTCTGTCTCTCTCTCTCTATCTCCATGTGTGTCTGTCTGTCTGTCTGTCTCTCTCTCTCTCTCTCTATCTATCTATCTCTGTGTGTCTGTCTGTCTGTCTCTCTCTCTATCTCTGTGTGTCTGTCTCTCTCTCTCTCTGTCTCTCTCTCTCTCTCTCTCTCTCTCTTTCTATCTGTGTGTGTGTCTGTCTTTCTCACCATTTGCTGTGTCACTGCCCTCCCTTAACTACCGTCCTCCTTTCATAATTTCCCCCTAATCTGTTTTTCCTGCGATCTCCTTGTTCTGGGCTTTTTTTGTTGTAAAATGGCTCCTAACGATGGCTAATGGCAGGAGGGGACACAGGCAGGCCGCTCCATCATGTGTAATAGTTTGATTGTTTGGTGTTTGTCGGAGGGAGATGGGGACGGAGTCACGACCCATTTACACCCTAATGGGACGACATGAGTCATTAACCGCCATAATGATGTGGTAACCATTCACCAAAGAACACCAAAGAGTCCATCTTACAACAACCAAAAACATGTATGTTTTTAGTAGCGAGAAAGGCTCTGTTCTTTGGGGAGAGCTTATCAGAGTTTCCAAGGTAATGACTATCATAATCAATGTTTTTTTTTTTTGTTTTTTTTTTTTGGCTTGACGTAGAGAATACTCTTTGAGGGTTTTTTCTGGAAGCACACAGGCCTAATCTTCACACTTCATTTTGGACTTAGCGCCACTTTAGCCACATAGCTGATATGACGAACGAGGGCGAAAGAAAGCCTGGCGCACCCTGTGGTATGAAAAGGGGTCTTAAAATGTCACCCTCTGGGAATTCTTTTTGGCAGCTGTCCTTTGTCGCCACCCCCCCCCCCCCCCACCCCCACCCCGCCCCTTTCACCCTGAGCATGCTGTTGCCATTTTAAAAACCCCATAGTGTTAAGCAGCCTCCACCTTTGGAGAATTTACAGTGCGGTATTAAATATACTCTCAGTGACCCCGTGACCCTGGTCACACCAGCATCTGTCGAATCTAAAAATATGGTGAGTTACAGAGGGCACGTACAAAGACAGAGTTCAGTCTCCTCGACTTTTACTCATAATTAAATAAAACTGTTTGGTGTTTTTGCTTCATAGGCAAAGTTTGGTGAGTTCTGGGGACCACCAAAATGAACTAGCAGAAATTCCCTTGCTGACCTTGAAAAATGTAACGCTAGGATTTAAAACATTGTGTGTCACAGTTAAGGGAAAATGTTGACTAAATCCAGGCCAGTTTGTCTGGTAGATAAGCAGTAGTATTGGACAGAGCTTCTCCAACCGATGAACAACTTTTGCTGGTCAGAATTGGGCTGAGAGATCACATCATTAAATATAAAGTAACCAAATATGATAATAATGTATAATTTAAAATATATACATTTGTGTTCTATTGGATTGTTCTGTAACTTAAATCATCCATGTCCACTTTTTTTAGAAGAAGAGTGTGTATTTTGATAAAATGAGTGATACTTTCTTTCTTTGTTCACTTTAAAGCATTTTGTGATTGTATTCTTCTCCTCAAAGGGATTTATAAATAACATGTCATTTCAGTCACAGTTCCAATTTTGTCTTCTGCCTCTAAAATTCAAATGACCTATTTTTCAATGAGAAGGTTTCCAGAGTAAAACATGAGTTGGCAATAATCTGTCAGACACGTATTTCAGTAAAATTGATCAAATGAAAACCTCTTTTGTAATTTTAACATTGTATAACCTCATTCGAGTCTCCTTTTGCTTCATCCACAGTAAACCGAACCAGGATTCAGAAGGAGAGGAAAGGTAAATATAATATTCTAAATAAATACCGAAGCGTCCATTTTGCAGCATTTTGTTCCTACACAGAATCAGTCCTGCATCAGCTCCCCTGTGCTGTTCCAGCACTTTCTCTAACACAGCAACCAACAGAAAAGGCCTTCCCAGAATCCCACGCTCCTCTAGAAGCGTATTTGATCAGAAGCCGATAATCTATCCCCATCCATAGTGCTGTCAGCAGCGAAGGCCGGTCAGTGGCCTTATGGGAAATCTATGCTTTGCTGGAGAGCAGCCGGGTTAGCGCTATGCGCCGTCCCTGAGCTGTGACCTCTGTGTGTGAGATTAATGAGGCTGTTTCAGTACCTCAGGGGTCACAGGGGTCACAGGGGTCACATGGGTGCGCAACAGCGAATGCGAGAGCTGAGAATCCCTCGCAGTTTCGGTGCGACGGCACGTTATTCGCGTTTGCCCATTTAGCGGACACTGTTCTTAGGGATGCCTGTTTTTTTTTTTGCTTTTTTTTTTGACAGGAATATCGGGTTTTTCTAATTATTTGTACAGGTCCGGTTTGTGGTCCCGACCAAGCTGTCCCGACAGCTCCCCACCTCGTTCACGATCAAGCCTGCAGCTGCGCACGTTGTCTGATTTGTCACTCTTACCCAGTGTGAACAAAGTTTTGGACAATGAGCAAAGAGGACTCAAAATGATCGGTTTCAAAACCGATAACAGAAGTCAGTACATTAGCATTAAGTGCCATAGTCCATGCAAGGAGAAGGAGATGGAGTATGTAGTACTTTAAGCAGCAAGTGGATTTGTGGATACAGCATCATATATGACATAGGTTGGAGTAGTAGGCCCATAGCAAATGCTCAGAGCTCAGTGCTAGTTGAGCTAAGATTCATAGTGCCTGGAAGGTAAATTAATTGTGAAGAGAAGTATAAAGACTGGGTTTGTTATAGTGCTGGGGCCAGTTTGCAGGTTTTTCAGCCTGACTGGAGCACGACAACGGATCAGTGGGTTCAGCTGATCTGAGCTAAATTTACCCGACTGTGGAGGAGAATCAGAGCGGGGGGGGGGGGGGGCTTATCAAGGGCAGACATGCCATTGCGAATACAGAGCCTTTTGTGAAATGCCAACAATGACACCCCCACCCCCACCCCCCCCCCCTCCCCAAACATCCACACCCCCCCAAAAATATCCAGGAACTCATCCTCACTCATCTCTGGTCTGACAGCCCAAGGGTAGGCAGGTCGCGTCACCCCTGCAAGCTTCGCGCCTCAGAGAGCCGGCCGTCCAATCAGGAACGAGGTAGCACCGGCGGTACCCGGTATCTCGCTCGAGCTGTCAGAGCCCGATTTGCACTTCCTCTCGGCCGGTTCCAGGAAGTAAGCGGTGTTCTCAGTTAGTACTCAGTTCCAGGGCTCCACTGTGCCTCTCTATCAGCAGACCGGAGGCCACTTAGACCCAATAAGCTGTATATCGGTTACATGGTAAGGGCAAAAGAAGACACTTTTGTAGGAGGAAGAGCAGAAAAAAATAAAGAACGTGTCTTTAAAATGAGGAAAACAGTGATTCTTGTGCACACTGTGCATATGTTTATTTTTTTATGTAAATTTCTGTAATGCATGTCTCTATGAATGAAGCCAGTATTTAAATTAATTCACAGATATGTAGATACTGTACATAAATATTTAAAAATATGAATTCTGGGATCTACGGGTGCCATACACAACAGGTGTCTCAGTCTCTGCTGGTTTTTGTAATTTGCTGTCAATCAACAGCCAACTTAGCCCTTGGAAACAAGGTGCGCAGACTCTTTAGCCAATCAGTGACTTTAATTAAGCATTTCGGTTCAGGAACACCATCGAAAACCAGCAGCCACAGCAGCCCAGTAGGATTTGAGTTTGAGTTCCCTGACGTACGACACACGTGTGTTTGTGTTTGCGTGCTTACAGCCCCACGGATAAGGACACGGCAGGGGACGGAGACGTCAGGTACGTCACCCTGAGCCGAGCGACGAAAGACGCATTTTTCATTTCCTGCTCAGCCACTTAATTGATTGCTTTTCTGTGAATGTTGCTTCCTCTGTCACAATGACAAATCTATTGTTTATTTCCTCACTACATCACTGACCTTAACAAAGAATTAATAATAATAACAACAACGCCCAGGCACACACATTTTCGTGTTTGTACGCACTGTTGACTGCAAAAAATTAAACTAACGATGCCAAAGCTCTGAGACTCATTTGCTTTCAGACGTTAATGATAGAACTCTCAGCTCAGCCATAATTCAAACAGGAATATGGAGGAGGGGTTATTGTTATGCTAATCAGAGCCCCGTTAATCTGCAGGAGAGTACAGGCGAGAGGATGTAGGTAATTTTCTGAAGCACGAGAGCGTGCCCCTCCTAACTGACGATGGTGCCTGTTGCTGTAATGACTCCCAACAGGAAAAGAGGGTCTGTGGCCTACGCTTCCCAGAAGCCTTGGCTCCTGAACGCCACCGTGGTGGAGAACATAATCTTCGAGATGCCTTTAAACAAGCAGAGGTAATCAACTGGCCCCAGGGGCACCTGTTCTTATTTAATTATTCACCACAGTGAACTCAGTGGTCTGTATCAGCAATGATCTCTTTATCAGCGTAGTAATCCTCAGTATATTACATTTACATGTATTATCTTTTACAGTATTTGTGGGGGAAAAAACTGCTAAATAGTACAATACAAATGCACCAGAGTCCGTGTGTTTTAACAGCACACCTACTGTCTGTTTTGGTTTTGCTCTTGACTGCTGTGGTTGTGTTTTTAGTGGCTGTTGGGCACACCTTGTCTATGTAAAAACACACCCACACCACAGCAGGCACAACACCATATGCCGCCTGGTGTGTTTTAACACATTAGCCGAGCCGGGACACTTTGTCGTGCTCCCAGTTACCAAATGGCCTTCCCAGAATGCATCTGTGCATGCTGCCGCTGCCTCCGCCTCCCTGCCTAATGGACCCTGTCCCAGAAAGGGATTAAATAAGTGCCGCGTTCGTCGCCATGGCGACGTTACATAATGGCAGCTGTTTGCCAAGCTGGGGGGGAGGTGGGGGGGAGGGGGGGGTGGTGGCAGGCAGGTGGGTGTCCTGCTGATGCCAGTGCCCAGCGGGTCCTGTGCGCAGGTGCCCACAGGGGGGCCGTGGACCCGCTGCCAAGGCAACCGGGACGCCCTGTAGTGTGACCTCTGGCTGACCTTTCCTGTAATCACCAGTATTCCTTTAAAGTTTTAGCGGTTAAGTGCAGCGTAATATTGAGCATTAATACCTTTTGGACGATGACGCCTGGCAGGAACCAGGTGGCGTTGTGCTGTAGGGGGACTCTGGGTAATGCTGGCCGGTTGTGCTGTAGGGGGACTCTGGGTAATGCTGGCCGATTGTGTGGCAGTCTGCCATTTCCTGTGTGAGAAATAGTGCCACATCTTCCAGGTTTCTATGCCAGCCCTGGGAACAGCGCTGCACTATTTTGTGCGTTTCCATAGCTACCAGGATAAGTCTCAAAGAGAATTTGAATATGAATACAATTATGTCACAGTTTTTGTCATTCCTTAGACAACAGTATGACCAGTCAACCATTGTTCTTTTAATTAAACATTATTAAAATAATATTACCCAACTCTTTTTTTATTTTTTGAAGAGAGCAGACAGTCTACCCTCCATACATGGTATATTTTACCTTTGTTCAGAGAGAGGGAAAGCAGATAGTCACTGTACAGGAAGTGCCGTGGCTGACAACTGAACCCCAGGCCACATGGGGGATTCACTTACAGGTTTGAAAGTCACTTGACTTACAGAATGTGCCTCATGGTCCCCCAAACAGTGCCGCATATTTTAAAGTACATTATATCCATACGGTATGCTACAAAATACCTTAAGAATCTAAAATTCTTAAAATCACCTAGTTTCTCATATAGAGGGATGTGAGAAACAATAGAGGAAGGCAGCGGTCTTATTTTCCTGTTCCGTGCTTTGACTGGGGTTTGTGTTTTCCAGGTATAAGACTGTGATTGATGCCTGCTCCCTGCAGCCTGACATTGACATCTTACCACAGGGAGACCAAACCGAGATAGGAGAACGGGTTAGTCTGTCTATCCATCAGTGTCCATCAGTCTGTCTGTGTGTCATATCTGTCTATCCTTCTGTCTATCATATCTGTCGGTATGTTTGTCTGTCTGTCCATCTATTCTATCTACCTATCTATCTTTCTATCTGTATGTCTGTCATATCTATCTATCTGTGCATCCATCTATCTGTTCATCTGCCTGTCTATCTGTCTATCTGTCTATCCACTGTATCTGTCGATGTGCATGACTGACAGGATGACTGACTGGGTTGGACTGTTTTTGGCTTTTGAGCAGATATTTTTTCTGAAGGAGCACGGCATTGTGGGAAGTGTTTCGGCTTTACAGTACAATTGTACTAGAGAAAGCAGCAGAGCAGAACAGAACAGGAGGACTGACAGAGGATTAGCTATGACAAGCCCTGCTCCGGCTGCTACATCTGTCCATTACCTCAGGAAAAGCGTAGCATTGGGTCATCTTGGAGGCTGACACAGTGGAACATTACTGAGGCTGAGCTAGCGTGTAGCATTGGGTCATCCTGGAGGCTGACACAGTGGAACATTACTGAGGCTGAGCTAGCGTGTAGCATTGGGTCATCCTGGAGGCTGACACAGTGGAACATTACTGAGGCTGAGCTAGCGTGTAGCATTGGGATATTAGCATGCACTGTTAGCATATTACTGAGGCCTAGTTAAAGTGTCATTTTTGGATATTACTGGGACTCAGTTGGAGTGTAGCTTTGAGTTATTACTTTGATTGAGTTAGTGCATAGCCTTGGGATATTCTGGAGAAAGTTAGTGTGTGGTTTTTGTGTTATTACTTTGATTGAGTTAGTACATAGCCTTGGGATATTCTGGAGAAAGTTAGTGTGTGGCTTTGTGTTATTACTTAGACTTAGCGCATAGCACTGGGATATTACTGAGAGTGAGTTAGCATATAGTGCGGTATTATTAGGACTGAGTCTGAGTGTAGAATCGGGTGTGTAGTGTTGAGTTAATACTGAGCTATCTGCTATCAGGGAATCTTTGCATAGGCAGCAGATGTCAACCACCCAGTGCTACGGGCTTCATTGTCTAACACACCAAACGGCCTCTGGGGGGAAATCCTGTGTGCTCTCTGGGTAGAGATGGTGAGCGTCTGTCCACAACCTCATTTATAAACAGAGACCCAGAATCAATACAGGCATCGGGGAACCAAGCTGTGTCTGTTTGGATACATGTACCTCCTCTCCCGTCTCTCTCTTCCCCTCCCCCTCCCCCTCTCCCTCTCCCTCCCCCTCTTCCTCCCTCTCCCCCTCCCTCTCCCTCCCCCTACATCTCTCATTCTCTCTCTCTCTCTCTCAGTTCATTTCAGTTCAGTTCATTTCTCTCTCTCTCTCTCTCTCTCAGGGCATAATCCTGTCTGGAGGCCAGAGACAGAGGATCAGTGTGGCCAGAGCTCTGTACCAGCAGACTAACGTGGTGTTCCTGGTGAGAGAACACCTCAGCTTCACCGCCTGTCTCTGCTTTACTCCACCTTTCCTTCTCCCTCTCTTTCTCTCTCTGTCTCTCTTCCTCTCTCCCTCACACACTCACTCACTCCTCCTCCTCTCCCCCTCTATCCGAGGTCCCATTTCTCTCTTTCACATCCTCCCTCTCTTCATCTCTCTCTCATATTCCACACTCTACCTCTACCTCACAAACCCCACACCAAAAACATAGTATCAGGCATTTTTGAGCCTGGGACCCTAATTCGCCAGCTTGCCCCCCCCCCCCCCCATTTAGGACGACCCGTTCTCAGCGCTGGACATCCACCTGAGTGACCACCTGATGCAGGAGGGGATCCTGAAGATGCTGAGGGAGGAGAAGAGGACGGTGGTGCTGGTCACCCACAAACTGCAGTACCTCCTGCACGCCGACTGGGTGAGAGACTTTACCCCAATAATGTACCCCAACACTCTACCCCAACACTGTACCCCTTCACACTGCACCCCAACTCAGTACCCAAGCACTGTACCCCTCCATACTGTACCCCAACACTGTACCCCAACATTGTACACCTCCACACTGTACCCCAACACTGTACCTCGCTCTGTTCCCCAACTCTGTACCCCAACCCTGTACCCCTCCACACTGTAACCCAACTCTGTACTCCAACACTGTACCCCTACTCTGTACTCCAACACTGTACCCCAACACTGTACACCTCCACACTGTAACCCAACACTGTACCTCGCTCTGTACCCCAACTCTGTACCCCTCCACACTGTACCCCAACTCTGTACCCTTCCAGACTGTACCGCTCCCCTGCCCCCCTCGGCTGTACCGTACTGACTGAATGGGCACCATGCTGAGTAGAGAGTGCCATCCCATTGTCTGGGGTTACATAATACACCCAGCTAGAGTTACCCCCTCGGCGTTTGGGTTACACCTGGAAGACGTCCCACCTGCACCCCTCTGATGTCTGCTGTGCCAGCCTGTTACTGAGCAGGCTGAAATTACAGATCCAACACTGCTGTCCTGAGCTGCCCAGGAACATCACCACAGACCCAGATCACCCCACAGACACCCCACAGACACCCCACAGACACCTCCTCTCTCAGACAGGCTCATGCTGCGTAACTGATGGCAGATTGGGACAGGGGGAGGAACATTCCCCTGTGTAAACTGCATTATGGTGTTTTTACGTGTGTCCTGTATGAGGTACCCTGCTCATCCTGGTAAATCAGGAGCCTAGAAATGGCCTGTTCTCCTCATTATGTATTCTTCTGTTCCCATGTTCCAGATGGAATGAACAGCGTGTTCTCTTTCTGAACATTTATAGTCATGCTACAAGCCCCTTCTGGGTGTTTTTATGAATACATGTTTTAAAAACTATGTTAAACTGAAATCTGACTGAACAGCATTTCCAGTGAGCTGACCCCCCCACCCCACCCCACACCCCCACACCCCAAAACGTCCTGTTCCTCTAGATCATTGCCATGAAAGACGGGACGATCCAGACAGAGGGCACGCTGAAGGACATCCAGAACACGCAGCCCGAGCTGTTTGAGCAGTGGAAGACCCTCATGCACCGGCAGGACCAGGAGTTTGAGAAGGTGGGGAAGGGGGGGTACGGTCTGGGGGGGGGGGGGGGCAGGACCAGGAGTTTGAGACGGTGCGGGGGAGGGGGAGGAGCTCTTACCTGCACACTCCACCCCGAAACGTTCACCCTGTCGGTTCACCCTTTCGGTTCCCACTCCAGGAGACCTTGGTGGAGAACCTGACCGCCTTGGGGGAAGGGGGGGGTAAGTACCTGACGGGGGCTCTTACCTGCATGCTCCACCCCGAAATGTTGACCCTGTTGGTTCCCGCTCCAGGAGACCGTGGAGGAGAACCTGACCGCACTGGAGAGGAAGAACCTCCGGCGGGCCATGTACTCCCGGGAGACTGGGAAGACTGAGGAAGAGGATGAAGGTGAGAGGTGCACACCTGCCGACCCCCGTTACCCTGACCCCTGACCCCTCAGAATCACAGGCTAGCTCCACCCACTAATTGTCCAGGGAGTCATAGGCCATGTCCAAATCAGCTTACTAGCCTACTGCCGTTGAGTACACTGGATGAGTATACCGAACAGTTTCTCAAAATGTAGTGTACTTAAAATCTCCGGATGATATACAAATTTCCAGGGGTTTTGCTTAGTATATTCAGGACCATACTTTACTTGAAGCAAACAACCATTTTGGTGCCATAAATATGGCGTACAGCTTCACTTTAAAAAGGAGCCACAGCTTTGGTGATGTTGTCCTTCAACACCAACAACAACGCGTGCATGACCAAAAGGGCAGAAGGTCTTATGACACTTCCACAACACGGTTGCAAAGTAGTATGTAGGATATTTTTCGAATATTGTCCATTGAGTACTAAAATGTATGCACTACACAGTATGCTTAGTAGACAGTACATGTTTTGAGGACACAGTAAATAGGAGGCTGATTTGGACACAGCCATAAGCTTCCATCAATCCATGGAATGGGATGAGCTACAGTGAGCTGTCAATCATCGACCTCTCCAAACCAATCAAAAATAATCTTTCTGCCTACTGAAAGCCACAAATCAAAGCAACATAGCTCCTCCCATTTTGGGTCTCACTCAAACCGTCTTGGTCCATGTCACATATGTTAGTGTATTTGTTAACGTTGCTGTTCCTGTCAGTAGCGTCTCAGAGACAGCGTGCAGCGTGTTTGGTTTAGACCGGTTTGTCTGAGCGGGATCGCGGCGCACGGATGCACTAGCGCCTGCATTTCGGTCTCAGAATGGCGTATTTTACCGCTGGATTCGCTGCGTCCTCTCTGTGTCTGGACTGCCTAACCGTGAGTGTTCTGATGATGCTGTCCGGTGCGGGGCACAGAGGAGGTGTTCTTTATCTGTTGTGTTGTTTTCTGTATCTTGGTGGCACCCCTGTGTGGACGTGTGGGATGTCTCCAGCACCTGATGTTGCTTTTAGTGCTGATACAGGTGTGGGTGAACCGCATGGTTTTACGAGTGGCTGTTTGTTTTTTGTGAAGCGTGCGCTCGGCCGTCCGCTCCTCCCCGCTCCATCGCTGTGTGCCGCCGTGGCTCCGCCTCCTTGTCGTCTGGCTCCGCCTCCCTGTTGTCTGGCTCCGCCCCCCACTGGGCTCTCAGCAGCATGACCCTGAGGCTGCATTCTGAGTGGCACTTTCTCTCTTTCTCTCTCTCCATCTGTCCTTCTCTCCATCTCTCTCTCTCTCTCTAGCGCTCTAGCTCTGGCTCTGGCTCTCCCTCTCTCTCTTGCTCCCTCCCTCTTTTTCTCTGACTCTGGACTTTCTCCGTCTCTCTCTCCACCTCTCACTCTCCATCGCTCTTCTACTTTCTCTCTTTCTCTCTCCCTTTCTCTTTCTGCCTCTCCAGCTCTTCCCTCCCACCTCTGTCTCTCCCTTACACATGCACATAATGTATGCACTCTGGGCTACTGCATGAGATGTATACTGTATGTGCATAGATGTAGTTTGTTGGTGGAAAGCCATGAAGTTGTTTGAAAGTGTGTTCACGTGTTTTTTGTCTATATTTGCTTTCCCTACCCCCCACATCCTCTTGAGCATGAGACGAACCGACACACAGACCTGTAGACCCGAGCTTTCTACCCTTTCCCTTCCAACCTCCACCAATAAATGCACCCGATTGGCCAAACAAACCTTGTGGTCATAGACTCTTCCCTTGAGGCCCCTCCCACTTTCTGTTCTTGCTCTCACCTTAAAATCAATAATCCCAGGAAACCAGGCAATCAGCTGCTTTACACAATCAATGATGTAATCACGTAACAAGGAAAATCGGGAGACCCCATTGATCTCAAGGACAAGAGTAGAAGATCAATGCTTTAGATGGAGGGATTATCTCAGTTACCATGGCACTTCGGAAAACATTTTTTTTTTACATTGCCATTTAGCAGACGCTCTTATCCAGAGCGACTTGCACAACATTTTTACACAGCATTTTACACTGCTTCCATTCATACAACTGGCTATATGCTTAAGCAATGCAGGTTAACCTTGCTGAAGGGTGCAACGGCCATGTCCTACCCAGGATTCAAACTGACAACCTTTAGGTTACAAGACCAGTTCCTTACCCATTATACTACACTCTGTGGCACTCATTTCAGCCCTGTAAGGGCGATGTAGTACAATGGATAATGAGCTGGTCTTGTAACCTAAAGGTCACAGGTTAGATTCCTGGGTAGGACACTGCGGTTGTACCCTTTGGCAAGGTACTCAACCTGCATTGCTTCAGTATATATTCAGCTGTATAAATGGATGCAGTGTAAATGCTGTGTAGAATGTTGTGTAAGCCGCTCTGGATAAGAGCGTCGGCTAAATGCCTGTAGTGTAAATGTAGTGTAAAGTAACGCGCCCCATCGCCCCGCCGCTCTATGGATAAGAAACGAGCGACGCCAGAGTTACCGCTCGAAGGCGGGCCCACACACCGCGCACTAGAGTACCCAGAAGGCCGAGCGCGGAGGCGCGTTCGATAAGAACGAGCGCCGTCTGATCCCCGCGGCGGGATGGGTTGGACGGCGCCCTGGCTGAACGCCGTGCGGAGAGAACTCCGTGCCAGACGACACGCTCAGCGGCCCGAGCAGAGAGCGCTGGCCAGGTGTCCCGGCTCCTGCCAGCTCTGTCTTTAATATTCTCATTATTCTGCATTAAAGTCCCGGGGCAACATCATAAATATTACATCCACCAGATTTTATTACTCGTTTTTTAAAAAGTCAGCTCCGGCTGCAATGCATTTGCATGCAGACGATGATGAGAACGCTTTCGCGGTAAATTATTAATCATTAATTATTAATGAAAAATGCCGTGTAGTGTAGCAAAAAAGCTGACACTGAGGCTGCTGGTAGGAAGGAGAGTCTACAGCACCACCATACTGAAGCTAAAGGAAAGAGCCACCATTTTGCATCAGGAGATAAGTGCTCCATCAAGGGATCTACTCGAACCTGGCTCAATCCAATAAGCGGCATAAACAGTTGTTTATTACCCCCCACAACCACCAGGGGGCCCCCTAATTATTCTAAAATACTGTATATTTACTGTATGCATATGCTTTTTTTGGGGGGGGGGGGGGGTGGGGGGGTATGGGTTGTTGGAGCCCACAAATCAAATTCTGCTTAGGTGTCCCTGAAAGGCTAGGGTCAGCACAAGATATACATCTTCCCTCAAACGATTATCCAGTTCTGAAAGCATTCCCTTTAAACCGCGGAAGCTATTTCCCTACGCATCTTTCACAAGGTGCTGAAATGATCGTTTTTCTAAGAACCTTCATTACAGCTAGTTTAGCCCAGCTCGTAGACACAGACTTTATCTCAGCTCTACTCAGGCCTACTTCCCCAGCTGTTCCCAGCTGCTATCCACCATAAACAACCTGAGGGCAGATTTTTTTATCATTTCAGTGATTAATTCAATCTATAATCAAAGCCGCCATTTAAAAACAGTTGAGTCACACAGCACTTCAAAGCACAGCTTTTCCAAGCTATGAGGGCAAGGTCATTAAATTAGCATCAGGAATGCTTTCATGACCGAAAGCAAACCCCCTGGTGGCTGTTCAGATAAAGCTGAAGGAGATAAATTAAATGGCTAAATTTCGGAAAAGGCACACTCTTGCTCGCTTGCGGTCTGGGCTAAAATCGCTACCGATAAGGCTGCTGTGCTTCAGTTCAGTGTCAACTGCCCTTTTTAAAAAAACATCTGTGCTGCCGCCCCGCCTCCCTCCCTACCCTGTTCCCCCCCATCCCTCTGTTCCCCCCATCCTCCATCTCTGTCTCCCTGTCCCCTCATCCCCCATCCCCCTGGCCCCCTGTCCTCCATCTCTGTCTCCCTGTCCCCTCATCCCCCATCCCCCTGGCCCCCTGTCTCCCTGTCCCCTCATCCCCCATCCCCCTGGCCCCCTGTCCCCCTATCCCACTGTCTCTCCGTCTCTCTGTCTCTCTGTCCACTCATCCCCATCCCATCCCCCTGCCCCCCTGCCCCCCTGTCCCCCTATCCCCCTGTCCTCCATCTCTGTCTCCCTGTCCCCTCATCCCCCATCCCCCTGGCCCCCTGTCTCCCTGTCCCCTCATCCCCCATCCCCCTGGCCCCCTGTCCCCCTGTCGCTCTGTCTCTCTGCCCCCCCCGTCCTCCATCCCTGTCCCACTGTCCTCCATTCCCTCAGGCTGCTTTGAGTTGATTGTGTTTTGGGCGAGGGGGGGGGAGCAGCCCGGTCCCCCCGCCCTGTCTGACAGCTCTGTCCCGTCTCAGAGGAGGTGTCGGAGAGCGACGAGGAGGACAACCTGTCCCAGGTGCTGCGGCAGCGTGCCACCATCCCCTGGCGCTCCTGCGGGAGGTACCTGAGCCTGGCGGGGCTCCTCCTCCTGCCCCTCCTCATCCTCTCCCAGCTCCTCAAGCACACCCTCATGGTGGCCATCGACTACTGGCTGGCCCACTGGACCTCCCGCGTCATCGCCACCAAGATGGACGCCGCCGGACGCAACTGCACGCTGGGCCAGGTGAGGCGCGGGCGGAGGGGCGGGGGGGCGGGGGTGGGGGGGGGGGTGGGTGTGTACAGATCAAAGGGTGTCCCACCCAAGCGGACACTCATAACTGCCTACAGCAAGGAGCACAATGGAAATAAGTTTCATGACCTCAGCTTCCAGGCCTGATGCAGTGCTGGATGCCCTGTAGCCTGCAGGCTGGAGAGGAGCTGAATGGCCTGTTCACATCGTAACATATATTTTTAGGACAGAATAGGTGAGGCACACAGAAAAACTAAATTAATTGAAAATATCAAATTAAAACACATATTTGTCCTGCAGTTTAGATTATAATCTCAGAATTGCCTGTTTAATTAATAGTTTTATACTTTTAACCCAAAGGTGTAAGATCACAACAGCTGAACATTCTAACGCTGATGTAACAATCACTGCTGGCAGTTGACAGAAACAGAGAAAAATGACTTGGAATTTTTTTTTTTAAACATTCCAAATAAATCGACTCTTCAAAGCATTAAAGGACAGTTTCTAACAGAATGTCTGGAGCTCTCTGGCAGACGGCCAATGCTCTCTGCTTGCCTGTCACCTCTCCTTTCCTCTGCTTGCCTGTCACCTCTGCTTACCTCTGCAGTCCAGGCGCGATGTGTTTCCCCTTCAGAAGGTTTCCACTCCTCTCTGTTTGTGGCTAATGGGGGTGCCACTCAAATCTAAAGAGGCAGACAGAGAGCAAGAAAACACGTAATTTCACGTGTCCGTCCAGCAAGCTTTCTAGTTAACGTGCAAATTCTAACAAATTGCCGCATTTCGGATTATTCCTGTTTCGAGTGGTGCAGTTTTTTTTTAACCATTCAGCTGCCTGTGATTTCTCTGATAAGTGTAAAGTACTCAGACCCAACTGCTGCAGCATTCACAGGTCTACTGAATATGGAGATTGCCAGTCTTGAACCGAGGAAAGGAATAGTTGATATGAACAAACAAATGCTACAGACTGATTGGAAGGATTGGTCATTTGATGGATAATTTGTTAGTCTTGTTATTCTCTTCACTGAATTCAGACTGAATGTTCCTGTACATTCCTAACGGAATCATCATAGAAGGATGCTGTACCCGGCCAATAACCCCGCCCCTTTTACCAGCTTGTCACTCAAAGGCAGTACCAGACATGTCGCGGGGGTCAGAGGTCACGGTTTGCTCTCCCTTGACAAAGTCAAAATCAGTGAAGAGATGTACTGCACCCCGACCTGGATCAAATAATTATTTGAAACATTTTAACCCGTCAGTCGGCAGTAAAATTCCTCCAGACTTCTTAACATTTTAAAAGAAACCAGCAGCAACATTCAGTGCAAAACTCATCCGTTATACAATTGTACATCGTTGGATAGTAACTTATCTCACTGAATATTCTCAGGGATATGTGGGACCATTTTAAAATTTCACCTGCATCAAAAAAAAAAAAAAAAAAAAAAACAATTTCAGAATCTTCAGAGTGTTAAAATGCGTTTAGCCCAGATCTGACTGTATGTCTCCAACACAAACCTGTGCCCAGTAAAACAAACAGCCGGCTGTGAAAGGGAATTTCTCACATTATATTCCCAGCAGCAGGGAGTCGTTGTGTCAGGGGTCACATTTCATTTGGAGGGGCAGTAAGAGCCTGCGGGGCGGGGTTTTTAACGGCCGGGGCAGGGGCCCTTTCACAGGGCGGCGGGGCCCCTGTGCTGGGCTTATCGCCACTGCAAACGCCTGAGCAGCACGGCTCCTATTAACAGCCCACAGCGTGTGTCTCTGGTCCTGGGCGACGGGACACTTCTGGCTCTGTCGTCCACGGCAACGGCACGCTTTGTGACATCACAGAGGATGCGTCTGCGGCAACGGCACGATGTGTGGCATCGGATCGAATGTGCCAGTGCCCTGCCCGGGATACAGAGGACTGCAGTTTTTATGCCAGTTGAGCGATGGAGTCACACGTTTGGTGACCCCTTCTGCCAAAAACGCAGAGGGCTTCTGAAGCCCCGCCCCCACTGTTCAACGATCTGTCTCTCTCACTGTGGGACACACGGACATTAGCCACTCCAGAATCTCTGCTGGTTCCTCCAGCACGTGATAACTGTCACACAGACAGCCCATTTCCACCGCATGGTCCAGTAAGTTATCAGATGGGCGGCATCCCTAAAGATCTGGCAGCTCACCACTTGGCAAAATCCATTATTGCATATTGTGTGTTTGTGTGTGTGTGTGTGTGAGAAAGAATGTGTGAGTGTGTGTGTGCATGAGTTTGTGTGTGTGCGTAAATGTACGTGTGTGTGCGTGTTTTTCTTTGTGCTTTGTCTCATCTGTGTGTGTCCGCTTTCTGTCCGCTGACATGCTTTGACTATCATCAGTATAGGTTATGGCGATACTCTATTAATAGAATTCCCATAAATTATTTACTGTTCGTTGAGCTGCTTGTGGTTTCTATTTCGGGCCTAATTTAGGCTCTCGGATGTACTGTTCTCTTTCAGTCCGCCACTCTCATCCTGCCTCCTGTCCATCTCACCTCACTGCCTGCGCCCGAGTGCTTATTAGTGCTGTGGAGAATTCGCTACTGACCGAGGAGTCCATCAGTCTCAGCTTATTTACGTCCTGTTGGAGCTGAATTACAACTTAATTAGGGGCTTTTAATACACATTTTAACCTGCATCTGTAGCTGTATCATTTAATCATGATGAGTTTTTTTACCCATTTTCCTGAAATTATATAAAATTAATTGATATTATTAATTACTATTATTTTCCCAATAATCCTTTTTGAAGTGCACTTTTCCAGAGTTGATTTTCATAGCTTACATGCTTACTTACAGCCGATTTATTAAGCTGGATATTTAACTGAGATCTAGTGCCTTTAAGTACATTTCTCAGCATTAGAATGTCAGTGTACCACCTGGGATTTGAACCTGCAACCTCCAAGTTTCCCATACATTATTCCACCCCCATGGTTAAAGCAGTCTGCTCCCATACTGACAGAGGCAGGAGGTTTGGGCCACAGGTGCAGGCGTGGCCAAATGAGGCCGGTCATAGAGAAGGGAGTACCTGTTCTGTGATTGGCTGGGGAACTTGATGGACGGCCGGGTTGACCCACCTCCTGTAATCAGGATTCTTTTAGACGTTAGGGGGGTTGTCTGAGGACCAACTGCCACCCCTCGTAACCCCCACCCAAACAGTCCCTCCCACCAAACAGCGGGATATTTCTGTCATCCCTGTCTCCCTCTCTGTCTGTCAGTCTGTCATCAGTCTGTTGGTCAGTCTGTATGATTCTCCATCTCTCTATGTGTCTCTCTGGTAAATATGACATGAACTTGAATTCGAGAACATCTGACTGCTGGCCACATTATGTCCGGTAACCAAGCAAAGAGGTCAAACAAAACAGGAATTATTTCTCAGTACACACGCCTGTATGCATGTATTTATGTATATATATTTATATATATATATGTGTGCGTGTGCGTGCGTGTATGTGTGTGTGCGTGTGTGTGTGTGTATGAAAAAAATACAAGCTCTAGCATGTGTGCAGTTAATGAAATGTAAATGAAATATGAAATGTATTATTGCCCCCCCCCCTTGCCCCCCTTGCCCCCCTCACCCCCCTCACCCCCCCCCACCCCCCCCCCAGAGCTGTGGGTTCAGCCACTCCTCCTACCTGCTGGTGTTCAGCGTGCTGTGCTGCCTGGGCATCGTGCTGTGTCTGGTCACCTGTGTGGCCGTGGAGTGCACAGGCCTGCGGGTCGCCAAGGAGCTGCACCACGCCCTGCTCAACAGGATCATACTGGCACCCATGAGGTGAGGGGAGGGGCCGGGCGTGTTGGGGGGGGGGGGGGGTGAGAGAGAGAGAAAGAGAGGGTGCATGTGCGTGAGTGAGAATGAGAGAGAGAGAGTGTGTGTGTGTGTGTGTGTGTGCGTATGTGGGAGTGTGTGTGTGACCATGTGTGTGTGTGTGTGTGCGTGCGTGCGTGTGTCTGTCTGTGTGTGCATGTGTGTGTGTGTGCTTATGTGTGTGTGTGTGTGTGACTGTGTGTGTGTGCATGTGTGTGTGTGTGTGTGTGTGTGTGTGTGTGCGTGCGTGCGTGCGTGTCTGTGTGTGCATGCAAAGAACGTTCATCCAGATTTTTATGAAAAACAGCTAGTGGAAATTACCTCTGAATGCAAAACAAAATGAATGTGGAATGTATTAAAGCTCTATAATTTAGTGGCGCAGTCTAAAGTTCAGGAAAATGACAAATAATTTTGTTGTGAAACAAGGCTAAATTAAACCAATGTGACTCACACAAAACATGCCCCTCTGCTCCTACTTGAAAGAAACAGCACCCGCTCTCGCGTGGGAAAGATTAATTATATCCTTACTGACTGAAACACATGGGGTTTGCTCAGATCAGACCAAGAAAAGGCCATTTGAAAAAGCCTGTCCGAGCGAGTGTTTGCACACGGATAAAAGCAGTAAATTCCCAGCGCCTTTCCAATGGAAATGTGTGATTGTGTGTGTGACTGTGTGTACATTATTGTGTGAGAGAGTGTGGATGAAAATGTGTGTGTTTGTAGATGTGTGTGCGTGTATGTGTGCATGTGTGTGTGTGTGGTGTGCATTACTGCAGAGTGTGTGTGTGTGATTGTGTGTGTGACTCCCTGTACATTATTGTGTGAGAGAGTTTGGATGAAAATGTGTGTGTGTTTGTAGATGAGTGTGCGTGTATGTGTGCATGTGTGTGTGTGTGTGTGCATTACTGCACAGAGTTTGTGTGTGTACAAGTGTGTGCGTGCGATTGTGTGTGTGTGTGTGTGTGTGTATGAGTGTGTGTATGTGAGTGTATGAGTGTGAGTGTATGAGTGTGTGTGTGTGAGTGTATGAGTGTGTGTACGAGTGTGTGAGTGTGTGAGTGTGTGTGTGTGTGTGTGTGTGTGTGTATGTGTGTGTGTGTGACTGTACAGGAGCAATCCTCTCTCTCCCCTGGTGTTCAGTGTGTTTACACACTGAGGAGGGTTCTAGCTTAATTCTGGTCTCCTGCTCCCCGGCTCCATCTGCTCTGAGGGGTAATGGGGCAGACAGGGCCTTTATCCCAGCAGGACGAGCCACGGGACGGGCCTCATGTGGACCCCAAAAACACATCATCGCCCCGTCACAGCGTCACCACCGGGCCTCTGGAGCCCCCGGCCCCGTGGAGCCCCCGGCCCCCAATCACTCACTCTGGAATTCCACTTTTGAACTGCTCTGCGCGCAATAACCAAGGGGGTGGGGGGGGGGGGGGGGTTTAAAAAGCATTGCCATGGAAACGGCCCTTCATCCCTCCCGCTTGCCTCCCATGCAGGCTGTTCGAGACGACCCCGCTGGGAAACATCCTGAACAGGTTCTCAGCGGACACCAACACGGTGGACCAGGTACGCTGACCGCAGGCCGACAGGGAGGAGTGGGCAGGGAGCTGTGCCGCTGCAGCAGTGCGCTATATAAGGCACTATGTAAGGCGCTATATAAATCTCATAATACAAGTCTTGAAGAATGAGCAGATGCAGCTAGCAGCTGCAAGATCTGGCCTACTCTGGGAATATATAATTATTTATTCTCACATTAGTATAATAATATTTTTAAATATATGCCATTAATATATATGCCAGGGTGATTAATTTAGCATACATTTTAGATTCACATTTTTGCAAGTGGCTGGGTAATTTGTGGCGCAAAAGAACTAAACAATACAATTATAATTTACTAATGCTTTTAGCAGATGCTTTTAGCCGAAGCAGCTTACAAAGGTGAACCTCACATACAGCTCCATACACTGCCCATAAAGATCTGCACTGCGTTATAATATCATTCAAAATTACAACGCTTCATTCGTACCCATTGTCCAATGACACAAACTCACAGCACTGTCTCAAGGACTGCAAACTTTCAAAGATCACAGATCTAAAGGTGCTCTTACACACACCTCCCTTCCCTGAAGCCAAAACACACCAATTAGATGCATCTTCTAAATATGAATGGGGCCATGGTCAGAGACAGTACTGTGGCGATGCGTGTTCTGCACTGTCGTACAGCACCGGGAACTCTGGCTAGCAACCAGAGCCTCCCGTAGTTAAGGACCACAAAGGACATTACATTACATTACAGGCATTTAGCAGACGCTCTTATCCAGAGCGACTTACACAACTTTACAAATATACATACATGCATCCATGTATACAGCTGGATATATACTGAAGCAATGCAGGTTAAGTACCTTGCTCGAGGGTACAACGGCAGTGTCCTACCTGGGAATTGAACCTGTGAACTCTAGGTTACAAGACCAACTCCTTACTCGCTATACGGCACTGCCACCCACGGCAGAGCGGTAGGAACCCAGGGAGGCGGCCGTGGTTGCGTGGTAACCATGGTGACGTGGTTTTTGTGGTTCCAGCACATCCCGGCCACCCTGGAGTGCCTGAGCCGCTCCACCCTGCTCTGCGTCTCCGCCCTGGGGGTGATCTCCTACGTCACCCCCGTCTTCCTGATCACCCTGCTGCCCCTCACCATCGTCTGCTACTTCATCCAGAAGTACTTCAGAGTGGCCTCCAGGTGTGTGTGTGTGTGTGTGTGTGGGTGTGTGTGAGAGAGTGTGTGTGTGCGCGTGTGTGTGAGAAAGAGAGAGTGTGTGTGTGTATGTGTGTGTGTGCGTGTGTAAGACAGTGCTGAAAGGTCACATGACTGTAGATAGTGACACTGCCCCCCCCCCCCCCCCACAGGGACCTGCAGCAGCTGGACGACAGCACCCAGCTCCCCCTGCTCTCTCATTTCTCTGAGACTGTGGAGGGCCTGACCACCATCCGCGCCTTCAGGTCATTCACACACACACACACACACACACACGCGCATACACACGCATGTACGCACACACAAACACACACACTCACACACGTATACACACTCATACTCACACACACGCACATACATACACTCACACGCACATGCACACACACACGCACTCGCACACGCACACTCGCACACACGCACACACACACTCACATACTCACACACACACACACACGCGCACACACACGCATGTACGCACACACAAACACACACACTCACACACGTATACACACTCATACTCACACACACGCACATACATACACTCACACGCACATGCACACGCACTCGCACACGCACACTCGCACACGCACACACACACTCACATACTCACACAAAGATTCTTCTCATCACAATAAAAAACTATTTTACACATCAGCAGGCAGAGCCCAGTGCATTGTGTATGCCCGCATGACTGCACATTTTCAAAACAGAAAACAGCGAGGGGTATAATGTGTCTCCCTGGATGCTGGAAAAATGTTAAAACAGTCGTGCAGATCCCTGCGAGCTTTCAATAAAACATCACCAGCTAGATCATAAAATCAAATGAAAGCATATTTCTTGGAATGTGAAAATGTACACAGTTCCTGATGAAGTATATCAGTTACGGTATTTGAGCCAGGTGTTCTGCTGATGTCACGCGCCTGTCCAGGTCACATGACCCGTAGGTTCCCGCCCCCCTGCAGGTACGAGGCCAGGTTTCGGCAGAAGCTCCTGGAGTACACCGACGCCAACAACATCTCCTCTCTGTTCCTCACCGCCGCCAACCGCTGGCTGGAGGTCCGCATGGTAAGAGCCCCGCCCTCACTGCTACCCCCCCCCCCCCCCACTCATACTGCCCACCCCCCCCCACCCCCACTCACCGCTGGCTGGAGGTCTGCATGGTAAGAGCCCCGCCCTCACTGCTACCCCCCCCCCCCCCCACTCATACTGCCCACTCCCACCCCCCCACCCTCCACCCCCCCACTCATACTGCCCACTCTCCCTCACCCTCCCCCACCCCCGCTGGCTGGGGGAGGGTGAGGGAGAGTGCCCCCCCTCACTGCTACCCCCCCCCCACTCATACTGCCCACTCCCCCACCCTCATACTGCCCACTCTCCCTCACCCTCCCCCACCCCCGCTGGCTGGAGGTTTGCATGGTAAGAGCCCCGCCCTCAGTGGTACCCCCCCCTCCCCCCTCACACTGCCACCCCCCCCCCACCCCCACTCCCACTCCCACTCCCACTCACCGCTGGCTGGAGGTTTGCATGGTAAGAGCCCCGCCCTCAGTGTGACCCCCCCTCATACTGCCACCCCCTGCCCCACCCTCCACCCTCCCACCCTGCTGGCTGGAGGTTCGCATGGTAAGAGCCCCACCCTCATACTTAATGCTTAGTGCTTAATTTAAGTCACTGATTAGCTAAAGAGTTGACACTGTGTTTCCAAGGCCTAAATTGGCTGCTGATTGAAATCACAGAAACCAGCAGAGACTGCATCCCTCCAGGACTGGAGGAGTTGAACCGGCAGACACTGCAGCCCTCCAGGACTGGAGTTAAACCCGCAGACACTGCATCCCTCCAGGACTGGAGTTAAACCTGCAGACACTGCGGCCCTCCAGGACTGGAGTTAAACCTGCAGACACTGCAGCCCTCCAGGACTGGAGTTAAACCTGCAGATACTGCAGTCCTCCAGGACTGGAGTTAAACCTGCAGACACTGCGGCCCTCCAGGACTGGAGTTAAACCTGCAGACACTGCAGCCCTCCAGGACTGGAGTTAAACCTGCACACACTGCGGCCCTCCAGGACTGGAGTTAAACCTGCAGACACTGCAGCCCTCCAGGACTGGAGTTAGACCTGCACACACTGCGGCCCTCCAGGACTGGAGGAGTTAAACCTGCAAGCACTGTAGCCCTCCAGGACTGGAGTTAAATCTGCAGACACTGCGACCCTCCAGGACTGGAGGAGTTAAACCGGCAGACACTGCGGCCCTCCAGGACTGGAGTTAAACCTGCAGACACTGTGGCCCTCCAGGACTGGAGGAGTTAAACCTGCAGACACTGCGGCTCTCCAGGACTGGAGGAGTTAAACTGGCAGTGCCACGTTTCAGCGCCTCGACAGTCACGCGTCTGCCCGTTCGTTTATGGACGTTCGTGGCGGAATCAACTTTCCCCGCGGTTTAACAGTAACTCAATGTGGCAGACCGATTCTTGCGTAATAAACTCTGCCTGGTCAGGTTATATCATATTATGCATTTTATTTTATTATTTATTTATGCATGCATTTTGAAAATGTTCAAATGAGATACTGCACCCTCTGTTGGGCTCAGCAAAATTACAAATTACAGACATCTTTAAAGAAGTACGTAGGATGAACATAACACCGCCAGTTCTATATATATATAGTGTACATAGATGCTGTACCCGGAGCAGTTCAGCTCCAGTTTAGTTTAGTTCTCAGATCAGTGAGGCTATGTAGAAACTCTTCCCAGATGAGTGATGCTGTGTGCAGACACTGTTCCCAGACCAGTGAGACTATGTAGAAACTCTTCTCAGATGAGTGATGCTGTGTGCAGACACTGTTCCCAGATCAGTGAGACTATGTAGAAACTCTTCCCAGATGAGTGATGCTGTGTGCAGACACTGTTCCCAGATCAGTGAGGCTGATGATACAGATGCTCTTTTCACAGGAGTACATCGGTGCCTGTGTGGTCCTGGTTGCGGCGGTGGCCTCCATCACCAACTCCCTGTATAGCCACCTTTCCACTGGGCTGGTGGGCCTGGGCTTAACATACGCACTCATGGTAAGAGCTACTGGCTCACAGAGATACTCACTCTGTGCACCCACTCAGTAAAGAGCTGCTCACTCTAAGAGCTGCTCACTCTGTGTAAGAGCTGCTCACTCTGTGTACGAGTTACTCACTCTGTGTAAGAGTTAGAGCTACTCACTTAGTGTAAGAGTGACTCACTCTGTGTAAGAGCTACTCACTCTGTGTAAGAGCTACTCACTCTGTGTGTGAGTTAGTGCTACTCACTCAGTGTAAGAGTTACTCACTCTGTATAAGAGCTGCTCGGTGTAAGCTTCTCACTCTGTGTAAGAGTTATAGCTACTCACTCTGTGTGATAGCTACTCACTCGGTGGGAGAGTTACTCTGTGTAAGAGCTACTCACTCTGTGTGTGAGCTACTCACTCGGAGGGAAGAGTTACTCACTCTGTGTAAGCACTGTTCACTCAGTGTAAGAGCTGCTCACTCTGTGTAAGAGCTACTATGCTCCTTAAACCATAATGGAAAAAATTTGGCAACTTAGCTTGTTCTGTTAACCAGGGCATTGCCACCTGAAATAAGTGCTTGAACATGCGGTGAGGACGATCACTGACTGGCATTAAATAACACTGACCTTGCCTTTTAAGTGCGTGAGTGGACCCAAACCATGCCAGGAATATGCGCCATACACCACCGCAGAACCCGCCAATGTTGGAATATTACTGTCTTTCCATTGAATGTTCAGTATTTGTACATGCTGAGGGAAAGGCCTGTTCACTTGTGCTGAGAGATACTCGCTCAGTAAGAGCCATTCACTGCAGTAAGAGCTGAACCGTCTCAGTGACAGATGCATGCCGGATTCATTAAAGCTGTGGTGGTCTGCCCAGAAAGCTTTATTTACCACAGCCGATGAAAGACATCCGTGCTATTTATACAGCCTGGATAAGCATGAAATAGATACAGGAAACTCTGCACCTAAAATACAGCTGACTTGTTTATTTGTTTACATAACTGCTGCTGACAGACATGTCTGGAAAGAAGCCATTGGCAATCCTTAAGGGGTAGAAGCCATACGCTAGTCGCTAAAGGGTAGAAGCCATACGCTAGTCACTAAAGGGTAGAAGCCATACGCTAGTCGCTAAGGGGTAGAAGCCATACGCTAGTCGCTAAGGGGTAGAAGCCATACGCTAGTCGCTAAGGGGTAGAAGCCATACGCGGTTGCTAAGGGGTAGAAGCCATATGCTAGTTGCTAAGGGGTAGAAGCCATACGTGGTTGCTAAGGGGTAGAAGCCATACGCGGTCGCTAAGGGGTAGAAGCTATATGCGGTCGCTAAGGGGTAGAAGCCATATGCAGTTGCTAAGGGGTAGAAAGGTGGGGCTAAATTGGGGATACTCAGATCCGACCCTCGAGGCCAGTAGTGCTGCTGCTTCTTATTCTTCCCCTCCAATCAGGACTGATTAAAATCTGGGACACCAGGCAAGATTAGGGGCAATTAGGGGCATTAATCGGTCACTTAACTATGAGGTATAAAAGAAAAGCAGCAGCACTGCTGCCCTCGCGGGCCAGATTTGAGTGCCCTTGTGGTAACCCTCTGTTGCTCCAGGGTGTGAAAGGTCCTATCAGGACAGCCCCCCCCTGAGTGACACACTCAGCTCACTCCTGTCCCTCCCCAGGTGTCTAACTACCTGAACTGGATGGTGCGTAACCTGGCGGACATGGAGGTGCAGCTGGGCTCAGTGAAGAGGATCAGCAGCCTGTTACAGACGGAGCCAGAGAACTACGAGGGTCTGCTGAGTGAGTCAGCCTCCGGCAGAGCCACGCCCCTCTCCCCCAATGTCACGCTCCTCTCCCCCAGAGCCACGCCCCTCTGCACCAGAGCCACGCCCCCCTCCAACAGGGTCACTCCCCTTTCCCACAAAGTCACACCTATCTACACCAGAGCCATGCCCCTCCCCCAGAGTCACACCCCTCTCCCCCAGAGTCATGCCCCTCCCCCAGAGTCACGCACCTCCACCAGAGCCACACCCCTCTCCCCTAGAGCCACGCCCTCCCCCTGAGCCACACCCCCATCTACCAGAGTCACGCCCCCTTCTCCAAAGTTACTCCCATCTTCCCCAGGGCCACACCCCTCTCTAGCAAACCCACTCCCCTTTCCCCCAAAGTTACTCCTATCTCCACTAGGGCCACACCCCTCTCTAGCAAACCTACTCCCCTTTCCCCCAAAGTTACTCCTATCTCCACTAGGGCCACACCCCTCTCTAGCAAACCTACTCCCCTTTCCCCCAAAGTTACTCCTATCTCCACTAGGGCCACACCCCTCTCTAGCAAACCCACTCCCCTTTCCCCCAAAGTTACTCCTATCTCCCTTAGGGCAACACCCCTCTCTAGCAAACCCACTCCCCTTTCCCCCAAAGTTACTCCTATCTCCACTAGGGCCACACCCCTCTCTAGCAAACCCACTCCCCTTTCCCCCAAAGTTACTCCTATCTCCACTAGGGCCACACCCCTCTCTAGCAAACCCACTCCCCTTTCCCCCAAAGTTACTCCTATCTCCCCCAGGGCCACACCCCTCTCTAGCAAACCCACTCCCCTTTCCCCCAAAGTTACTCCTATCTCCACTAGGGCCACACCCCTCTCTAGCAAACCCACTCCCCTTTCCCCCAAAGTTACTCCTATCTCCACTAGGGCCACACCCCTCTCTAGCAAACCCACTCCCCTTTCCCCCAAAGTTACTCCTATCTCCACTAGGGCCACACCCCTCTCTAGCAAACCTACTCCCCTTTCCCCCAAAGTTACTCCTATCTCCACTAGGGCCACACCCCTCTACACCAAAGCCACACCCATCTGCACCAGAGCCATTTTACTGCCCAGTTTGGAATGGGTGTGTGTGTGTGTGTGTGTGGTTTTGTGTACATGTGCGTGTGTGTGTGTAGTTTTGTGTGTATGTGTGTGTGTGTGTGGTTTTGTGTATGTATGGTTTTGGGTATGTGGGTATGTGAGTTTGTGTGTGTGTGTGTGTGTGTGTGTGTGTGTGTGTGCGCGCGTGTGCGCGTGTGTGGTTGTGAAACTCACCTCCTCTCTTCTTCTCTTCCTCTCTGCTCTGTGTGCTGGGGTGGGGGGTGGGGGTATTTTGGGGGGGGGTAGCTGCGACCCAGGTCCCGGACAGCTGGCCGCACCAGGGGGAGATTCAGATCCAGAACCTGAGCGTGCGCTACGACAGCACCCTCAAGCCCGTGCTCAAGCACGTCCACGCCCACATCAGCCCGGGCCAGAAGGTGGGCGGGCCACCCGGCAGGCCACTCCCCCTCACTGCAGGACCATGTACAAATCAATACACATGCATTCCATACACATACGCACAAAGTAACAAACCTTACTAAACGACGTTCTTCATTAATGAGGCCTACATTAGTGTCTGTTTGAGTTCTCAGGGCCTCCCCACGGCCCCCACCACACATACAGCACACCCCCCCCACTAACTTCACTCCTGCGTATATTCCATACAAATACGCACAAATTACTGAACATTGTGAGAGATGTGTTAGATACCCACTGCATAAACCCCCTTCCATGACCTTTTTTATCTAACCGTGTCCTATCCCACAGCTTTGCCCGACCCCCCCCACCTTCTTTTTCTAAAATTTAAAAATATTACATGCATGTTGCCTCATACATATTTCAAAAATAAAGTAAAACTTATTAAATATTTAAAATAAAACATATTAAATATTTTAAATAAAATGCATTAAACATTATAAATTAAAGACGGCTTTCCCTGTAAGGAGCGTCTCTTCCGTCCGCAGGTGGGAATATGTGGTCGAACAGGAAGTGGGAAGTCCTCCTTCTCCCTGGCCTTCTTCCGCATGGTGGACACGTTCGAGGGTGAGCGATGAGTTTCGCCAGCGTCCCGCCCAGTCAGGTCTGGAGAACACGCGGGGCAGAGAGAGGGATCTTTATTCTGATGATTTACAATACACCATCTTTACAGAAGACGGCAATCTTTCAGTCAATACCTAATCATCACCAGACCTGGGTCAAATACGTATTTGTTTTGGATGCAAATACTTTTCTATGCTTTACTGGTCTTGTCTGGTGTATTGGAACCAACCAACATACTCTCAAAAAGTGCAAACCCCTCCTTCAGGTCATATTGGCAGGCTCAATTGCACCAGGCAAGATCAACAGAGCACAGAAAAGTATTTGAATCCAAATAAAATATATATTTGACCCAGGTCTCATCAGTACTATATTTACGTATTACGCATTTTGAAAGTGCTAGACCTTTCACCTTTTTCCGGGAGTCACACACTCAGTCTTAGAAGGCCAGGGTAGAGTAAGTGTGTCTGAGTTTTTGGAGATTAATGGCGGGGTCCTCCACGCTCGATCGCGGCGCGGCGTCTCTCTCTCTCTCCCGGCAGGGCGGATCGTCATCGACGGCATCGACATCGCCAAGCTGCCCCTGCAGACCCTGCGGTCCAGATTCTCCATCATTCTGCAGGACCCCATCCTCTTCAGTGGGACGATCAGGTTAGGGAACCCTGGGGATGGGGGGGGGGGGTCACAGTGTGGGGGGGGCACGGGAGGGGCACAATGTGTGTGTGTGCGTAGGGGGGGGCACAGAGTGGGGGTAGCACAGTGGGTGTGGGGGTTGGGGGTGGGGGGGGCGGGGGGGGTACAGCGTGAAGAGGACAGCCTGTATCTGGAAGGTTTATAATAAACAGTTTTTTCCCCCTCAAATTTCCCCACTCAGCTATTTTCTCCTGACCGCACCAGTCAGTTCACACACAGTCATCCCAGTATTGCTCTGGATATGGGCGGAAACTGGCAAGCCATTAAAAACATTGCCCATTAATCTGCTGCCGGAATTGCAATGCCGAAAGTGCTGAAGGCATTCAGAGTGAATTTACACAGGGGTGGAGATACAGCTCTGGAGTTCTGGCTACACGCTCCTCTGAGCGCTACAGCTTGCCGCAAAGTCTTCGTGTCCTCACATAGCTGCTCATTCAGACCCCCCCCCCCCCCCCCCCCGTGTGTGTTAGACAAGCCTTTCAAATACTTTCAGCGTTTAGAGCGGGGTGCCAGTCCTGGAGGGCCATGGTGTCTGCAGGTTTAACTCCAGTCCTGGAGGGCTGCAGTCTCTGCTGGTTTCTGTGATTTCCTTTCAATCAGCAGCCAGTTCAGGCCATGGCAACAGGCTGTGCAG
The DNA here is from genome assembly GCA_039654925.1 of Anguilla pacifica. NCBI lineage: Eukaryota > Metazoa > Chordata > Actinopteri > Anguilliformes > Anguillidae > Anguilla > Anguilla pacifica. The sequence goes on from CM077299.1 coordinate 41,882,848, forward strand.
ACTCGTCAGCCGATGACTGACTTGAATTAAGCACTTAAGTGCTGAAACGCATCAAACACAAGAGTGGCCCTCCAGGCTTCGAGGGGGAGATGATTCAGGCCGGGCTTCTGTCCAATTTTTCTTATTTTTCTCTGTAAAGCGTATTTGTGACAGTTCTCTGTCAAAAAAAAAAAAAAAGCGCTATACGAAGTAAATTGAAGTTGAAATTGAATTGACATCCTTGCTTCTGGTGCTGGAGAGACTTGAAAGCGCTCCCGCAAGACCCACAAGAACTTCAAACAAAACACCTCACTACACCAAAACACCGCACTACACCAAAACACCTCACTGCACCAAAACACCTCACTACACCAAAACACATGGTCAAGACCATTAGAGTTTTTCAGCGAAATGCTGATGAATATATATCTCTGTTTTTAAATTGTGGGTATATTTCTTTTCCAAGAACTGTTGGGAAAACAAAGGGAACTACACTGTGCATTAAATTAAGTTACTGTTCTTCAGGAGCAGGTGAACAATTATGATATACTTTATCTTCAGGAAACCCATGATATATATATATTTATTTATTTTTGGTATGGATACACTACATTTCCTTTTGGTTTTCATCTGTGAGAAATAGCAAGCATTTAATGGTGTTTTGGATGCCTGTAAAGGCTTAAGGTGTTTCATATTCCTGTAAGGGCTTCAGGTGTTCCATTCATCTCTCATGTGTGACTGCCCTTGCAGGTTTAATCTGGACCCGGAGAGGAAGGCCACAGACAGCATGCTCTGGGAGGCCCTGGAGATCGCTCAGCTCAAGACCCTGGTCAAGGCCCTGCCTGGGGGCCTCGGTAAGAACAGCCTGAGAATATGGTCATGCTTTAGACAAGAGGCCCCATACACCTGGTCCTGAAGGTACCCTAAACCTGTGTGTGGGAGGGTGCCTACCCTGGTCGTGGAGGTACCCTACTCTGGTCCTGAAGGTACCCTACACCTGGTCCTGGAGGTACCCTACCCTGGTTCTGGAGGCACCCTACACCTGGTCTGGGAGGGTGCCTACCCTGGTCCTGGAGGTATGCTCCACCTGCTCCTGGGGATACCCTACACCTGTGTGTGGGAGGGTCCCTACCCTGGTCCTGAAGGTACCTTATACCTGGTCCTGAAGGTACCCTACCCTGGTCTGGGAGATACCCTACACCAGGTCCTGGAGTGTGCTGAATGTCTGAAGAGAATGCTCATTCTATTCAAAACACTGACCACAATATCACTGTAGCACACAGATGGGTCTACTGCTCCATGATATGTGATACTGTAACATCCAACAGATCCTGCCACTGTACATGACCAACTTCCCCCACCTCTGCTTTAGATGAAAAGATATATAAATACACACAATGACTCCTGTCTACCCCATGGGTAAAATATTTCCCTGACTCTTTTTCATTTTTGATATTGCTGTGGAGTCTTCAAAGGTGACCTGAGGTGAAATCTTCCTCGTTGTAAAAGGTAAAGATCAGCCAGTAAGAATTTCTTACTGCAGAACAGTACGCAGTGGCTTCATCATCACTGCTCAATTTACCATTGGATGGAATGGAATAACTGGTGTGCAGTAACATTTCACACTGCACGCAATGTTGATATTTCTGATGCCGGTGGGAGCGAAGGTCAGAAGGCTTTGGGGTATTAACCCTTTGAGAAGAGTAGGTTTTTTCAAGTAACGTTTTTTTCAAAACTGCAAGTCAGTGTTCTAGAACTCTGTTGCTTTCAATTACCAGTAGTGATTGTGACATCAGCATTAGAATGTTCAGTTAAGAACATTCTAATCGGACATTTGTGATGTCACACCATCAAAGGGGTAAAAAAAATAAATGCAAGTGGTGTGTGTGGGCTCCACAGCTGACTGGTTCGTGTGAAGGTTTTAACGAGCCATTTTTTGCCTGAATGCTTCCGCCCCTGACCTGTAAGAATGTGAGTTGCAGACGCCATGGTGACGGAGGGCGGGGAGAACTTCAGCCAGGGGCAGCGTCAGCTGTTCTGCCTGGCCAGAGCGTTTGTGCGGAAGAGCAGCATCCTCATCATGGACGAGGCCACCGCATCCATCGACATGGCAACGGTGAGGTGGGGGGGAGGATCGGGGGGGGGGGTCAGGGGGAGCCCCGCGGGCCCTGTCACTAAGAGCTCCTTTTAGTCAGTAATGCTCATGCACGAGGTTCCCGAGCTGTCACTACAGCGGTTACATCACTGTCACATCCCTCTGGAGAAATGGAGCGTGCGCCTCCTTAACGGGATACGCAAGCTGTGGTCAGACTGAAGCGAATACGATCTCTGATCTTCCAAAAAACGACTTTGAAAGCCGTGCACAGACTCTCACGATTTTACGTGGCATCTACTCTTATGCCACAGCAGAGCCCGCATTTTAGTAACCTCAGGCCCAGCAGCTTCTTAAGCTAATTTCAGTAGCCTACGCCAGTGGTAAATTTAACTGCCACTGAGCAGCGTATTGATATCCCCATATGAAATGAGACAGGCCTACTGTGCAGATAGGCTGGGCTAAACAAGGCAGGATCTCTTATTAAAGCAGGACCACCATTCAGCAGAACCAGAACTATCCATTTAATTCTTTCACAGGGGAGTAATGAATTCACACAAAATTACTGGAAATTAAAATGTAAACTTGGCTCCACAAGAATAGAGAGGGAAGCATAAACACACAGACTATGGCTGTGTTGGGTTTGTAAAGTAGATGGGAACTAACTACGAGCAATAAATTAAAATTACTCTCGCCTACACTGCAGCCAACAGGACAGCCCCAGCCTACATATAGGACATTATTCAATCCTATACGCCAGCTCGACCACTCTGCTCTGCTGCAGCAGAGAAACATGCACCACTTGCCATCCGGGTCAATGGTTCTCACTCATCCTGACCACGGAGCTTCTCCACACCAGCTCCCCAGTGGTGGAACAAACTCTCCACTCTTCTACGAATCACTCTGTCATTGCCGCCGCCGTGGTCTGAAGACTCATCCATTCAGACAAAACCTGGACTAACTATCACCACTCTGCGGGGCACTCACAATCCAAGATCATTTTTATCACTTAAATTCCACTACCTTGTTTCTATAGCACTTTCACATTACACATCTACCTGTGCCACTTTCACCTAGCACTTCGTATCATTATCTTCATGTTGTAGCTTGTCATGCCTCCTGGTTTGCTAGTTTGACTTAACATATGCTAGGTCAGAGAGTACTGTTTACTGTGTGAACTGGACTTAATGTGTTCATGGCTATGAATAACTGTTACAAAATTACTATTGTACCTTATCGGACCTGTGTCTTGTAGTAGTTCCAATGACCTTCAGTATGTGCTTATTGCACGTCGCTTTGAATAAAAGCGTCTGCCAAATAAATATAGCAATGTAAAAATCAGCACCTTGGACAGCGCCGATACGTGTCGACGTATGTATCGGCTGAAAGAGCGCATCCTGCTTTGTTTTACAGGAAAGTATTCTTCAGAAAGTCGTCATGACTGCCTTCGCTGATCGAACTGTGGTTACCATAGCAGTGAGTATCGCAGCACCTACGGGCACATAAAATGAAGGTTATGATGTCTTCAATATTTTTTGGCATCATCGGTGGACATTACGGGCGTTTATGTTCAGCGCCGTGACAATACGGTCATGCCATTGAGTGCATCTCAGTGGTTGTTAAATGGAGGGGGGAGTCCCGGAACTGAACAGGGGGGCCCATTAAAATTCGGCTGAGAATAATGCGTGTCTGGGAAGGCCGATGCTGTGGGCTACTCTGGTTCTCCAGGGCAAAAAAGGCCTTTTACTAGTAGCTTTTTATTAGAAAGTGCATTCAGACCGTCAGTAGAATTATGTAAGTGATTTTAAAACAAGAAAATTGCGACCTATGTTGAAGAAGGACTACCCGTAACCAATATGACACTCTTGGAACATAAATGCAATTCCCTGGATGGCATAGAATGAACATGGAAAATTATTTTTTTAAACAAACTTGATAAATGTTCGTTTTGATTACGCACTGTGGCATAGCAATTCAATGTGCGTCACGAAATACGAGAACTTTCTAGGAAGAGTGCAGATCAAGGTTATATTGCTTTTCGAGGAAACCAAGTGCACCTTTCTGTTAATGATGTGGCCTTCCCTCCTCTTGCAGCACCGAGTCCACACGATTCTGAACGCCGACGTCGTCATAGTGATGAAGCGCGGGATCATCCTCGAGTACGACAAGCCGGACGTGCTCCTGAACCAGGAAGAGAGCGTCTTCGCCTCCTTCGTTCGGGCGGACAAATGAGCTGAGCGGCGGACCTTCAAAGTGCAATTGTACAAGGGACTTTTATTTTTTACCCATGTATCATATTTGTACATAAAAATGCTAATTCTTTATTATTAAAAAATGCACAGTCATCAAAACAACATCTGCTGTGTTTTCCCTGGAAGTATAATGAGCAGAACACTTCCATCCTTTTGAATATGATGGTATTGCCAGGTAATACTTCACACATTGTGAAATGGCTTCGGGGGGGGGGGGGGGGTTAATATCCACCAGAGAAACTTAAGAAGAATGCTGCAACAATACGGCAGGAAAAATGGAAATGAACAACATAATGGTCAGATAGATCACACATTTCAACGCGTACGTAGACAAGGGGCCAGCGACGTGACAAGCCAGCTATTTTAATTGTGGAGGAATTGGTGTACTACATGTTGCCAGCTATCTGCCTGATGGAGTCGTCGTGGTAAATACTCACCGTCACGAATTCTGTTGCGCCTTATTCTTTATTATACACCTGGAAAACAATGTTTAAAAAGTCGTGTTTTTGACTGGGTGAGCGGACTGACGCCTACCCTCAAGTTCTGCAATGAGAGTAACAGCCATCATTTGCACAAGAAATGATCACGTGACAACAGCACCCAAAGAAACACCAGTGCTTCGATAGGTGAGATGCTTACCAGTCTACAAAATACGCAGACATTTATCCAGCAAACACAATGTGGTACTGTATTGTTTGATTATGTCGCACTTAAAAGACGGTATGCAAAGATTGTAACAGCAGGGTGGATGGAACGTTCGGCACAGTTTGAGTTGTAAGAGTCACGTGATCAAATGTACATCTAGAGTGGGGGAAAAAAACACCAGCGTAGCACTGCAATTGCTTCACTATCCACAGTCTACTTTTCTCCATTTCGTCACATGCGTTACGCATGGGAATTGTAAAAAAAAAAAATGCTGGTCATAACGCTTGGTATGAATAGATAAAGGTAAGAAAATTGTATACAGTAACTAAGGTTATATTTTGGGCTGGATAACCGGAGCAAATATTGTGGGAAGTGGAAACCCTTTCCCGGATATATGTCGGAATACACAAAACGAATAAACTCTACTGGGTAGGCCTATTTTATGGGAATTTCTAGGGCGCAACAAAGATATTCGTACTGCAGGTTACTGTACTGGGTTGAAAGTGAGGTATTTCGCATCACGAACAGGGCGGTATTGGTTTCGTTTGGAAGCCGTGTCATCAGTTACCGCCTTCTGGGGCAGCCCAGCCACGGTCTCGCGCCGCTTCCCTTTCCACCTGCGCCATACCGCAGTCTGAGGTCCCCCCTCTTTTGAGAGCATTTAAAACTTTAAAACGGAATCGTCTTTGATCGGACGATGCTAGCGCATTCCTGTAGCTGAGTTCCACGACGGCAAGACTGCGATTTTCTGGGGACGGGACGTGCGCGCGGCTATCGGGTTGCAAAGTGACGGGCAGCGCCAGCTGGGGTGAAAGCAGAGAATCCTCTCCCGGGAATGTTGCGGCTGCGAACCGCCTGATCCGGACAAGGCGAGCGGTGCGCACCACACTTTTAGAAAGCAGATGACAGAAGTTCTATTCGGCCAGCTGTCGATGGGACTACTGCTGTCATGGGTGAGTCGCGTCCGTTCAGGAAACACATAAAGGGCTATCCCGTACCTGTGAAGCGGAGCTGGTGACACAGAGGTAACCCGCCTCCGCCAAGGAAAAGGTGTCTCGTGCGTAGCATGGGAGCGCTATGTTGTCCAGAAAGGGGTTTATTCCAGAGGACTATGTGCTGACTCGTTTGGTGGAAGATGTCCTCCAACCGAAATATAAAGCCAAGCAGCGAAAGGCTCGCTTTGTGGACAAGAACGGAAGCTGTAATGTGGCCCACACCAACATTCGCGAGCAAGGACGGTTTCTGCAAGATGTATTCACCACCTTAGTCGATTTAAAATGGCTTCACACACTTATAATATTTACCATGTCTTTCTTGTGCAGTTGGCTGTTGTTCGGTATGATATGGTGGCTTTTAGCCTTTGCTCACGGGGACCTGGACCAGAAAGGTGACGATTTTGTCCCGTGTGTTACCAGCATTCAGTCATTCGCCTCCGCGTTCCTGTTCTCCATCGAGGTGCAGGTGACAATTGGTTTCGGCGGACGCATGGTAACGGAAGAGTGCGTCGCCGCCATCATTATTCTGATCGTTCAGAACATCGTGGGACTGGTCATAAACGCCATCATGCTGGGCTGCATCTTCATGAAGACGGCGCAAGCCAACCGCCGCGCGGAGACGCTCATTTTCAGCAAGCACGCGGTCATCGCCGCGCGAAACGGCAAGCTGTGCTTCATGGTCCGCATCGGGGACCTGAGGAAAAGCATGATCATAAGCGCCGCGGTCAGAATGCAGGTGGTGCGACGGAGCACCACGCAGGAGGGGGAGGTGGTGCCCCTCGACCAAATAGACATTCAGTTGGACAATCCCGTCGGGACGAACGGCATCTTTCTCGTGTCCCCTCTCATCATATGCCACGTCATTGACAAAAACAGCCCTCTATATGAGCTATCCGCGGAAACCCTGCAGCAGGAGGACATAGAGGTTATTGTGGTGCTGGAAGGGGTCGTAGAAACCACGGGCATCACCACCCAGGCCAGAACGTCTTACTTGTCCGAAGAGATATTGTGGGGCCAGCGTTTTGTGCCCACCGTGACCGAAGAGGACGGGATGTACGCAGTGGATTACTCTAAATTCGGGAACACAGTAAAAGTGCCAACTCCAAGTTGCAGCGCTAAGAAGCTGGCCGAGGACGGCGGGCTCGCGCGGTTCAAACTTCAAGACTCGGCCGCGAGGGGTTCCGTCAGAAGACGGCGTCCCTCTTTACGATTGAAGCAACGCAGCATCTCACCGTAATTTAGACGAGGGTGACCGTTATTTTTTCATTGTTTTGCTACACTTGAACGTTCATATATATTTATGGCAAATGTTTCCAACTGAAGACGAACTTATTTTTCTAGATGTTTAATGTAAATATTTTTCTTTTACTTTTTTTGTTTCGTTTTGCAAGATGTAGTTTTATAGCGTCCCTGCATTTTATACAATCGCTGTACTTTGTACCGTACAGGAACCAATAGAAATATGTGTATGCACTTCTTAAATGCTATGTACGATTGTAGGGCAAAATGTTCTTATGCCGACATGTCTTATCGGCAGTGGGGATCCCGCATGGAATCCTTTGAAACGCATGCCTCCAACACCTTTTTTTGTTGTTGCACATACTCAGGGTTCAATAACAAATGTGCATAGCTAAAAGCAAATATATGCAATGTCGTGTTTATGATTATGTTTATGTTTATAAGTAGGCCTGCGGACACGTTTCACGCACTTGAATCATCATTAGACGGACTCGCTGTAATATGACATGGCTGCACGTGAATGATATGACATCATGCCTTTTCAAATAAACTGCCAGCTCCATTTGAGAAGTAGGCTGGATAATATATATATATTTAACGTTTTTCCGTGTGTTCAGTTATGTTCACCCCGTCAGATTAGCGGACCACAAAAGCAGATGATGCACTGTATTCCACATACTTTTTTTGCAAGAGCTAAATTAGGCTCTCTATGAATTTAACTATTTCTGGGTCATCTACGGTAACTTTACATCGTTCAAATGAACATCTTTATGGAGCCTGGCATGGACTAATGCAGTGGACCAGGGCAAGGGCATTCCTGTCCTTGGAGAGTCGCTGGGTATGCAGGTTTACTCTATTGCTTTGCACTCTATTGATCAATTAAAGCAGGTGTATTGCACAGGAAGCTTGCCTCAGTCAGGTTTTTCTTTTTTGGGGGGGGGGGGGGGGGGGGGGTGAGAACCAGGTTACAGATTTTAAGGTGAAAGCAATAACCAGCAGACCCTGCGGTTTTCCCAAAGGCACAAACACTAAGGCTGTACGCGCACACTACGCTATGCTGCGAAATATCCACCAGATAGGGAGCTGAAATAAGCTAAAAGCTCAGCCACGCTGTGCTCACTTAAAAAAAACAAAGGTGAAGCTGAGGACAGATTTCTGACGTGCAACTTGCCTTCAAATAAATGGGCATAATGTGCCTGCCTGGGGTGCTAGCGTACTCTATAAGAACCATGCATACGTGTGTGCGCGCGCGCACGTGTGTGTGTGTGTGTGCGTGGTGTGTGCGTACGTGTGTGCATGTTTCTGTGCGTGTGTGTGTGTGTGTGTGTGTGTGTGTGTGTGCATGCGCAAGTGAGGTGGACAGACAGAAGGAGTGAGGGAGGGGGGCAGTACTCTGTGAAAGCGGAAGGGAAGGGCGAATGAATCACACCTGTGTTAGGTCCCAGTGCTCCACCAAAGATGTACATTTGCTTCTACAACATGAACACAAAGGCAGTGGCAAAGTTGGCAAGGGGGGCAAAAATTTTTTTTTCCAGGACTGGTCTGGGCACTCAGCCACTCAAAAACAACATTTATCATCCATTTATACATCTGTACAGCCACAAGGCTTAATGCTGACCTTATCCTTCACCATCTCCAGCACTGCCCTCCATTTCATATTCACAATCTTGCATATTTCAGCTACTAAGCTAATGCTAACAGACTATCAAACAATCAGCTCTTCAACACAGGAGTTACAGCATTATTCAACAATAATAATATATGCATAAATAAATACATAACAAAATCGTAACAATAACAACAAACAATAAAACTTTTTGCTACAAATCTGTAAACTACACGTTGTGATATATCATTGGGGTTTAAAAACATTTAAATGAAACTGGTTTAATTTTTTTTTTTTTAGAAACTGCACTACACTTCTATGCTGAGCATGCGCGTACTCCCACCTACCTCAGGTAGAACCGCACTTACCAGCCGCCTGCCTGTGCTGTAGAAATGTCCGCGAGACAGGACTCTTGCGTCATCAGCTAGCCTTCTCTTGTACGGCGACTCCACCTCGTGGCCATTACTAGTTCTACACGTCATTCAGAAATGGCCAGAGACACGGTCGATTACTTATATATATATATATATATATATAAAAGAACAGATTCAATGACTAACCAATTTTTTAATAACTTAATGCAACCTAAAGTGAACAATTTTTTTTGATATCTGTGTCGCAAAGTCTTATTACACCTTAAGAAATATTATATTAAATGCTAAACGGCATTTTGAACGGCATGACGGCAAAATGTTGAATTTTTGTTTGCTATGTAACTTGCTATTGCAGCTGTAGTTGATACATTAATAATTGTCAAAATGGCAGCATTAAATTTCAGTTTTATAACGGAAAAAAGGCGAACAGAAACATAAATATCCTAAGACACAACATCGAAATAGGTGCATCAGCATACCATTTTGTTGAAATGTTACATACACATATTGGCGCGTGCAAACGTAGGCAACGTGTCTTGACATAAAAGGAGTTGTTTTTCCTTTATTCTTAATAAACCTCGACCACTTCGATCCTGCGAGAGCCTATACTTCTTTAACAAAAACCAACTGGTAGGGCGAATCCACCTAGTGGCCATTACTAGCTCTACACGTCATTCAAAATGCCGAGATACTGTCGATTACTTGCTTACATTAGAATAGAACGGTCGCAACAAAATTAGTTCAATGACTTGAACGGATTTTGAAATGATTTAATGCAATCTGACGTTGACGATTGTTTATTCGCCGTGACGCAGAAAGTCATTGTATCACTTAAAGTAACGTATTAAATGCTAAAATGGCATTAAAATATACTGATAATGGGGTAATAGCGGTTTTGTTAGCAAGGTAACTTGCTATTGCAGCTGTAGTTTGGTAGTTTAATAGTTGTCAAAATAGCAACACTAAGTGTTGGATAATTGAAAAAAGTGTAACAGAGGTGCACAATCATATCATTTTAGAGTTGAAATGTTACATCCACAAATCAGAGTTAGAAAATGTAGGCAACGCGTTTGACATTAAATAAGATGTGCTTGTGAGATGGCGTTCGGTCCCGTATGGGCTTGTTCAAGCCCAGGCCGGAAAAACAAACCATCAATGATGACAAAAAAAGCAGAGTGGATTTTTCCTTTTTATTAGGTTATAATTCGCAGAGCATAAAATATTAAATTGCTTTTAACTTAGATAATAATTAAAATACATAAAAATGAAAGCCAGAACTGAAGGACCCTGCAAATATTAAAAATTAAAAACAAAAATTAAAAATAAATAAAAAGGAAAAAATAAAACCCCGCCCACAGAGGTGTCCCAACCGACCGACCAATCACAGAAGAGTGATGCAGCACCGACAATGTGCTCTCCAACCGACCAGCCAATCCCAGAAGAGTGACGCAGCGCAGACTCTGTGCTCTCCAACCGATCGACCAATCACAGAAGAGTGACGCAGCGCTGACAGTGTGCCCTCCCTCCTCACTGGGGTTAGCCTTCTCACCTTCCCACGCACGCACGCACGCACGCACGCAGGCACACATACATGTACATACGCACGCGCACACACATGCACGCACGCATGTGCACACACACACACAAGCACACATGCTTCCTTTATTTCTAATAACAAAGGTATCGATCCTGAGAAAGACTATTCCTCTTTCACAAAAGCCAGCAGTGACAGGACAGGGAGGACAGAATCCGGATGGAGAACAGACTCCACGATCGCGTCCCTCACCTCAACCCCCCGACCCACCCTCCACCCCACCAGATGGCGCTGTGGCTAGAGGGCATGGGACACTGTGGGGATGTACATCCTTACAGATTGTGCTGTGATAGAGACTGAAGGCGGTACGGAGGTGCTGAACACCCCAGACCACAAAAACACCAGTGTGGGGCCGTCGCAGTCTACATGGGGAAGCCACCGAGAAGCAATCTGAGCACCCAAACTCCGCCTCCCCATAAATACCTCCCCCCCGACCCACCACCCAATATGCCCCTCCCCCTGACCACACCATGCCATAAGCTCCTCCCCCTGACCCTCTCTCCCCAACCATTGACCCCGCCTCCCCATATGCCCCTCCCCTGACCCCACCTCCCCAATCCATGACCCCGCCTCCCCAATAAGCTCCTCGCCCCATGGCAGCAGTGGGCTCCCCCTCTACATAGCAGGCTCCAGGCTGCTGCCTCTGGCCAACAGGATGGGGTGTAGCCAGGGTTACAGGGCGGGGTGTAGCCATGGTTACTGAGCAGGGATATTACCGGAGCCAAGCTACCGGTGGAGACCGCAGGATTTGGTTTGGAGGGGCTTTATCAGGCACGGAGCGCACCCCAATAATCCCCCGAAAGGACAGGAAAAGAGAGGGAAACGGCCCTGTGGGCTAAAGGTCCTGCCAGCGTGACCACGACCACGGCAACTGCGACCATGGCGACCGTGATGACCGCGACGAGAGGCTGGGAAGGGCACCGGAAGCCACTACCAATAAAGAGCCCCTCCATATGTCTGTACAGCAATATAGCAACGTACGCTAAAGCAGCGCCACCCTCCCAACGCTAGGAAGAGAGCACGGTTGTGCTGAGGGTGGGGGGGGCGTGGGAGCATAGACCCCCCCCCCTCCCCCTCCCTTCCCCGCTTCCTCTGTGGAAAACACAAAACAAAAACAAACAAATCTTAAAACTTTTAGGGGAAACTAAAACAAAATAAAAACAAAAAAAAAAAAAGAAGAAAATAAGGAACTGAGTCCTGGGCAGGCAGGCGGGTGGGGGGAGGGGGGGTGCACGGATTTTACAGCTCACACCAATTCCTGCTGGTGCGGTAAGCCCCTCCCCCTCCCCCCCCCCCACCCCCACCCCCACGGCACGGTCCTTATATAGCGGTACTCTGTGTGCGGAAGGTCTCTATAAAGTCCTGCAGACGCCTGAATCTGGCTCCGCCCCTTCCTATCCCCATCCTTCTCCCTCCTACTCCCCCTCCTCTTCCTCCTCCTCCCCACGCCCGTGCGGTGTGGGCGCGGCCTCTCATCTCTCCGTCACATGGTTCTGTGCGGCGGGCAGGGGGGTGCAGAGCGCCTCCGATAGGTCCTCCATGATGGCGGTCTCCTTGGGGTCCACCAGGTTGAACTCCCGCACGAAGACGGCGAAGTGCGTGTACAGCGTGTTGAGGTGTCCCTGCAGCTCCAGCGCCACCGTCTCCTTGAAGTGGGCCCAGTAGATGTGCGCCAGCACGTGGAACAGGTAGCGGCAGATCTTCTTCACCAGCGACTCGAACGAGTTGGGAAACTCTTTGCCTGCAGGGCGGAGAGAGAGAGAGAGAGAGAGAGAGAGAGAGAGAGAGAGAGAGAGAGAGAGAGAGAGAGATAGAGAGAGAGAGAGAGAGAGCGGTTTTCACATGTTAATGTCAAACGAGACAAAGAGCACACAGAAGTGCTGTAATTTCTATATGGTGAAACCAAAATGTATTAAGGAGTAAAAGCTGAAAATCTGCACTTTAACAGAGTGTGAATTGTTTGAGTATACATCTACAGCTGTGCAGTGCAGAGCCAAATCAAGATGGGGCGACATAGCTCAGGAGGTAAGAGCGGTTGTCTGGCAGTCGGAGGGTTGCTGGTTCGATCCCTGCTCGGGGTGTGTCGAAGTGTCCCTGAGCAAGACACCTAACCCCTAACTGCTCTGGTGAATGAGAGGCATCAATTGTAAAGCGCTTTGGATAAAAGCGCTATATAAATGCAGTCCATTTACCATTTATATCAGATGTTCACATATTTTTGAAAAGTAAGAACCGTTGTTCAACCTGATTAGCGATGTGTTTGTCTTTATCTTAGTTAGTCTATCTTGACCCCAAGAAATAACATTTTCAGAGATTTCGTTACTAATACTACACAGCGAGTATAAAACATGAGCACTTTCCCCAAATCACTCACCACTGCAAAGAAGAAAGCGATTCACTATACAATGATGGAATCTGGGCCTGAGTGCAATGCTTTCATTCACACAGTAGGGGGCACCATCCCCCACTGAAAACCGAATAGCTCAGAGTGACTGTAGTGTCCCACATTGAACACAAGAGGGCAGCACTTCAACCACACTCACCATATTTCGTGGGAAAGACGTCTTCGTCCGTCACCAGCTTCTGCACCAAACTCATGACGAAGTCCACGTACTGGGGGGCAGTGCATTTCGTCTTCTTCCCTCTCTCGTCATACCAGTAGTATATCCTGAGGGGGGGGGGGAGAGACAGACGTGTCAGAGCGCTACACGCTAAGCTACGCTGCCACCCACAACAAAAGGGCTTCAGCAAAAAGGCCAACAAGCACACCACCACCGGAAAATCCACTTCATGGCAGAAAACACAGCAGGCAGGTGCCCACTCAAATAACAGGAATATTTTCCAGAACTTTCGGATTACTTTTCATTTTGTGTGGACTGTAAGGTATGAGGTTTAAAGGACCTGTGGTGGAATTGTTGGGGTCATTTGGAGTGAAAGGGCACCTCATTCTGAGGCACACCTAAATGTAGACAGACGCACGCTTCACTCTGCAGGAACTGATGAGCTTAGCAGTGGAATTCATGCACAGACAACTAGAACTTCGTTGGAATTTTGCTTACAGCAAAAATGTTTTCCCAGACATTTCAGAACTGGAGGAATGAAAATTTGCATTTTTCAACACTTCCCAGAAGTATGAAAGCCCATGAGGGACCCTGCACAGGATTCCGCACGGACGGACGGACGAACACTGCAGGCAAATCTCTGGATGCAGGGGGACACTCGTCCACCCCTCAGACACGCGTCTCCAGGGCTGGCCAGCAGAGGGAGCCCTAACCCTTAATCTGACGAGGTCTGCTCAGGTGAACGGGAGCGACACCCAGACCGGAGTTGTTTCTGTATCGGCCCCCCGTCGCTGGGGGGGGGGAACGAGCCCGTTTTTAATGAGGAGCGGAGCTTTCTCAGCTACGTTCCAGCCCAGGTGCATGCTGGGTAATATGGCCGTTCTACTGACACCCTGACCCTCGGGCTGGGGCGAGGGTGGGGAGGTTATGTGGTCATTGCTAATTCCCTGGAATGCAGACTGCAGGAGAGGATTGTTCACACAGCTGACCCCCCCCCCCCCCACAGAGGACTGTTCACCATCCCAGCCTGGAGTCACAGCGGGTGGCGTACTGGACTCCAAAATCACAAACTGGCCGGGTCCAAGCAGCCAATCAAACTGCAACAGCAACCAGCCTCCCCGACTGCCCTGGTGCATCGCGGACGATGTGGCTTTACGTCACATTAATAAATGCCCTGCCCCCCCCCCCCCCCCCCCAAAGCACTGACCTAGCCATTTAGCCCCACTCAGCAGGCACTATAATAAAAATAACAACAAGGATAATTACACATTTTTGTGCTCTTTATGTAACTGGTGCACTGTATTCAGCTGCAGAGAGAGAGAGAGAGAGCCATCCCTGTGTGTGTGTGTGTGTGTGTGTGGATAAGAACACGCTGTTCAGGCAGGACTCAGAGAGTGTGTGAAGGCTCATTGCGTGCCAGCGAGGCGATGTGTGTGTCAGATACACAGCGCCGCCCCCTCCCCCCCCCTTCTGAGGGACCCGCAGGTAAGGGCTCCTGCTGGGGGGGGGGTGTGTTTATTCTTCACCACTTCCTCCAGCATACCAAAAACCACCCACAAGGGGCCTCTGTGTGTGTGCAGGAGTGTGTGTTTGTGTGTGTGTGCGTGTGTGTCTGTGTGTGTTTGTGTGTGTGTCTGCGTGCGTGCATGTGTGTTTGTGTGTTTGTCTGCGTGCGTGCATGTGTGTTTGTGTGTTTGTGTGTGTGTGTGTGTGTGTGTGTGTGAGTGTGTGTATGTGCATGCGCATGTGTGTATGTGTGTGAGTGTATGTGTGTGCACACGTGTGTGTGTGTGTGTGTGTGTATTTGTGTGTGTGTGTGTGTGTGTGTGTGTATGTGCGTGTGCGCGCGTGTGTGTGTGGGTGTGCGCACAGAGAAGACAGCCTGTCTGCAGAGGGGAGGGCGACAGCATCGGCTCACCAGGCTCATCTCTGAGGTCAGAGGTCACTGAACCTTCAGCTTAAACCAATTCTGGGGACGGAGGCTTAAAACACACACAGACCCAACAGTCAACCCACCGCCACACAGCACAGTTTAATGGGAAAACCCACAAAGTGTGTCTTCACCAAGGAAACACACACAGTCATAAGTACCGTACAACCAC
This sequence comes from Anguilla pacifica, assembly GCA_039654925.1. NCBI lineage: Eukaryota > Metazoa > Chordata > Actinopteri > Anguilliformes > Anguillidae > Anguilla > Anguilla pacifica. The sequence continues at coordinate 41,898,287 of CM077299.1, forward strand.
AGATTCTACAGACTCATTCTGCCCACTCAACAGGCCCTGTTCTACAGCAGAGCAGCGGCTCCAACCCTGTTCCTGGAGACCTACCATCCTGTAGGCTTTCATGCCAAACCCTAACAAAGCCACACCTCACACAACAGCTAGAGGTCACGATGAGCAGAAAATTAGCAGAGTCACGTGCGCCAAATTGGGGTTGAAAAGAAAAGGGACAGGAGGGCAGATCTCCAGAGGGCTGGGACCCCCTGCAGAGGAACGTCCACCTCAAAGAAGGTTCAGAAGGTGGTTTATCTTTCCGCGTTTCGGTGGCAGGGAGGCGGGACGAAGCGGGATGAGAAGAAAGCGCCAGAACCGCGGTCGCATCCGCGCCCGAGCGGCGGCGGCGACGCCCGTCAGCAGGCCTGCGGTTTTCCAACCGCCAGACAGTCCGGTTGCCGTACCGACCGCACCTGTCCCGAGATCCTGTTCTACAGGCCTCACGAGGAGCCCGGCTCAGGAGAGGGATCAGCTGTTCCCCCGACAAGACGGACCAGTCAGGATTCAGGATGAGCGATTCGTAAAGTAAAGTAAAACCACTTCCCCGTTTCCCCGCTGAGCTGCAGCACAAACCCCGTTTAACAACAGCCGCTAAAACAACGACGACAGCCGCAAACACTGCAACAACAGCCACTAAAAACTACAACAGCTACTAAAACTACAACAGCAGCCACTAAAACTACGACAGCCACTAAAACTACAACAGCTGCTAAAACTACGACAGCCGCTAAAACTACAACAGCCACTAAAACTACGACAGCCGCTAAAACTACAACAGCCACTAAAACAACGACAGCCGCTAAAACTACAACAGCCGCTAAAACTACGACAGCCGCTAAAACTACGACAGCCGCTAAAACTACAACAACAGCCACTAAAACTACGACAGCCGCTAAAACTACAACAGCCGCTAAAACTACAACAGCCACTAAAACTACAACAGCCACTAAAACAACGACAGCCGCTAAAACTACAACAGCCGCTAAAACTACGACAGCCGCTAAAACTACAACAGCCACTAAAACTACGACAGCCGCTAAAACTACAACAGCCGCTAAAACTACAACAGCCACTAAAACTACAACAGCCACTAAAACAACGACAGCCGCAAACACTGCAACAACAGCCACTAAAACTACGACAGCCGCTAAAACTACAGCAGCCACTAAAACTACGACAGCCGCAAACACTGCAACAACAGCCACTAAAACTACAACAACAGCCACTAAAACAACAACAACAGCCACTAAAACTGCAACAACAGTCGCTAAAACTGCAACAACAGTCGCTAAAACTACGGCACATCTCCTCCACTAAAGTTTAATTAAAGACAGATTCTCTCACACTGTGTACAAGCCAAATATTTTCCTGTACTGTTTATGAAATGCATTAAATTACACAACCGGCGCACGCATGGAGACGAGGTAGATGCCTTCTAAAAATATGCATGTCTGTTACTCATTATCATCACAGGTGGGAAGTGCACTGATTCATAATCACACAGAGATTCAGGTCCATTTTAGTGCACCTCCGCAGTGTTCTCCACGTCCAGAGGGCCGTTTGCACAATGACAGATCCGAGCAGAGCTTCCGGAAGGCTTCTCTCTCTCCAGCCACGGGGCGGTGGGGGGTGGGGGGCAGCGATGGGACAGGGAGGGTTTAGGGGCCCCTGTGACTGAAGAGCAGGGGTGTACAATCCAATCCGAAAAGGACGTGTGCAGGTTTTTGTTTTAGCCCAGCACACAGCCCTCACACCTTTCTACTAATGAACCAGATCATGGTCTTCAATAAAGACCTTGATAAGTAAGAATTAAATGTCTTAGTGCTGGACTGAAACACACAACATGCACTCACATCGGTCCTTCTTTCAGATAAGATTGGGCACCCCTGTTGTAGAGCTCTAATAAGATGTCAATCACATAAACTTATCTGGACCAATCAAAAGGTTGTGCTCCGCAGAGCAAAACGGTGATTGGCTGAAATCAGTGAGGCCCCTCCCCTTGCAGCTCCTGGCGTTCCTCCAAAGGAAGCATGAGCGGAATCTCCCTCCCTGTCAAGCTGTGAGGCCCGTTTTGGGTCAAGGGAGTCGAGACAATGAATCCCCTCCCAAACCCAACCCACAACCCAACCCCCCCCGTCTACCTGGCAGCCCAACAGAGAGAACAGGCTCTTTAAAGGCTGGCTGTGGAGCCAGGAGTCTGTTTGATCTCGGCCCCGACACCCCCCCTCCCCCACCCCCCCACCCCCCCACAGCCCCGAGCCCCAGGCTCTTACCCATAAGCCCCTGCGACACCTGCCCCACTGAAGCCAAGACTACCAGAGAAAAACAGTCAACAAACGAAGAGCACGTTCCAGCCCCGGCTCCAGCTTCCTGTCATGGCAACGCCGCCCGCCCCAGTCCTACCCCTCTCAGGGGCTCGGGGGCTGCTGTTGTTTTTGTTTCTTTTTGGTTAAAAGTTCTCCCCGGGTCATCAGCCGAGTCGCTTTACCACACCGGCAGTGCGGCAGAGGAAGATCGACCCCGTTTGGAGAAAGACAATCAAACGCTTCGCAAAGCAGCCCAAAGACTGCGGGGGGGAGATTGTGGAGATTTAGAGAGACTTTAAAATCCACAGCATTAAAAATGAACTTTAGAGTGAGATCACTGCTCAGATTATTCATTATTAACTGAAAATCAGGTTTATAGCAGCCTCTGTTTCCCCCATCTGAATAAAGGGTATGAATGCATACTGAGGATGGGCTGTGTGCTCTTCCTTAGATTACATAAAGAACATCACTAACTGGAGCTCTATCCAGCGTGTGAGCACATTCTATCCAGTGTGTGAGCTCTATCCAGCGTGTGAGCACATTCTATCCAGCGTGTGAGCACATTCTATCCAGTGTGTGAGCTCTATCCAGCGTGTGAGCACATTCTATCCAGCGTGTGAGCACATTCTATCCAGCGTGTGAGCACATTCTATCCAGTGTGTGAGCTCTATCCAGCGTGTGAGCACATTCTATCCAGTGTGTGAGTACATTCTATCCAGTGTGTGAGCTCTATCCAGTGTGTGAGCAAATTCTATCCAGTGTGTGAGCTCTATCCAGTGTGTGAGCACATTCTATCCAGTGTGTGAGCTCTATCCAGTGTGTGAGCTCTATCCAGTGTGTGAGCACATTCTATCCAGTGTGTGAGCTCTATCCAGTGTGTGAGCTCTATCCAGTGTGTGAGCTCTATCCAGTGTGTGAGCACATTCTATCCAGTGTGTGAGCTCTATCCAGTGTGTGAGCTCTATCCAGTGTGTGAGCACATTCTATCCAGTGTGTGAGCTCTATCCAGTGTGTGAGCTCTATCCAGTGTGTGAGCACATTCTATCCAGTGTGTGAGCTCTATCCAGTGTGTGAGCTCTATCCAGTGTGTGAGCACATTCTATCCAGTGTGTGAGCTCTATCCAGTGTGTGAGCTCTATCCAGTGTGTGAGCACATTCTATCCAGTGTGTGAGCTCTATCCAGTGTGTGAGCTCTATCCAGTGTGTGAGCACATTCTATCCAGTGTGTGAGCTCTATCCAGTGTGTGAGCTCTATCCAGTGTGTGAGCACATTCTATCCAGTGTGTGAGCTCTATCCAGTGTGTGAGCTCTATCCAGTGTGTGAGCACATTCTATCCAGTGTGTGAGCTCTATCCAGTGTGAGAGCACATTCTACCCAGTGTGAGAGCTCTATCCAGTGAGCGTGCTCAGTCAGGGAACAGGAAGTTCAAACGCAGCAGTACTCACGTGCTGCAGGCGGTCATGGCCTGACATGTCTCCCCCGTGCAGAACTCTGAGATTGTGCTGTACTGCAGGTTTATCAGATTGAAGAAGGTCGTCGCTGGAAGAGAGCAAAAAGATGGGCGTGTTACCGGGTGGGAAAAAAATAAAATAAATAATAATAATAATAATAATCCCAGTCTGGAGCAACAGAGGGCTTGGAAAAAGAACCACACCTCAGTCTTAACTGGAGAAGATTCAGTTTTATTCCCCTTAATGCCACGAACAGCTGCAGATCAAAACTTAATCCGTGCTCATAAACAGATCAAAAACTAAACCCCTGCTCATGAACGGGCTTTCTCTGTAAAACACACTGAATCTGAAGAGCCCTGTTCTCCCTCCGCAGCTCCAAAGCGAAGGACACCGTAATTAACAGCCCGACGCTGAAAAGCATCCGTATAAAACAGGCGCGCAATTAACACAAGCCTCGGCACGAAGGCCTTTGAGCAGCTCGTCCGATGTTAAGCACTTAATTACAGGCAGCTCCAAAACAAACAGTGCCTCTGAAACGGGACTCCCAGGCATTGCTCGAATTACAGGCGACTGCACACAAACCAAACTGGTTCTCACTCAATCTTTTATCACTGAAGCCTCAAAAAAAGAAAATCCACTAGCTTGGTTTTAACTTGCCTAATCTTTGTTTTATACGGTGTTATGCAAGTGGAAAAATATGAACCTACAATCCATTCTGGCAAACAGCTGCCTTTCAAATCTTTTTCAAAACAAACACAGAGACACTGATTCAAGAAATAATTTCCTCAACTTCAAAAGCCATGGAGAAAAGCAAGAGAAAAACACCTTCCCTAAAGGTGCAGACGTGTCAGGACAGCATAATCAGTTCTGCTTAAAGGGAGACGTATCAGCAGAAAAATTAACTGTTCTTCTTCAAGGGGCAGATGTGTCAGTGCAATATAACCAGTCGTTTCTCTTAAAGGGGCAGACATCTTTGTACAGTATAATCAGTTCTTAAAGGGGCAGCTGTATCAGCAGTATAGTTTATTGTTCTTAAAGGGGCAGCCGTATCAGTAGCATAATTAATTGTTCTTAAAGGGGCAGCCGTATCAGTAGCATAATTAATTGTTCTTAAAGGAGCAGCTGTATCAGTAGTATAACTAATTGTTCTTAAAGGGACAGATGGCTTGGTACTGTATATTTGGTCTTTGTTCTTAAAGGGCCAGATGGCTTGGTACTGTATATTTGGTCATTGTTCTTAAAGGGCCAGATTGCTTGGTACTGTATATTTGGTCATTGTTCTTAAAGGGCCAGATTGCTTGGTACTGTATATTTGGTCTTTGTTCTTAAAGGGCCAGGCGCACGGGGGACGTACTGTTGCTGGCCAGCCATTCGTTGAGGTCTATCTCCGGGGGCAACACCACCAGCTCCTTCAGGTCGAAGTCCACGACCCGTACTTTGGTGTACTCCGGCTCCAGGTAGTGCTTCTTCTCCTCGGGCGGCGGCTTCTTCCCATTGGGCTTCGTCTTCGACTTCCTGTAAGAGAACCAATGAGGCGGCAGGGTTAGAGCGGAGAAGGGGCGGGGTTAAGGTGATGACATGATGCCACTGGAAAAGTTACCACCTTCGCTTGCTTTCTGACACCTCCCTTCGCCAGGTTAGGACTGTACTCAGTAGCTCTGTAAATGACCGACACAGACACAGCCCAAATCCCTGGGATTCAAGAGCACCAAAAGCTCCTGGTGCGTGTGCTGCTGACACACCCCAGCCCTGCACAAACGTGCTCTGCATAAACAATTAGTGACTGAAAATCAGCACTTCCTGATTAATCAGGAAACTGTAATATCCCGCTCTCTGCTTGTGAAGTGCTTTGTGTTCCCAGTTTGGCTGAAGATAACGACGAAGGCTTTACGCACACAGGAAACAGGGCTCCGGGCCCCGTGCCTACCGCTAGCCGTTTAGCCACCTAGCCGCCGTGCGCCTCTGTGTGTGCGTGTGAGTGTGTGTGAGTAAGCGTGAGTGTGTGTGTGTGTGTGAGTGTGAGTGTGTGTGTGTGTCTGCATGTGTGTGTGTGTGTGTGTGTACCTGTGCGTGTGTGAGTGTGTGTGTGTGTCTGCATGTGTGTGTGTGTGTGTGTGTACCTGTGCGTGTGTGAGTGTGTGTGCACGTGTGCGCGCCTGTGCGTGAGTGTGAGTCTACGTGTGTTTGTGTGCCAGTGTGCGTGTGCGTGAGTGTGAGTGAGTGTGTTCGTGCTTGTGTGTGTGTGTGTGCGTGC